>VWZN01009801.1:535690-551007 GCA_013396955.1 Regulus satrapa | reverse complement strand
GGGGGGGGGGTTGCAAATTCAGCAGGTGGATGTCGGGTGTTCCTCCTCAGTCTGTCTCCCTTTGTAAAATTTTACAAATAAGGTCATGCAGACATTCAGAAAGTTAATGAGTCACTTTGGACTTATAATAGCTTTATCCAGCTTGAAGATGGTAATTATTCAAGAACGACAAATACGGCAAATTTCTTTCACTGGAGCGTTTTGAAATTCAAAACCTTAACAAAATTTTAAAAACCACAACTAAAGGTGAACTCCTTTGTCATCTTGCAGCTTCATGGACAAAAGTAAAGACCTGGATGAGCTGCTCCTGACTTTTTGGGGGGAAGTTTGGGTTTTTTTTGTTTTGTGACATTGTCACTGAACAGAACTGTTAAGTGGAGACTGCTGGAGTACATGTCAGGCCTGCTGCAGATAAGCAATCATTTGACCTTAGAGTACTTCAGTATGTAAACTTCTTTTTCAGTAAACAATTTTAAAGTAACTACCTAAAAAAAACTTAGCAGGAAATTCTTCACAAGCAGTGTAATAAATATCCTTCTTGAAAATAATGGATGTTCTTCTTTGAAAAGAGGAAGTTTAATAATAAAAACTTCCTAGAGCAGCACCACAAACCCTATAATCACCACTCTGAATTTTCAGTTTTCAGGAGTTGAAAATGTTTTTAGGTAAATGAATGAGTAATTTATAGCACCTGGTATGTGATTACCTTCAAAAGATGAGTTTGACTTTTAAATGCTGCTTCGGTTTTGTGCTGCAAACATTCCCACTTCTTTCATTTTCATTTTATGTTAAGCCATCTAAGTTAGTAAAAAAGTTGTGATGGAAATAGCTTTCACTTTTTTCAAAAATTACTGTGCCTTGTTTTGCTTGCCATAATGTAACAGGACAGACTAATTGCATTGTGAGCTATGGTGTAACTCCTATTTAATAGCATTTCTCTGGCAAGCATTGCTTTAAATGCTTTATTCCTTCCTCTGACTGTTTTGTTTAATATTACTTAGGTGGATAAAGACAAAAAAATCCTAATTCAAGTGATTATTAAAATGGCTTGTAGTGCTATATGAATGCTACAGAGGTGATCTAAAGAGAGAATGCCATTTTACAAGAAATTTCTGAATGCCACTTCAGGATGTTATTTGACACGGCTGTCAAAGCACTATTATATGTCATGCCATGGTTCAAGCTTGAAGTCAGTCTTTCAGTTATTGAATTCAAAAGTGAAGAATTGCATCCTGCCAGGGGAGCTGTTCTGTGTCATAAAGGAGAAAAACAACAAACTCCTCTGTTGGTGTAGATGGGATGAGGTAATTGGCTGGAAGAAACTTGATACTAGCTGCAGTTGTCTCTGGTTTTGTGATCAAGCCTATAAAAATCCACTGATCTCTGTAACTGATGAGGTTTACTCTTTAGGTACCAGTTTAAGCATTTCTTGGAGGCTTACCACAATTCTTCCAACCTCCTGTGAAGCGTTGTTGCAGAAAACTGCCTCTTCACTAAGAAACAAAGGCTGTAAACAAAGCAAAGGTAATTGTGAGGGGAGATCTGTGAGACACCTCCTCACTCATCTCTGAGAGCGAGGTTGTCTGGATCCAGCCTCAGTGTTCTCAGGATACCATGGGAAGTGCCGTGTGCACACGGAAGGGGTGCAAGTTTGGGCCTTTATAATATTTTTGATAGGATCCTGTTGGAAAGCAGCCTGCTTGCCTCTTTGTGGGATGGATGGGATCATGTGAAACAAGATGCACTTTGATAACAATGGTAGCATTTATGCTGGGGTGGAGGAGGATTCTTTGCTCATTTCAGTAACACCATGGCCCTTTTGCCTTGGCAGTTCTTTTGATACTCAGATGTGTTGGGACACTTATATTCCTCAGGGGGGCTGGGAACTGTCCCTAATCTGTGCAGGCTCTGGGCTGTAGTGAGGCCCAAAGTAATCTAGGAGCATAATGAGACTGGCTTTTTGGTGGGTTTTCTTTATTCAGTGAGAAAATCCTTTATTTCAGTAGCATCTCTAACTTCTCCCTAAGCATTACTCCTCTTGTGCAGAATAGTAACCTTATTCTCTTTGAAAAGTCTAGCAGCACAAGAAGTGCATGTCCTTCCACTCCACAACCAACTTTACCTTCAGTAACAGGAAGAAACAAAGGCTTAGTATAACACAGCAGTTTAGTTTATTTGGAAATATGTTTAGCTTGGAAGAGATTCAGTAGGCCTAGGGGAATGTACAAGAAAACCATTTGCTGGTGGTGTTGGTGATTTGTACAAACAGCACTTCAGCACTTTTGTTTTTCTCAGTAGACCAAGATCCTTTCCTGAACACAGTCGTGTTTACTGGAGTGTGTTACATCTACCTTATACGTTCTTCCACACATTCTTCCTTTTCAAATGCCTTGCCTTCTTTCTGAAGTGATAAATAGCCAGGATTTCCAGAAGAGATATCTAGTGCTTCAATCAATCAGTGTCCCTCTCTGCTGACTGTGACTGATAGCTGAAAATCAACTCTGAAATGATGCCAGTTACTCCATATAGTCACCTAAAGATTCTTGTCTGATACTCTGCTGATTTTATATGGGGGATTGTATAATGTGTCGTGCTCACGGAACTATGGAAGTTTGCAAAGGCCCTAGTTGTTCTGGGGATATTCAGTGATTTAGTTTGGTTTTCAAAAATAAGGGTCAAGATTTTTACACTTAATTCCTTCCTAAGTTGGATATGTTTAATTGCAGCCATTAGCTTTGACATCAGGCTCTGCTGGGTTCCAGGTAGGCAACACTAAACCAGTGTTGAACACAGATGAGAATCTGACTGTACAGTCTAAAAAATCCAGGACTTTATTGCTAAGCAGTATCATCCCCCCTTCTGAAGGAACCACTTATGCACTGCAGGCAAGCTGTTCAAACCCACCAAATAAACAAAGAAACGAAGCATTTGCTAATTAAAAACAAAAACTGGAGTACAGAAAACCTTCTAGCTGAGCCAAGCTAGAACTTCTGAAAACGAAGTTCACTCTCCTTAACACTGCTGGAGTTCAAGTCCCTTTGGGGCTCTGGCTGCCAGTGCTTAACTGTAAGAATATTGCACATTCCCACTTGCTGTGCTTCTTATTGGTTTTAATTAAAGGAGATGGCTCTGTAGGCTGGTCATGAGTGTTGATTCCCAGGAATGTCTAACTGTTTCTTGCTAATGGGATTTTTTCATAGAAACCTACACTGCACTCACTTCCCTTTATTCCCAAGTGCCTGTGGATTCTGTGCAGCCTCTAGAGATCACCCCAGTCACCAGCACAGCCTGGGTTAAACACTAATCTGCAGAAGTCACCTTAGGCTTTAAAAACCATGTGTAAAGTCCTTCTGAACCCTTTATTAGTGGCACTTACAGCTGATCCTCCTTAGGTTTAAACTTTGGTGCTTCACTACAGCTTTTTCCCTGACTTCCATTTGCCTTTATTGATCACACTGAGCATCTGCCTCTTGTCATAACATACTCACAGTTCCTGATGTCTTAACTGGCTACCAGCAAGAGGCTGTGAAATTTTACAGAAGCCAGTGGGTGTTTCTTTCCCTCCAGTGTGTAGTCTCTCCCCTAAAAGCAGTTTTCCCCATAAATGTGTTAATGTACACAGGTGCCAGGCAGAGTCCAACCCACACCAGGTAGAGATTGTAACAGCCACAGAGCTTGATGTGGTGATGTGTGTCTCAACAAGGATGTAATAACCGTACATGAGAGTCAGCCTTAGTTCTCTTTCCTGCATCTTTGGTCAAAGTAATTAAAGTGCTTCATGTCTTAGTGGAAATCTTTTGTGTTTTTCCCTCTTTGATCCTAAAATCTTAAGGTACTTAGTAATGTTGGTTCTTTGTCTCAAGTGAGTCTGCAATACTGAAATTATTCTGGAAATACAAGTCATTTTCATCAAATCAGTCAGCGCTAGGGATTAGGTTTTATTTGTATAAGAATATTTGGAGTTACTTTAAATGGTGAGTGTTGCCTTCAACCTTTATAAGATACTTTCTCTTGCTTAAAAAAAAAATAAAAAAAAAAAAACCAGAAAAAAAAACCTGTTTATCCTTTTGGGGTAGCTGCTATTAATTTTTTCTCTTTCCTACACTGTGGTTCCTTGGTATATAAGCACACACTTCACTTAGCTGGCTGCACAAAATGGAAGTTCCTTTTGCAAAACTTTATTTTAGGAACTTTTTGCTATCTTTTTTGTTATTTCTAAGCCTGAGATTGTCACACTAGATCCATGTACATTTATTTTACTATTTACACCTATCACAGTACATTTATATGGAATACCATCACACAGACAAACCAGCTACTGACAGCTAATATAAAGATATTAGATTCCACAAGGCTTAATCTGCATAGAGACCAGAAACACTTAATGGTGAAACACAGACAAGTATTTCTGTATTTCCCTTAATTTTAAACCCATTTTATATAGAATATGATCTTCCTGCCACAAATGCCTTCTTCTTGTATTTGTACATTTGTCTTGTGGCCAATTTGTCTTGAGCATCTTGTGTCTTCCTATGCTTTTTTATGGATAGTTTCTATTTCTTGTGGTCACAAAATATACAATTAATACCTGTTTTAAGCATGGTTTCAATATTAGTGAATTTTTATCTTCTGTTCTTCTCCCAGCGATCTCTCAGTGATGTGTAATCTCCTACTGCGTGTAGCTTGGAAAAATGGACAAACCCCTGGGTGAATATTTCTTACTTTGTGGGAGATGGGGATCCAAACGAGAAGTGATATGACCTTGGACTGCATCATCAATAGCTGTGCTTTGCTAAAGCTTTGCCAGGGATTTATTTGCCCTGGTGCAAGCAATATGAACTTGATGTGAGTAATTTGGATATCATATGGGACATAAAAAATCTGTAGCTACCTGCAGCATCCTTGTTACTGATCTCATTCTTTAGAAAGAATTTGATATGAAACTCCACAGCAAAGTAGTTGAACATTACACCAGTTTGGTATTTTGTATGCAACATCATTATCCTACATCTGCTTCCTCTATCAGTTGTGCTATATATAGCATTGCTACTTGTGGCTTTTGTTCTGAAAAGTAGCCAAAAGAGGATAATTTGGCAATTTTTGAATGCAGTTTGTCACAGTGGGGAAAAGCGTACAACATATGAAGTTACAGCCTATTAAAATTACTTTTTTACATCATACTGGATAAAAAAAACATAGCCCCTTTTCATTCACCTGTATCATGGGGGTGTTTTTTGTTGACTCTACTGTTGATCTCTTCTGGTCCCTGGACAGCCACTATATAGATTTCTTTTGTTTTTAGGCATGCGTGTAGAGTGATCCATGCAACAGTGAAGAACCTGCCATTATCCAGTCCATAGATTACACTTGTGCCAGCTGCTCTTGCCTCCCTCAGCAGGATGCTGTTGGTTCCCCTCTCCATCCAGTTCCACTCAATGGAAACACTGAAAAGACAAACAGGGTAGGAAGCCCAGGGCTCTACATGATGCTGCACTGTGTGGCCCCACAACAATCTTTAATGATTGCCAACCCTGCCTTGGCAATGGTGGGCTTGCTTGGAGGGGGTTCTGCCTTCTTTTCTGCTGGGCTGCCTGCAATGTTCAAAACAGGTCACCATTAGAACCAAGAGCTGCTCCAACTGTCTATTCCTACTTCTGCCTTAAAGGGTGCAAACCCTTCCCACCCTCTATCCACCCAACCTGAATTTTTCAGCCCTGGTTTTAAAGATACATTTCGGTGGTAACCGAGCTGATAAGTGGTCTGAAACTGCTCACAAAGTGTTATCTCTTCAGGGAAGGGTGTTAAGAGGGGCCAAAGAATCCATACATCTCAAAGGGAGGATGAACTTGCATCTGGTTCAAGGCAGGTGTCCCTTTTCACAGCCATGGGGTCAGATAATGGGTCCTTTCACGAAGTCCTTTCACTGTTTAACTCCCAATAACGAAAGGAGCTGAAGAACAAAAGTATTGCTAGAATTTATTCTGTCATTGGCTTGGATGTTGTAATTAAGGGAACAAGATAAAGGCAGGTTTTCATTTTTCAGGGTGAAAATAATCTTTTTATCTTTAAAACTGCATTGAAAAGCAATGAGAAAGTAAACTAACAAGGGAGATGAGTCATGCTCCCTGTGACTAAGGGGGTATAAATAATTAGTGATGCATCTTAAAATGTCTTTTCTCAACCTTGTACTTGAACTTCATGGTCATTCCAGTCCCTCTGGGAACTCTTGTGCAAGATCTTGATCTGTGCAAAATGGCAGAATGATACAAACCTCTTCAGCTGGTGGGCCAAAGTCCTTTTCTAAGAAGGGCACTGCTCTCACTTGACTCTCTGCCTGACAGCTCATCTTGAGACAGGGCAAAATCAATCTGTGAATTTCTAGAGCTCCTGCTGTGGCTGTTCTGTTTAAAAACTGCCACTAAAAGCTTCCAAGGGATCATGCAATCCTCTTAGTCTCTCAGAAATCAGTGTGTTTGCCATCCTGTCCATAAGTGATGTGGGCTGAGGTGATTCAAAAGCCTCTTTCTGATGGTAATATATAAGAAATTTGGGTCAGCTAGGGAAGTTTGCAGTCTTGTCTCTAGTTTCCATCTTGACTGCAAGTAAAACAGGTGAACTTTGTTTCAGATATTCCAGCATGGATCTGAAGTGTTTTTTTCAGTTATTGTTGCAGAAACAGATAGGAAAACAATTAATAAAAATCAAACTCCTTAGAAAAGGAGGTTGTGGCACAGTGTATACAAATATACTTTGCATATTTAAGCCATACAGAGCAATTGTCAAGTGGCCAAAGGTGACTGAAATTCAGTTTTAAGGGGTAATTTGGTATCTGAAGTCTGTGGCCACCAGTTGCTGACGCCCTGTGCTGTCTCTAGGTGATCTAGCTAGATTCACCTAACTTTGCCAGAGGGTGCCCTGTGAAAATGCTCTTTTAATCAGTTGTCTTTGAAGTTTATCCTTTGGGTTTTTCTTAATGATTAGGAACTCACTGGTAGGAGACTGTGTTGCTTTGTCTATGGGTTTTAACTTGGTGTGAAGGAACTCGGCCATCTCCCTGTCTTCTTCTTTTTCCCTGGTGGAAAGAAGGAAAATAAATGTTAGAGGAATGCCCGTTTTCTCTGTAAATGGGACAGTAAAAGCTAGAGCAGCTATGATCAAGTCATTAGTAAACAATTAATTTCTTTGCTATTTTTAGAAACATTTAATTTTGCCACTTATTAAAAAGCAAAATATTTGCCTAAGTGCAAACTGCTGCTGAGGCTTTTGTGATTTGCACACTGAGCTCTGGGTTCAGCTGTAGCTCAGGCTCTTTGTCAGCTGCTGCCTTTGGCCAGCTCTCTTTGATCAGCTGCAGGACTGGCAGAAGCTTTGCTTGATTCTCTCTTTGCTCGCTTAGAATTCAAATGTGTTGGAGGAGATATTGTCATTTTGGATAAATGGCTTGAGTCTTTACTGCTGAAAGAGGGGGAAGTAAGAGCAAAACTGACTCTTAGTAGAGTATTGATCTCAAAAGATTGGATTTGGGTGCTGCAAGTGAACTTTTGAGGAAAACTGCAACTTTCTTGGCAACTTTGGGCTAAGCTACAGAGATGAAACCCTTTAGAACCTGCTTATGTTAGGTAGGACTGTACTACTGAGTGCTTTTTAGTTGGTTTAGGGTTTTTTGTTGTTTGGGTGGTTCTGCTACGACAAGGTGGAAATAGTAGTAATCAACCTGACAATAGGAATAAGTTAAAAAGGGGAATTTTAGAAGTCTACACACATGTCCTTTGTAGAATTCCAGTTCATGTCTACTTCTTATGCCAAGAGAATTCCCTAGCAGCAGCACAAATCCTTTTCCTTTAAATGGTTACCAGACTGTTTCTGGTAGGAAAAGAAGAGACCAAAGCTCACTGTTATTCGTGAGATGACTGAATCAATCATTAATGGGATAAAGAGCCACAGAATTAGAGTAATCTAATTTTAATGTTTTTCCTATGAAATGGGGAGGAGGCTTTTAACTCGGTAAGTTGTTTTGAAGGACCAATTCTCTCCCATTAATGTTGATTTAAATTTTGTCACTTAATCTATTGTATGATTAGGCCTGTGGAATGTCACTAAATAAGTTCAGTTGCTCTTGGTTCTTACCGTAATCTCTCCACCTCTGCATCATCTACAAGAAAATCTCTTTTTTGTACCAGTCGATGAATCTTCTGAATCAGTTCATCCTCTCTCTGCTTCTCCATCTTTGTTTTTTCTTTTTCTGCTCAAAACCAGGAAAGAGTGTATTACTTTGGGCTCTGGGGAGTGTGAGGGGGTGGTATAGGACGTTGCAGATGTCTGAGAATCAACTGCTGATTGAAGTCAAGGGTTTTCCAGACCTGAGTCACCAAAACTCCAGCAAGCTCTCACTGCCTCTTTGCTCTCTTCACTTGCTGCTGTTGATTCTGATCAGCTTATTCTGAAGACTCTGTGAGGCTTGCTAAGCCTGCTTTTAATACTCAATTACTCTGCAAGACTTGGAAATTTTTAAAAGAGCTTTGGCAAGAAAATAGTTCAAGATGCTTTGTTTAAATCCAATGTACAAACTCCACTTGACCTTGGAGGAAAGGAGATCACACCAAAACTTACTATTTCTCTCTGTTTCAAGACAGCTTTGGCTGTTGGAAACAACAGGTTTTTTTCTACTCTGATGAGGCAGGTGAGCTGCAAATCCCCACAAATAGCATCAATTGTAAAACGTGGAAAAATAAATGCAAGCTTATTTTCCCTGTACTTCAAACATCTGAGTAATTAATATATGTCCTTGTTAATTGGCCATCTGGAATGGCTATGTTGTCTATAAACAACTATTTTTGTGGCATGAAAGATGTGCCTGTTGCAAACTAAAAGTTAAAAATGTTAGGAATTACAGAGCTGTTGTTTCAGGATATAAAACAAATGTGTTTAAGACAGAACCCTTCCAACCTAGCAAGTGCAGCAGAGATGAGAAAGCCAGAGGCAAATCCAAGCTCTTGTATTTCTCTGAGAAGCTGAAAATTTTGATCAGCTGTGATGACACTTTGTATCAAATCAAGATTTTGGGGCAGTGAACTGTGTTCAGAGAAGTGCACAATCCAGAATGGTGAGAGCTGGGGGAAGAGTGAGCTGCCTGCAGTCTGATGCATCTGAGCTGTGTTATGTCTGCTGATTTGCATTATAAGACACTTTAAATAGCTAAATTAATCAGACACTTGAAAACAATTGTTCTTAGTACAGATTTTTTTTTTTAAAGAATGCTTAGAAGTCACTGCTTTTTGTTGCTTTGTCTCTTATGGCTAAGGAGCAAGGACTCTCCTGACTTCTGCAGGTAGAAGCTACTTTCTACTTCCTTTCAATCTAGCCTTTTCCTAAATTGAGATGTGCTCTTCCATTTTATCCTTCAGGAAACTGTCTACTAAAAATATTATTATATGTGGCCAAAATACTCCATATTCTGTGTACTAAAAGACTGATTCCATACCTACTGAAATTGGCTGAACTGTGTCTACTGAAACCAAAGAGCAGCTCTCTACACGAATCTGTATTCTTACAAGAAGATTATGGTAGACATCCTGTGAATGGATCAATTTCTTTTTTTTCTAGGTTAGGTACATGCTGTGTCAGCATTCACAGTGCCAGCAACTGCTTTGTCTTTGTTAAGACCAAGCTCTTGTGATCCTGCCTGGAGATGCTGCTGCTGGAACTTCACCTCTTGCATTCTTAAGTTTGCTGAGATTTGCGAAGTGCTAAGGAGAAATTGCTGTCTGTGGGTCTCTGTTTGAAGCCTTGAGACTGGAAAAACATTTCTAAAAGATTAAAAAAACCCAAACAGCAGAAACACCAAAAGAATGAAAGCTGATTAACCCTATCAGTTAGTTAAAAGTTTGGACAGGAAAGCCTGCAGATCAGAAATGGGAGGCAAGGACCGTAATTCACAGATACTTTGGATTTGTAATCCTTTCCATTTGAACAGATAATGAACCAACAGTTTTATTATTAAAAATTTAAAATGCGACCTCTACTAAGAAGTATAAGGAAAGAAAAAGTAAGAAATATTATTAATCTATTTCTGTTGGGTGCAAAGCATGGCAAAGTTCTTACAAGCTAAGAGTGGGTGGTTTCAGAGTAGACCTCCTTCCTATATCACAAGTGACCTCTCTCTTTTCTGAGGACAAAGTTGTCCTTCAAAGTAGCATGGTAAAATGTGAGGAGGAAAAATGCGAGGAGGAAAAATGCAGATAACCAAAGGATAGTCAAAACTTGGACTTAATAGTGAAGCAGGAACACATTGTTTCTGTGCTGGTGCTGGAGGCTGTGCAGTAATATGTGGTGTACATGGCCTGCTGCAGTTGCTGAGTGTTTTGTAGGATCTGTCTAATTTTTTCCTGAACAGAATAGGGCTGTTCATCTAAAATGCCAAAGCTGTAGTGAAGTGAAATTCCTCGCTGATGGCAGCTGGAGTTTTGAGCCAAAGACTGCAGAACTGCCCACAGCTCTGTCCCTCCCTCCTTCAAACACTGAATTTGCAGAGATTTATGGCAAAACAGACACCAGAGTTTTGGGCTTTGCTTTTTGTAGAAACCTATTCCTCTTAATCCTAGAAGGCAGGTTTAACTACAGGTGTGACAATGGATTGGTGTACCAAGGAAAAAATCACATTCACAGTGATGGTTATAAATCCTTCTCCTCTCCCTCTTTTATCTCTGGTATCTCTGCACTTGTCTTTTCTACCTGACAATCTCTGTGCCACTTGGTTCCCTTGAGACTGCCAAGGGAGTGCAAGAAATAAAGAATGTGCTCCTTGTTTGAGTGATATTTGCAGGGCTGCTGCCATGGGAGCAGTGAAATACAGCATGAAAAGAAATTTAGAGACACAGAGATTAGAGACAGGCAGGAAAAAGGGAATTAAAAAATAAGGATGAGAGGAAAGAGACTCCACCTTGTGGAGAGGAGATTCTGATTGTTAGGACACGGGTGGGTGATACACAGGTGGGGATAGTGTCAGGAGCACAGGTATTATCCTAATACTGGGTGGAGACAGCCATTACCTGGGATTGCTACCAAACTCTGCAGCTCTTGCTTAAGGTTCATAATGTCTTTGCACAGCTGGATGTCATCCATCCTGCAGAAACAGAAAAAGCATGGTCAGACCTGCAAACTGCACTCAGTGTTGATGGGATTGGCCAGATCTCACCTGAATACACAACCCTGGCCCTTGCCTGGGACCTGCCAGCCTGGAAGGGGATCCTGACTCTTTGCTTACCTAGCCTAACAGAAAGCAAAGGGAATTTAATCCTAAATGCCCATTGAGCCCTTGATGGCTTGTCTTACTGGCTCTAATTTGTGTGTAGGTCCATATCTGTCACCATGGATAATTTCAGATGCCTTTTACCTTCTTGAACATCAGAGAACATTCTCAAGTGGGATCCTGTATCCATAATGGTCCTGGGAACAGTCAGGTGTGCCATATTGCACTTACTGCAGCAAGAGTTTTCACCAGGCAAAGAGCAAGGACAGCAGAGGGCCTGGGAAGGGGCAGCATAGGGTGATGTGACACAGCCAGGGCAAGGTTTATATTCTACTACCAACTTTCTTTGTGACCTTACTAATAATTCAGCTCGAACACCAGAGATCTGGAAAGGGCCGTAATTTGGCATTTATCTGTTTTTGAGGTTTTGTGCCTTTGGTGAATGTTCTCCATAGTTGATGCTGAATGTTTCAAATCCTTGATACGTGCAGAAAGTACAATTATGTTAAGACACAGAAGACAGCTTTAAAAAAAAATAACATTAGCAGGAACTGCACCTTCAGTTCTCATTGAAACTGCTGCTTCTCCTGAATCATCCCCCTGGAAGGTAGCAGCCTTCAGCATTAGCTTCCTGGCACAGGTTTTATTTCAGTGTCTGAGCCACAGTGGCAGCCAAGGCTCAGGTGTTGGCTCCAAGGGCAGCATCTGGGGCTTCCATTTTGAAATCAGCCCCTGAAGAGCACAAAACCTAGCCCGTGTGATTAAGTGCACATTCTCAGCTTGGATCTCACCAACACTCTCTTTGCCCACGGATCTCTGAGGTCTGTTTTTCACAATCCTGTGCCTGAGGGGTGGATTGGCTGTTGCCTGAGCACCCGAGGCAGCTGAAGTGCCATCAGAGCAGGGTATTTCAGGATATTCATCACCGGGGATTTCAGGTATTTCATCTCCTTGGTATTTCAGGAGAGGAAGGCTGAGGGATTCAAGTGTGTGTGTACATGAGAGTAAGCCCCCAAAGGACAATGCAGCCACATTACTGAATTAAATGAGGAGTGGAAAAAGTATGTGTTTCTGGCACAAATAAGAGTTTAATCACAACCCAAGAGCTTTTATTCTCCTCGCTGCCTCTGCAGGGAGCTGTCCTTCAGCTGCTTTGCTCTTGTTAGTAAAACATGTTGATCCTTCTATTATTTGCTGCTTGGGTTAGCTCCATCTTGCCTGTTCTGCTACTTCCACTGTGCTATGACAGCTATTCCTGCTGCCTTTTTACCCCTCTCCTCCCAAAATATGACCGTGAAATATCTCTCCAAATAATCCTTATTGCTGACCTCTTTTCCTTCTTTGTGCACCCCTGTCACTGGGATCTGCTCTTTCACTGCCCATCTGCCTTGTAGGACTTGGTTTTATTGGGAAGATCAGCATGTTTTCCTCAGGACTAGTGCTTGGTCCTTTGCTCTGTGTGTTTAGGACACTTAGAGGCAAGGATGTTTTTACTGATGAATATTCTTACTTAGGCTCCCCATATTATTCATGCTCATCACAAGCAAAGCCAGCTTTACTCTTGAGATCCATCACACTAAACGGTACTGAAATTATTTTTATCAATTAATCTTAAACAGTGCCCTCCCAGGGGAGTCAGTATTCAGAATGTGGTGGGATGTGAGCAAGCCTCACAGCTCCTTATCTATTCAGTGCTCCTGCACTTTGGGTGTCATGTGCATACATTTGACTAAGATGACCATGCCTAACAAAGATGACAGTTTCTTGGCAGGAAATGTTCAATATTGAATGGCTGTATTCTAATTATATCAGGCCACACTCTCAGCTAGTGAAGAGATCTGTGAGTTTCTACAAAAGCAATTGCTGTGATAGACAGAGAGAGGATTGGGTGTTCTTTTTCTTTTTTTTTTTTTTTTTTTCTGATTCAGAAGATTTGGCTTCATTCTAAGAAGCTCTGAAATACACTAATTAAAATACTTTACTGTATCAGTTTGGCTCCCTGCCCTCGCTAAGGAACTCCAAAAAGCTAATGGCATTGCTCTTCTCTGAGGATTTTCAGGAATTTAAAATATCAGCAGCAGTATATTCCAAATGACCCAAATAATTCATGTTCAGTAGTCCCTACAGTCCCTGTGCCTAATTTGTGGCAAAGGTTCTGGCCACATGTTGCACCTTTCAATGCACTTCCTCCCCATTATTTTGTCTGGTTTTTAATCTGGCTGCAGAGCATGTAGCTGGTATGTGGTATATGTTCACATATATTCTTAGCATCTCTTTTTCCTTAGATCTGAACTTTGTTCCTGCCTTGTAACATGCAGCAGAGAAGTAAATCTGTGGCCAAAGCACTCTAAGTCTGTAACAGCTCTATGACCACATGAATCCCAAGGATCATAAGTCAGATGCCCTCTCCAGAGTCCAGGATCTGCAGGCTGGTGCATTGTGCTGGTGGACAAAAACTGAACCTACCATCTGCACCAATCCCCTTAAGCACATGGAACATCTTTCCTCCCATCTGTGTCAAACAGCCTTTGTGCTTCAGCCACTCTGCAGTGCTGATTAGGAAAAAAGTAATTTAAAAAAAAGGTTAAATGACGAAAGGAAGGGCTGAAGGACATATGGGACCATACCAAAGCTTCATCTATCTGATTTAATGAAAGCAGGATCTATGGTTGCTTGCAACTATAAAGCAGAGCCCACATCTGCTATCAAATAATACCAAATGCAGGGTGACAGGTGCTGCCGTGGGCAAGAGTTGCCTTGTTGCCCTTGAAGAAAAGGGAAGAAGAGGAACCACTGGAGAGGAAATATCTTGGAAGGCCCTTCAATCTGTACTGGTACTATGAGCCTTCCTGTCCTTTCCCCCTTATCTTCTGGATGTTGGATGTGAGTAGTTACAGGAGTCCCAGAGGAAGTTAATGCTACTTCTGAAAGAAAGAAATACACTGGGATTTGATTTTTTTTTTTCTCATTTGGAAGCTGGATGGTCAGCAGGGTTTGACTGAGAGCATCTTGGTATTACTATCAGACCTCTTTAGGAAGTAAGAGCTTTTGGAAATCTTAAGGAGAGCAGCAATCTGCAGAGTAGAGGAGAACAAATTTTTTTGGGTCCCCTAAGCTAAGGAGGTTATCTCTCTTCTCTGGAAGAGATGGTACATTCTTTTCAGTCCCTGTGAAAACACTTTCCACGTTGTAGAAAAAAAGTCAGTGAAGCAAACAGCAGTTACAATATGGCAGTTTTTCCTCCAGAGCTGAGCTTTAAATGTCTGCCTAGGAATCCTAAACACATGAGCTGTGAGTATGATAAAACATTTCTCTGGTTAGGAGCCCAAATCCATTTCTGGAGTAATTGCAAGAGTATTAAACTAGGGATGAATTCTCAGTGTGCTTTCCTGTATTCCTCACACACTGCCTGCACTTCTGCTTTTCTCTTTCTTGGTGGCTTATTGCAGAACCCCCTCTGTATGCTTGGAGATATCACAAAAGCACATTTTATTCTTTACTCTCTTTGTATTTCAACCTATACCATCACAGCCTACAAGCAGACTCCCTGTTTGCCAGAAAGAAACAATGAAAAACCCAACCTCATAATGAATAAACAGCAGGAGCAAAAGGTTTTCTAAGCGTGTCACAAAATGACAGAAAAATAAGTGGGTCGGAGAGCCTGCAGTGCTCTGGCACAGTGACTCAGCCCCATTACACATTTCTGTGGTCCAGCTACCAGGGGAGAGCGCCCCAAGTCTGTCATTGGCACCCGCTGGAGCAGCAAGGTGACAGCATGAGTCACCTCTGCTGGGCACCATCTGCACTGGGGGCAGCAGGCCATGCAAACGGCACAGCCCTCCCATTCAGCTGTGCCCTGGCAAGACCCAAAGGGTGTGCAAGAGAATGGCAGGCAAGACTTCCAAAAGAAACATTATATACCAGACACAAAAGAATTTGTTTTGTTTTGTTTTGTTTCAGTAGAAATTACCAAGGAAGAAAACTGAGTTCCCCAGTGTAAGACCTAGGTGCCATCTAGGGACATGCATAGGAAAAAAACCCAATAATTATGGTGAAAGCTCATAGAAAA
>VWZN01009801.1:502027-529174 GCA_013396955.1 Regulus satrapa | reverse complement strand
TTTTAAGAGGAGGAAACAAAAATAAGGAACAAAGCAAAAGGACATATTTATAAAGGTTAATAGCTGACTTGTAATCGGCACAATGGTTTGGGAAACATCATGACCTGTTAGTCCATTCCTTCAGCTCATTTTGCTTTCCTTTGTATTTATAAAAAGAATACCAAGAATTATCAGAAAACTGGCCTCTTATAAAGCATCCACTATATTTCACTGTAGTATATAGCAAATAGATAAAAGAGTTCATCTGCTTTCCTTACTTTTCAACTAAAAAAATGTCAGGGGACAGGCTAAGAATAAGCTGTCACACATCTAATTTTGAGTTTCATGCAGCAGAATTTTTAAAAGTTCTGTTTTGCAATAAAAATTATTACGAATTTGAAAATCAGGGATATCAGTTGGAATTTCTGTTTTGTATATTTTTGCTTCACTTCAGAGTTCCAGAAAGACACATAGTTTAAATGTATCTTTGTGTGACAACACTTCATCTTTAAGTGCATTAGTTTTTAATTACTGAAATGAGCTCTTACATCATGTTTAGTGCACCAATAAGGAATTTCCACTTTTCTCTGCAAGGCAGAGGAAAAAGAGTGTACAAAGGACTGCAAAGTAGTACAAAAGAGTGAAAAATCACATGTACTGAAACTGTACAGATATTTATGGTCTTCATTTCAAAATTTCTGTTGTTTCATTTTGTAACAGGGTAAAATCTGTTTCCACTGTTCTCACAGATGGTTTTCTCTCTATTTTGGGGATTTTTTTTTTTTTTTTAATACAGTGACAGGCAGACTACAGAAATATCTGTGCTTGTCTGAGAGTGAATCCTTGGTCTGTCACTAAAAACCGGCACGTGCTGCTCTGTGGGACTGGGAACAGCACACCATTTGTGGGCCTGGTACAGAGAGACAGTGAAATTCAACATGTTCTTAGAGACATCTTCTGAATTTTAAAATCATTTTGATGGGTACATATCCACCAGTCAGTGGGTCCCTTCCAGCTCGAACTGTTCAGTGACTCTATGTCCCGCCAAGGACTCCCTCATGCAGGGTTTGTGTTGTTTGGAGAGACACGTGCTACACAATCCACAGCTGAGGAGTTGCCAGAAACAGCATTACCTTACTGATCACCTCATTTATCAACAGGAATAGCTTCTCTTTGGTTACACACGGAAGTGTGAAAAATGCAAACCATCTCCAAGCCCACTGAACATCTAGACCTTGCCAGTGTTCTTTTCCAGCTGGGTTGTTGGGGGGTTTTGCTGGCTGATATGCTAACCTAGAGCAGTTCTCTGCCCAGTGTCCTTATTTCATGGCTACCTTTGCATCTTCTTCAAGGAAAATAGTACATTCAATTAGCAGCCTTAGAGCATATTCCTTCCATGGATTAAACCTGACAGGGGAAGAGCTTCCCCTGGTTGTGGTTTCCATCAGCAGCAGGTCTAGCTTGAAGTGTTTTGTTTCCTTATTCTTCAGCGTGGGTATTTTTAAAGGCAATTTTTATTTTTTGAAAGCAGAGCTGTGGCAGCTGCTGGTGTGTGCAAGCTGAGCTGACAGGCCACATGTGCCTGTGACAGGAGGGAGCCACAGGCACCCTGAGGGCTGGGGACACACTCTGAGCACAGCTACAGAGCACTGCTTTCTTTAAGCACAGCCACAGTGTACTTTTCCTGCTTTAGGATCTAGGTTCATGTGAATAAAAAGATCAGTCAGACAGACAGCAAGAAGAATGAACCGTTACTTTAAAAAATGTAGCTGGAAATGTGAGCTGTGGCTGGATGTGCAGAGGTACAGGATAGTTTCATCGTGTTCATGCTTTCGTAAGAAATACTAGAAAAAACCCCAATTTAACCCAAGAGAATTTCTGTTCAGTTGCTAACAGCATGAAAGGCAAAGAAGAAAATGCAAACATACCACACCATTTCTCTAATACTACGCGTGTATTTTATCCTTTTGCTATAATTAAAGGAAAAGCTAAAGCAGATGCAAGAACTAAAGAGATGTGGCTCTCATTAAAGCTGGTCTGGCACTCGGTGCTCTGAGTGTAGGTGTAGTGCTGCTCGTTAGCAGTGCTCAAAGTCTGCATTAAACCTGTCTGAGGAGGCTCAGCTTCATGTGGTTGATTGTATAGGTCATTTTCCAGGGGAATCCAGTCCTGTCAGAAGAAATCAGTTACTCAAATTCACGACCTACATACAGAATTCTGGGCTTTGATAATGGCAATTCAATTACTTCAGCAATCAAATTAAAAATAAAAGAAAAAAAGCTACATATAAAGTCTTCCATGATATGTCTATGAATTAGAGTTTATGTCATTTGTTTCGTGAAACAGATACAAAACTTGGACCACTGAGGTAACTATGACTTGTGCTGGTTATCTCAGCAACAGGTCATTAAAATATATTTGTCATTAAAATGCATTTGTCATTGAAGACAAATGTAGCCAAGGCTGTAAATCAGTGTAAACTATCCAGCATGAGAGGCAATAAGAAAAGGTGCTTCTATATTACTTGGGCATCACTAGCAACATGCTTCTCTCTGGATATTTCATTCAGTGGCGTTAACAAAGTAATTTAACTGCCTCAAGGATTAATGAGCAGAGTCAGAATATTCTGCCACACAGCAGGGAGCAGCTGGGCTAGAAAGCTGCGTGAATATCCCTGGAAAAGTGCTCATCTTGGTCTGCTGCAGCTGAAGGAAGGAGAGGGTCTGTGGCTGTGGCTCTCCATGACAGAAAAGCCAGAAACTGGGGCCACCCCTGCCAGTCACTGCCTCTGTCCCCTCTGCTCTTCCAGGACCTTGGGGCAAGCCTCACGGACACCGATGCTCAGAAGAGCTTTCCTGCCTGTGCCAGGGAGAGGCTGGGAGTGCTCCTGGGCAGCTCGAGGCAGTGTGTGAGGATGAGATCTAACCCAGCAGGAGAAGAGCTGCACTGTGTGAACACCAGCTCTATTCCCTTTTCAATAAGCAAGCTCTCCTGTGTTAAATCCCTTACTCAAACACCTGTCAGGCAAAGCAGAGTAAAGACTGTGAGCGTGGGGGAAATGAAAAGCACAGACTGGATACCAGAACAAACAGAACAATTGCTCTCATTCACTGGGGCAGTTTATTTCAGTGCTTTGTTTGATATAGAAAATGTCAAGAGAAGTGCAGGGTTCAATGATGAAGCTTCCTCCAGATTAAATTTATGTACAAACCAATAACCAAGTAGTTACTTGACTACCAGGAGCAGGAGCGACAAAAACTTTCATGTTCCCTTTATTTGTACCACTATGGAATTACTAAAGGTCAGTGCCACTATTCCCAGTCCTTATTCCAAAAGTGTCTAAGCAGTGATTCTGGGCAGAAGTCTTCTGGGATAATACTCAAAGAGAGATGTCTGTGCTGTTTGCAGAGGGCTGAGGCTTCCAGCTTCTGCCAATGCAAGCCAGGGCACAAAAATCAACCTCCAGTGTAAGGGTCAAAGTACCAGTCCCCTGCACCTTAACATGAGCAGAAGGCAGAGACTTTTTGCATGCTACTGAAGCTTCATCAATGCCAAGGATCTGAGCTCAACAGGTTTTAGAGCTACAGAAGTTCTTGGCCTGTCAGCAAAGGCATTTGTTTCTGACCTCAGATACACACAGACTGAGGACACTTCAAAATAATATATTTCTTATTAGTAAGTCCTGATCTTCTGAATTTGATGATTTAGGAATATTAACCCCACTGCCTTCACCATCAGAACAGGATTAATATTAATGAACCTTCAGTGAGACTCCTATGCCTGACCTTTTTGGCAATTTTAAAAATCCCTTTTGGGAGTATTGATATTTAATTTGATATATCAGAAAGTGTCTTGTGTTCATACCTTAATGGCTTCCATTTAACAAATGTCAAATCTTGGCTGCTATTAGTGCAGAACACAATGTGTTCTCTTGTGACATGAACTGTCTACGACCACTAATGAAGTAGGAATGAAGCTTGAATTAGGTTAGACTGTGGAAGCTTCAAATCCCCGACCTGTTGATATTTTGTTCAGACAAATATCTGTGCCACAAAGGACTGAAATCAGGTAGGAAAAGATGCTCCACAAACAGGCACTTTGCTAAAGTTTCATTTTGTAAGTAAGAGATCCGTTTTATGTATTCTGCAAATCATGCTGAATAAAAAGAAGGTGCTGAATAAAAAAAAGGTAATTTCCTTTGCAACTACAAAAATCATTTCCCAACGGCATTTTGTAAGTGCTCACCTAACTGGGATGCTCTTTATCTTTCTCCCTTTTAAAATGTCAAGCAGATAAAAGTCTTCTAATACCATTCTTTCCTATTTTGATTAATTTTGCATAGTGTTTTCCCAGAAGGATTGATACTTACATAAACCTGAGTTCTGATTCTCTTCTGACTAAGACTTCCCGAAGTCTCTGGATCTTTGCCATCTCAAGCTCAATTTCCTCAGGCATCATTGTTGTTTCAGCCATTGAAATGATGTCAAGTTGATCTGTGTGTGGAAGCAGAGAAAATGAATTAAGCCGGTCAGACTGTCTTAATGGTGTTTTTCAGGAATGTAAATTAAATCACAGAGCTACCTAACTATGGAGCAATTAATTCAAGCAGTAAAAAATATTCTAGCTGGATGCTGTGCGGACTGGTTTCTCTACTGTTGTGCTTATTACTTGCAATGTAACCATTTAGAAGTGAAATGCTCCCTGAGCCAAAGTGACAATCATTTTGTTAGTCAGGCTCAATCATTCCCCTGAGGAATCCCAACCCCATCCACAGCCACAGCCACCATTCCTTAGCTGATATCACCACAAACTGCTAGAGAACCCTCCCAGTGCAGCTCTGAAGAGTCCTACCTTGGTGCAGGCAACATAAACCCATGAATGTTTCCCACCTTTAACCCTTCTAGCTCTCCATGCTGCTCCAGCCCTGGAGCTAAAGCCCAGCCCCTCCAAGAGGAACAAGGATGCGACAGAAATGATGCAGGACTGCATCCTGCAAGGGGCGGAGTGTCCCTCACAAGGGCATCGAAATTGGTGGAGGAGACAAAAAGCACTTTGCAGTCATAATTTGGCAGCTGGTAAGGCCAGGGTGCTGCTGTGATTATTTCTCCATAATTGATATATTACCTCTGTAACCCAGAGAGAAACAGGGCTGTGGATTGCGCTCCCCAAACGTAAAGATTTATACAAGATGGATTTGGAAAAAAGAGCTGCTTGGCCTCTGGAAAACCCCATTTCAAGGGTTCATCAACTTGGCCTTCACGTCAAATAAGAACTTAGACACTGAAAAACATGTTGGCTGCATATTTTGGTACCCAAACAGAGAGATATTCCTGAAAGAAGGCCTCTTTCAGCTGCATCGACTTGAAAAGGGGAAAACAGAGAGGTCAAAATGTTCTCAGCATAATTATGCAGAAAAGAGCAGATAAATAGCATCAATAAGCTGCTAAATTAATTAAGAGGAGGCAAATTCTGAAGTCCCTCATGGCAGACTAAGCACAGCTGAGAAGAATTTCTGACAAAAACTTGGAATAGGAATGAAACTACAAAATCTCAGCAAACAGCCCCTGTATGATCTTAGTTCACAGTTCTCCCAAAATGGAAGCAAAGGGAAAACATTCTATACTATATAAACAAAATATATTTCCCTTCTATTTAAAAATAGATAAAATATTTTTGAGTTATCCTGCTAATATTATCTGCAAGTTTTGATTTAATAATTTCTTAATGAAGAAAGCAGGGAAGCAATTTTTTTTTTTTAAATCACTTTTTTTTTTCAAGATAACAGAATCCTGAGGAAAAAAAAAAAGTGAGACAGATTTGGAAATGTCTGTCATGGACTTTCATGATTCAGTAGTTGTTTTTAAACTCAAATTGCAAAACTGGTCTGTAAAGTAAGGCTGTCTTGTGTCTGAACGCATAAATGCTGCCCGTACAAGATGGATTTCCCTATTAGAAATCATTGTGTTTGTTGGAGTTTATTGAGTTGATGTGTAGCCTAAATGTCATGAGGTTCTCACAGGCCCACCCCTCATTTTCACTGCTTGCCAGAATTATAAGCAGGAGATGGGAAGTTATTCTGGTGCTACCATGAGTTAAAGCAAATAATACTAGTAATATATAATAGGGAATAAACCAGGAATATAAACCATAAATAAATTACATATACATACATATCATAAAATTAGCTCTCAAGAACTCAGAAAATAGAAAAAAAAATTGTTTACTTGCACTCTGCAGCTCCAGCTGTAAGTGCCTTGGTGTCACCCTCGTATGGGGTCAGCCTCCACCCTGGGATTTCAACAATTAAGGAACAAACAACCTTATGGCCCAGTGATGTGCTTCCAGCACAGGAATTACCACAATTACAGGAATTACAACGTGACAGGCAGAAGTCTTCTCTGACCCCTTGCAGAACAGTCTCCTCTGTCTCTCCTCCTCCAGTCTCCTTCACATCCCACTCAACATGTGCTTGAACAGAGAAAATAGTTTTGAAAGTGATCCAAAATGATGCAGTGCTTCCAAAGGAATCAAAAATGCAAGCAAGGCAGCAGAAGTTCGAAAGTGGAAGGAAGCAAATATAGAAACCATTAGGTATTAGTGCACAGCTTGTCTGCAAACTCAGAGACGTGGCTGGAACAATGGAATAGAGCACAGTTGAGGACAGAGCCCCTGGAGAGGCCAGGTCAGGGCTCCCACCTGGCCCTCAGCACTGAGACCCTCACAAATCACCAGCCTCTCTTCTAACAATCTCCCAATCCACTGGCCTACCTGGCAGCAGCTGTGCTGAAGGATAATTAATTATTTTGCATAAAATGCTTTGAGCTCCTGGGATGTGAACCACTGGGGAAGATGATGTTAACATTCTTGAGGCTTTAAGTAAAGCTCTGACTGTCCCAGTGAGCAATGTCACCTCTAGTGCTTTGAGACATGATTCAGAACTGCTTCACAAAGAAGCCTCTTACATTTTCAAAATAGAAAGAATGAACGTTTACTTTTATTTAAAGCAGGTATGCACTAGTCAACTATTTTTTTAGCACATATTGAACTCTTTTCCTGGTAATAAGACGAAATTCATAAAGCAAAAGACAACATGAAGATTAGTCACAGCCAGTGACAGGATGAAACTATTTCATCTGTTCTACAATCTCCAGGATAATTCTCAGTGACAAAGAAACAAGTAAAATGATATTACTGTATGCACAAAAAGATATTAGCATGAAAATAATTACCATAGGGAAATAAAATTATCAAGCTATTACATGTAGTGAGAGGGACTGAAGAGGTAAACCTGAAGTTATTTATGCATATTTTTGCTTCAATTTAAATGCAGACTGGTATAGTTAACCCGGGTATTAATCATCAGACCTCATCCTCAGCATGCCAGCCAGAAACAACAGCAGCCAGCTGTGCTGAAAAGCAACAGAACACCAAATTGTCTATTAAGTCAATAAGTGAAAAGAAAACTTTAAAAGGTGCCTAAATTGACACAATGAGAAACAGGAGGATGCCGTACACCTGGTGTCAGGAATTTCAGCCAAATTGGTAGGGAAGCTGTAAGGAATTATCAGCACTCGGTGCCACCCCCAGGCCGGGCTCTGGGGCCCTGCAGTCACGGCAACTGTCATTGTCAGGTGTCCAGTTGCCACTGTCAGCTGTCCAGTTGTCACTGTCAACTGCCCAGTTGCCATTGTCAGCTGTCCAGTTGCCATAGTCAGCTGTTCAGTTGTCATTGTCAGCTGTCCAGTTGTCACTGTCAACTGCCCAGTTGCCATTGTCAGCTGTCCAGTTGCCATAGTCAGCTGTTCAGTTGTCATTGTCAGCTGTCCAGTTGTCACTGTCAGTTGTTCAGTTGCCATTGTCAAGTGTTCAGTTGCCATAGTCAGTTGTTCAGTTGTCACTGTCAGCTGTCCAGTTGCCATTGTCAGTTGTTCAGTTGCCACTGTCAGCTGTCCAGTTGTCACTGTCAACTGCCCAGTTGCCATTGTCAGCTGTCCAGTTGCCATAGTCAGCTGTTCAGTTGTCATTGTCAGCTGTCCAGTTGTCACTGTCAGCTGTCCAGTTGCCATTCAGGGCTGTTCCCCTGCCCAGAGACAGGGGAAGGGGAGGTGCAGCAGTGACACGAAGGGTCTCGTCTCTGCTGTAGGAACCCGAGCCATGTCCCTGTCACCCTGGTGCCACGATCACCTCCAGCAGGTGACCTGCAGCCTGGAGGCAGGAAAGCACAGGGAGGAGCTGCCTGGGGATACATGGCAAGGGTGGGCTCTGCTGGGTCAGGAGCCTTCCCAGAACATTTCATCCTTCCCTCCTTGATGGCTCTACTGCTGCTGAAAACCCAGTGACAGCCTTCAGGAGCCATCTCAGTCATTCAACAAGAGGGGAGCTCCAGCACAGGATAAGGGTCATGGCCCAGCTCTCCACCCCTTTTTCATCTTTGACACGGGTGAGCCATCCTAAATGAGCCTGTTTGTTAAATCCATGACTGCTGGGAGCTCTTTAAAGGATGGTGGCACAGATCAGCTGCTCGGCTTCTCTGATGTGGGTACCCCTCAGCAGCAAACCACTCTTCAGCCCACTCAATTATAGTGCTCCAGTTAAAAATTATTTTAAGTTATTGTTATGGACTGGACTTAAATTGAGCAGTTTGAGGTCTACTTCCACTCCCTTAAATTGTTGAATAATAAGATAATCCTTGTTAAGAAAATGTATTAACATGGATAAGTTTTGTTCCAAATCTGGGTCAGTGCTTTTGGGGCTTTTTCAAGAATTCAATGAAATTCTCAAGCTAATTCTTTTTTGTTGAAGTATATTAAGTGCTAATAGAGCAGAGTGCAGCAAGTAAACTCTTAATGCTACTTCACATATCAAAATCAAGACTCTTGAGAGCACTATTAGTTGATGAGACAAAGCAGAAGTAAGTAGGAGACACAGGTCAGAAACGAATGAAGAGAGAATCAGCTAGTGCCACTTAAATACAGCATGCTTGGTGGAAATTGAAATAGTTGCATGATGCAGAAAAATTGATTTGTTATAGTTCAAAATATTCCAGATAAAAATACGCTCATGTGAAAAGAATCAGATTATTCTTGTGGTTGGTCACTAACATGTCACCTGGAGGCATGAATGGCTAGCCTTGCAGCCAGGCCTTTTACTATACCTGTTGTTGTTTCCTCAGAGTTGATTTTTTTTCTGTTTGATTTAATCCTTCTGGTACAGGGTGCAGTGGCCACTAACTAACCTGTGTAGGAAAAACTACATTTAATTGTTTATTTCTAAACTAGCCTGTGAATCCTACCAATTACTAAATTTGGTATAGTATTTATTCAATGCTTTATGATGGAATTACCATATAAATACAATACAAACAGCTGCAACGTGTTTTGTTCCTGGATTGCCGGAGAGGCTGCAGTCTTGTCCAATTTAAAATGGGGGACAGGGCACAAAGGGGGCAATAGCAGTGTGACAGTGAGCTGACTGCTGTGCTGGTGGGCACATCCCACACTCCAGCTGCTTCTACTGCCTGCCTCACTTGGGTTGGACACGGCAGCGGTCTGGTTTTGGGAAACACCTCAGCAATGTCCTCATCCTGCAGCAGAATGCAGCTCGCAGTCCATTCCAGGGATTCTTGCAGAAATGCTGGCATCTCCTCTTTTCCCCCAAGGCAATCTCTTCCCTCTGCTTGGCCATTTGCTCTCCTGTTTCATCTCTTGCACCAGTAACGGGCTGGTGATGGCACCAAACTTGGTGAAAGCTGGGATGGTGCTGCTGGCTGCATCAGCCCCAGTGACCAGGAACAGGCTGCACTGAGGCAGCCGCAGCACAAATACCTGCTGACTTTTAACACTGTGAAAAGAGATCTCTAAAGACACCAGAAGTGTGCAGAGGCTGCTACTGGAGGAGGAAAAAAGTTAATGTGCTACTCCAGCCACGGTCAGATGCACAGAAGTTCCAGAATCACTTTGCTTCCACTACTGTCAGTGGCACTGAATGCTGGAGATAACACAGTTGAATTTTGTTTCTAGCAGGAAGCCGATTTTTTCTTTTCTTCTTATGGTGCCTGTTATAATTTTTGAATTTTTATTGATACTTCTCCATGAATGGAGCAACACATTTAAATTTTGTGATCTCCAGCACGTAGAGCCATGAACTGCACTTTGGGCTGACATAAGGAGCACATCTCCTTCACAGGGGGCCAGATGTGCTTTGTCCCTGAAAGCAGTGGTAGCCAAAACTTTCCAACAAAACTGTGCCTGCTGGAAAATGCCAGAGAAGTGGCATTCAGAGTATTTGGGGGATAACACACTGGACTCAGTGCATTCACTAAAAAAGTCCAAAAGAATACTTCTGTGCAAAATCCCTTGTTTCCTTTCAGTGCATGAGGATCCAGAACAGCCTTGCACTTCTGGAAATGTTAAATTTCAAAAATAATCAATAGTTTCAACTGCAATGCAGCTCCCAGATGTACAAAGGGTAACCTTAGAGCCCCGAGATATTGGCTTAAACCAGGCATCAAAGCTTCAAATATTTTTGCCAGACAGCAGGGCACTCAGAAATCCCAAAGGTGTTTTTTTCACATGCTCCACATCTCAGCATAAACCTCTGGGCTGCCTAAGTCCCCTTGCAGCTTGGCTTTGCAAGAGGCAGCTGTGAAAGCTGGCAGCTCTAGGGATCCTTTTTTGGCAGGGAGGATCCAGAGATGCCTCCTGAAAGCTGATGAAACACCAGGATCTCTGGTAATGTCACGGTCATCAAATATCTCTGCTCCTCATCTGTCATTTGGAGAAGAAGAAAAAGAAGTGGGGGATTTATCTGCATTGTGGGGAATTGTGGCCCATCTTAGCTTCCAGCAAACCTGCAGCACAAAGCACTGGCCACCTCAGCTCTGTGCTGTGTGATCCATATTGTGCGTCCCACTCATGCTCTGGGACAGACTGCTGGCCTTGAGCAGCCCCTTGCATCTGCTCCATTCTGCAGCTCCTCAGGCAAGAGAGCAGAATTTCCTGTCTGTAGAGAGACACACATGATGATTTTTTTTCTCTATTCATCCACCTCTGTTCATTCAAAATCCACCACAGATCATTCTGTTTGCTATATCATTTCCTGCCTAAGAACTATTAAATCATCTGCTGTGACTGGTGGTGGTTCTGTCCATCAGTCAGTTGTGGTCTGGGTATAATAGCACAATTATAACACTGGGATTTATTTTGTCCAAGTCATGAATATTTTTTTTTAATTGTCATAGATTTAGAGCCTAGACATCTTCAAACATAAGTTTCTACTTTAAAAGTATTTCACTCACATTCTACCATATGACTCCATTTTAAAATTAGGTGAGCAGAGGATATAAAAAGCACTGTGTGCAATTGCCCACTGCACTTCCACAATCACTGCCCTGTCGGTTCCATATCTAAGAGCCTCTGGTTATAAAAAGATTATTTTAGTGGCTTATCTTGTATGTTCTTGTTCTTATCTCCAAGCTTTGACCTTTCATTTTTTATTATTTACCTTTGCAAGAAAGCCTGTTGGCAGCAGTCTAATTCTTTCCCATTTCAGCCTTTTGTATACCTGGTCTCACTGAGATTTCTCTTGAAATACAAACACCAGATTCACTGTGTTGAATGTTAACTCCCTCCTCTAACTCTGAAAGTCCTTTTGGTTCCTGAGGTATTATGCTCAAGGAACTGCACACAATGACTCCTGTCACATCCGATGGAAATGCCTGCAGTTGCCCATTGCCCAAATAAGATTCACAGTTGCTTTTATGCTGTACTTATGTAGAACAAGTGGCATTGAACTGAATACAGCTGGTTTAAAAACTGAACCTGAAAGAAACCCTGCTTTGAGATTTCTCACTGAACTCCATATCCCCAAGCAGAAACAGACAGTCAGTGGTAAAAGTGACTGTTAATGGTCTTCAGTACTTTGCTAACTAGAAGTTTTACAGTTAAATGATGGTTCCAGCTTTCTAATCTAGAGAGAATTTTCTGCCCTTGCTCCCTATTTAACTATATATGCCAGCCCAAATCCATAATGATAAGATTTATAAAGGTCTTGCCTCTTAAAAAAAGCATCAATTAAAGTCTTGTTTGTTACCCTGTAAAATTTATAAGCAGTAATTATTCTAGGCTTTGTTTTTGTCAGTTTATGACAGTTCCAGTTTCCTAAGTGGGTAATTATGCAACCCTTTAATCTTACATTTCCCCCAGGAAAAAGATGTCTCTAGTCTTAATAAACTGCTCTGTACATTGAAAGCTTCATCTTGGTTGTAATGATATCCTGAAAAAAAATCTCGTCTGGAAATAGCTGTTCATCCTGCCTGACAATAAGGATCCTGTGAATCACCACCGGGCTGGAGTTCTAGAAATTTAATGTCATGCATAGGTCTTAATATGATATTCAGACTTAATGAAACTCAAAATCTATAGTGCTGTCCTATATTTGGATTATAAATTCCATTTGTTCTACCTTGCACTTAGGCTTTCAGATTTCAGCACTCTCCTGACTTCTGCTGCTGTCAGCCTTGTGGCACTCACCTGCTTGTGCTGATGGAGACACGTCCTGTGAACAGGCTCAGCTCTTATGCATCTGCAGGCACAGCAGGGTGGACTCAGGAGGCAGAGAAGATTAATTTGACCATTATCTGGGGCTTTACTCATTAAGGCAGGATTTAGCTGTTCGAGGCCAACGTCCTCTGCAGTCAGACACTGCCCCTACAATGATTGCAGACCCCTTCTCCATGTAGGAAGTCATAAGGATCCATCCTGTCAAATTAAACTATCCCTTCAACAGAGTGCTCCATCTCTGCTTTTATATTCCTCCCTCTGTATCCAAGGGTGCTTGTGTGTGCAAGGAACTGACTCAGTACACTGGGACTATTTGCTACTTAATTATCTGTAACTAAAATCAGTTCTAGCTGTAAATCTGTGTTGGATTTGGTGCTGGCTTGCAGCAATATCAGTGTGATTTTCATGGCAGTGTTTTCTGCTACTGGGAGTTCTCCTAGCTTTCTCTATTTGTATGTCTTCGATTTGTGACTTACAGTACTCAGGATACTCTAGGAGGACTTTTTCTCAGTAGTACCCTCTCTTGCAGTAGTTTAAGAGCTAATACAAAACCATATTTACAGATCACAAAAATGGATTTCAATACTTACAGCAATAAATGACCAAGAAGTCAGAACTTAATATTGAACTAAAGTTTCTTTGAAAAGATAAGATAAAAGCAGCTTCCTATTAAAATCTTTGCATAAACAATGAACAAAAGCCCCAGGCCTGATTTGATTATGCCATAATATTGCCATAAATGCAGATAGAAATTTGCAGGAAGTGCTCCTGATGTAAATAAATTCAGGATATGCAAAAGAATGTCCACTGAGATAAATTACTTAATGACACTTACAGGTTGGATCTTGAAAACCCTTAGGGGCTTTGACACTCCAATTACAGGGCTCAACCTTGCTACTTTGAAGTTGATTCCAAGACTGGGCAATTTGCATGCCCCAGCCAATTTCCATTCATTCAGTGATAACAAGGTTGCACACATCTCCTCAGCTGGTTAGAGGGCAAATGCATAAAAATGAGAAAAATGTAACCACGAAAACAGCAAAAGGAGTTGGAATTAATATCTCTTTATTAAAACCTTTTTAAACTCAAGTCCTATTGAATTAAAAATCCCCAGACACATTAGTCATGGATTCACTCACCACTTTCCACTCAGCTGAAACCAAATCCTCTGTTTTAGTGTCAGCTGCATCTCTGAGTCAAGGCAGTTTTCATATATCCAGATTCTAAATTGGGCAGACTAAACTTTTTTTTTTTTTTCCTTATGGTGGCTGTGATAAGGTCACAACAGCTTGCGCCTTCACATGCAAGCTGCCCTGCAAATGACTGCTCAGCAGCCAGCTTGGGATCATGTCAGTACAGCTCCCATCACACACTGACCCTAAATATCAAGCAGCAGTGGGTCTTTACTGGTGCCTCAGAAATCCTGACAGAGTGCAAAAAGGATTTGCCCACGTACAGAAATTTTTCAGAGCAATTCCAGCCCCCTGGAAGGTGCCACCATTTCAGAGCCCAGCTTTCAGTGGCTGAACTGAGCCACAAACTCTCTTCAAGACAACTACAGCCTATTTGCAAAACAGCCTGTGGTATCTCATCCAACCATTTCTGTTGTGCATAAAGAAGGATTAAGTGAATTTGAGCAGGATTTAAGGAAAAGCTGTCCACATAATTAGGTCTGCAGAGAATTATGAGAGGCTTGACAAAGTTCTGTAATTGAATTGTGCAAGAACAATTCAATTTTCCAGACTTTCTACTGTTATTTCAGTTTTTAAATAAACTCTAGTTTGGGTACCAGTACCACGTTCCTTCTTGCCAGATGCTCTGACAACAGGATTTTTCACACATTTGGCTGGTGACTTTAGGTGGTGTGAAAGCAATTTCCCCCAGACCACATTACATGTCAGTCTGGAACTAAGCAACCTAATTTGTTTGCTGTAACTGAAATAACAGAGTGGCATTTTCCCATCTCTTTCTAGGAGATGTACCACTGTGTATTTCATCAGGGATTCTCCTACTGACCTAACCAGATGGAAGGGTGCCCTCATTATCCCAGCAGGACTAAAACCAGAAACTTCCCCTAATGTTCTGTTCTGGCTTCTCACTCTTCTCTCTTCCCCTGCACACAGATAAACAAATAACTAAACCTCTGCATGGGAGAAAATCAGCTGATTTCTCATTATACTGTTTCATAAACCACATATCACAGACTTAAAGAAGGTTTTCTTAACTACCCAGTCTGGAATGTGTTCCACTTAAAATGCTGCCCAGAGAAATTCTCAATACCAAAGCAATATGTGACCTCATACCTCATGTATGAACTCACTCTGTTTTGCAAAAATCAATACAAATACAAATACTTGGCTCAAAGTTGGAGGTCTCCTCTATGAGAAGTGACCTTTCTAACACAGCAGGTGTTAGAAAAAGGATGTTTTTTTCATCTGAGCCAAGAATTTCACCTTGGTGCACCTCCACTTTACAAAGAATGAGATCAAGATTTCTGACATATGCTGAAGATACACTTCACCAAGAATTAGTCACCACAAATCCAACAGATCAGAATCCTGTGTTTCTTAGGTTGAAATTCCCTATTTATTAATTAAATACAAGCCTAAGAAGACCTAGAAACAAATCTGTCTTTCAGTGAAATATTGGGATGCAACCAGCATGAAATCTGTTGGGTTTTTTTTAAATTAATTAAGCTAAATTGCTTCCTTTTTCCTTCCTCCTTCTCCCTCAGGTAATCTTTCCTATTTGATTCTCTGGCTTTACAGTGAGATTTTCCTATTTCATTAGGTGTTAATCTCCCCTGTTGCTATATGAAAACTTGCAACTAGCAAAGTAAATAAAATTTGCTTTATTCAGGAAGTGTTATCAGATAGAAAGAATAGACAAAACACACAACCTGTCTCAGACCACGGTTCATACAGTAAATTCTACAGGATTAAATAATGATTTTACCTTTTGTTTGAAGTTTTAATCCCTGTGTACTAATTCTTATGATTAATGGTAAATTACTTGTAAAAAGGAAAAGTATAAGCTCCATTTACTTATTTCCTCAGAACTCATTATGCAAAGTTAATGACCTTCTGGATTAAGTAAACCTTTAGTGATGAATCTCACTTTTACAAACCTTTATCTGAATTGATTATCTTTGACCTAATTTGTGTTGGTGCAGACTGGGGTATAAACCAATGCTCAAGTACTGCTATAAACAGTTCACACTATTTTATTTGCGTTTGCACATTTTTCAATTCATTTGCAATATTGATTCATTTAGAAAGATACACATCTGAACAGCCATCTCCCATGCTGCCTGTTTCTTTATTTGACTCACCAGCAAACACCCATTTATCCTAACCAGCATCTCATAATGCCTTGGCTTAGCCCACAAAGATGTCATTGCTACCCAGTCCTCACAAGATACTCCCTGAACATTCCACAGGACCTGGAAACTGGTGAGAATCCTGATCATTTGTTCTAGCAGACAGAAGATGCTTTCTAGCTTGGATATTCCATGGGATGGGATCCTGTTTCCGGCTCCTTGTATATTTTACTCCACTGGAAAGGGCAATGGATGACCTCCTTATAAACACACATATTATTGACTTCTAAGAAATGTCTCTTCTCCCTCATGCACAGTGAATGCAAACATGCTACAAGGTCAATATTTTCTTTGCTGTAAATACCTGTATGTTTTGAGGACTCACAGAAGACAGTTTTTTCTTGCTTGAGAAACAGTGATGTAACACCTTCCCAGCACGAAAATAGTTACATTAGATTTACTTTTTGTGGCTAGCCACATAATTTCAAAACAATAAAATTAAGTGCTATGATTTTCTCCACTACAAGAATATTTTCACAAAGATATTTTATATCCAGGCTATTCTACATAAAAGGTAAACTCCATAAAATTTCTCTGCAACTACTGAGGAAAAAATTCACATCAGCTATTATGAAATTACTGCAACAAAACAAAACCAGAAGAGGCTTGAAAAAATGCTTTGCTTGGCTAAGATTGATGTAGGAAGAGCTCTTGTACATTCTTTTTGTTCCTGATAGGGAATTATAGTGAAATTTCAGCTCCCTTGCAGGATATCTCTGCTGAACAGACACAGCTTGGACCACACAAGCTGAGAGTGTTTTTATGCATTCGGTGTGTTCTGTCCAGCCCTCAGATCCCTGTAGCTTTGTATGCACAAACCCTGGAGCAGCAGAGCAGGGCTTTGAGTCACAGCTGTATTTTTTTCTTTAAATGAACATAGGAGATGAGGCAGAAAGCTGCAGTAAAGAGAGGAGGAATCGAGGGGAGGGATGAATTAAGCCCAGTCATTCATTCTAGGACACTGTGCCTGTATATCAAAGACAAGACTGAACAGAGGGGAAAATGTTGCTGGCACCTGTCCTGATCAGGGAGTATATGGAAATAGTTTCAGAATATGTAAACCTTGAAATAGGCCTTAATATTCCCCTCCTCCCCAAATGATGGTCCTAGTACCACTGTCACATCCCTCTTGAATACTTTTTTCACTTTATCAACAAAGAAATAAAAAGGACCACAGTGGTCACTGGCTGCCTCCAGATGCCTCAGAGCTTTCAGACCACAAGCACCAGTCATTTGTCCTCACTCCAGTGACCTCCAGTACCCCAGAGGCAGAGAAAATAACATCCAGGAATCAAACTGCATTAGTTACCTCTTTTTAGAGGTCTGATTTGTGTGAACAGACAGAGACTAGTTTTCCTATTGGCTCTCCAATTATTTAAAGAGAATGCAAAAGAGCCAGGAGCTGCAAGTCCCAAAGTACTCAGCTCTTGGTATCTACTCTTGAATGCTTTCACTCAGGGTGGGGGTGGGCAGGACAGAGGAACAGACCAAGTGCTCAAAATAATATTTTATTTTTCAAAATAAACCTGTGTGAGACAAAAACTTGCTTGACATTTAAATAAACCATGATGCTGACAACGCAGTTGCTACTGAATTTCCATACTCCTCTTGCCTTTTCCCATGATGCTATGAATTGAAAATACAACCTTGTGCACTTTAAACAGCAGTTTGTCCTTCAGAGAACATACAGCTGTGTGCAGCCTGGTGGGGAAGTTTGCACAGTGGATGTGATCTGACAGCTCTTTCGACGAATAAATGGATCCAAAGCAGGACACAAAAAATGAGGGAAAATTGCCTTTGAAGGATGACTCAGAAGTCCTCATTGTCAGTTTTATTCAGTGGCACTGGGTTAGAGTTTTGTCTATAAGGAGCTATTTTAGTCTGGCTCAGGAAAGCTGCCAGGAGTCAGGAGGGCTCTGGAAGGGGTTTCTGTGCCCAGCCCTGCAGGAGGCTGAGTACTACCAGGGGACTGTAAATAGAAACTGGAGCAGGTCTTGCTGTGGTGGGAACCTTCCCTCGCGTGGAGCTCCCACTGAAATCACTGCACGTTCCCATCTGCAGCAAGACTGAGTCTAAGCCACACTCCAAGGAAAGCAATTCATGCTACATCACCTCATTTTATGCCATAGAGATTTAAAAAGCAGTATTAAGAAACACACATTACTTGTTCATTTACTTCTGTCATTATGCTCAGTGGTCAAAGGAAACAGCCTGTGGATTTCCATTTTATTCCTCACCACAGTCAGATTCTGATCCTGTAATACTAAAAAAAAGCTTCATCATTTATGTTTCAAATGCTGTAACAGTGCCAGCTACAGCTAATGTTCAGAGATTTAAAACTTGTTTGGTTTGGTAGTTTTTAAAGATTTTTTACTATCTTTATCAGTTTTTTAAAATATTCCAAAACATAAAGTTAACAAAATGGTTCACACTCAAAGAGCCCTGTAAAAACTGTTTAGGAATAAATATATGAGCATCAGTTGTTAAAGAGCAGCATATGTGCAAGTGAAATAATAGTCAAATGGCCACTGACATTTCAAGATTTCACATATTCAGGATATTCTTCTATGAAATTATCTGACTGTATACCAGAGAGCTTCTGTCTCCATCTCTCCCCAATCTGTGAAGTCATTCTCAAATAACACAGTTTTCTAACAGTGATCTAAAAGTCTTACCAGCAGCTGGTAGGTAATTTCAGATAACCTTAAAACCACTGGGTAATTATTACAGACATGCAAGTCAAATCCAGTTAAGATCAAAACTGATTCTGGTATAGAGAACTGCTTCAGCCTGTAAAAAACCTGGTTCTCATATCAGATTCCCACTCCAGCAAGTAAATAAATATTGAGAAAATGCTCCTCGGAAGCCAAGGCAAAAAGGCGTTTCTCATTTGATGGGACAAATCATTTCCCAGGGGGATAAATGTTGCTATTCTTAAAGCCGCAGACCTACAATGTGTACAGTCTGACAGCAGAGTGGGAAGTCAGGCAGCAGAGAATCATACTGGGATCTTGTTCTTCAGTGTATGAGGCACACAGTGTCTGCAGGGAGCCACAGGCAAAAGCTGTGTCCTTTCTTAAAGATCAAATAGCCAGAGCTAGAGGAGCCAAAAACATCTGGTCCTTTCTCAGGGAATTCTGAGGTGAAACAGCACAGGGCTCTTCAACTCACACAAATGATGACAGCTGGCAAAAAAATGTTTTGTACTTGCCTTTCATCTGTGGATGTGGAGTCATTCTCTAGCAAGCTCTGCTTTACTGAGTAAATTGCTTTTGCATACTGACTTTTGATTCACTTCTCTTTAAATACACGAATATTTTCATCCTCACTACTGGCACTGGGCAGCTATGAGTTTGAGCTGACCGAGGTCTCAGAGGTGAAGAAACGAAGGCAATTCAAGCAGAGTCTTATCAATATCTGAGACAAATCAATAGCTGGCTGTCACCTTCCCTTTGCATAGAGAAAGAAAGAAATATCATAATCGCAGGATGTTTCAGCCCTTGCCAAGGCAGAGACAAATGGATCTTGATTTTACTGGCTTCCAAAACCCCATGGCTTGCCCTTCACTATCACATCCCATGCACTGCCTGTGCCACAGACAACTACCAGCCTGAAGGAAAATGTGTGCCTTAGGACCTGCCAAACTGCAGGAACCTCAATCCCCACCTAGGCACGGTGCCCAGAGGAAGCTGCCTGGGAATCCACAGTACAGGATGAGGAGAGAAGCCACTGATTGGATAAGGAAGGTGATGGGGACACAAACGCAAAACTGAATTGCTGTGACTTTCTCTTGTGTGAAAAAGGATAAATTGAGGAGCAGCTGCTTGCCATAGAGGCTCCGATGTATTTCCCAATGATTCACTGCTCAGAGACAGGGAGACTGATGTGCTGTTATTACCCTGCCAGAGCAAATGGCTCTCCAGGGAGCAAATGCTCATCCCTGCCTGCCACAGGGCAGGCCCAGGGACAAGGGAGGGCAGAGAGACCAAACCCATGGGGGACAGATTCCCAGGGGAGTCCTCAGGGAAGTGACAGCCCCAGATTCCCTCCCCAGAGTTTTCTAAAGAGAATCATGGTAAGCAGGGCTCCAGGAGACAAAGGCACAGAGTGTGGTCCAGTTTTGCTTTTACTGAAATCAGTGAGGAAATTTCCATTGATGTCAATGAAGTCAAGACTGTGGTTTCTATTTGCAACCAAGAAAGTGTCAACCAGGCATCCTTTTCCAAGGAGGACAGGTCACTGTCTTTCTCTTTTGGTTTCAACACCATTATTCTAAAACTCACTTTGACCTCCTGGACTGAAAGGACATAAGTGGTAGAACTGACTGTTGATTCCTTTCCTGATTTTGGAGTTGTTTTCTACTAAAGACAAACAAAACTCTTAAATCACTTTATAGTGAGCTCTTTTCTTCTAATTTTACCAGTATATGCAAAAAAACCAAATGTGTTTGTAAAAAAAATACTAAAAACCCCAATCATTGAAGGTTTGGGTGGGGAAAGGATTCAGGGCAATTAAAAGATCCTTAAACTCTGCTGATATTCTTACAATAACAAATTACCTCTTGAATTTTGGTAGTGTTTGCAATCATTAGACTTTCGCAATGAGCAGCTTGTGTCACTGTGGAAATCATTTCTTCTCATTCAGTGACAACCTCTCTTAAAATTATTTTCTCAGATATTTCACCCTTTTATAAGCTGACAAAATGTTCATAATTCATGTTTCATTGCTGATCCTGAAGGGCAACTAACATAATTTATCTAAGGGTGCTCCTCCTGATTTCTCAGGATTGGATTTGCCCTCCAAGCACACATTTTTCATCTCAGAGATTTGAATCCATTTATACTGTGCCTTTTAAGTAGGCAGACAGCAGAACATGTTTCATGGAAATAAATTAGCATTATTTATTGTCTCTGGGTCTATTTTCTAAGTAAGATTTCTATGAAAATGGAACATATTTGGCTACAGAAGAAAAGCCCTCTGGGAATAAGGATTAAAAAGTGCTGAGTTCCAAACTTTCTTCTGCCCAGTAACTCCAAGAAAACTCCAAGAAACCTCACCCAGGGTACACAGTACTTTGCAGTGCATACCCAATCCCAAATGTAAGTTTTTATTCCTGTTTTATAATGCACCCTTGAGGCAGAGATACACACATTCTCACAAGTGGTTTCTCTGATAAAAACATGCCATGCAACTAAGACATCAGTTATCAAACGCAGTGAAAAAAATTACACAGACCGAGTCCGTAATCCCACAGGCTACCAACAGCAAGGATGATTTGTGTAGTTCAAAGTGTCCTACTTTCCAAATCTAATGCACTTTTTCTGTAAAATATGTTTAAAGGAAATGAGAAAATTCATGAGCAACAGTCTCAAATGTGACACTTTTGGTTCATCTGTGACTTTTTCAGCAATTATTGTTGACACTGGTTTGCCTATAAACACCTGTTAAGCGTTCATTTCCTGCTTGGCACACATGGCTGGGCACAGAGTTTTGGAAGTCATTAACCCTCAGATTGATGAGCGTCTCAGGTGAGAGAAATGTCTTTGCTGAGACATGTGAGTAGATGTGCAGCAGTAAGATCTTGATCCATAATAACCAACATGTTTTTGCAGAGCAGCCCCTTTTGCAGAATTCCACAGAACTGCAGAATGGGTCAGGCTGGCAGGGACCACAGGGGCTCTTCTGGTCCCACTTCCCTGCTCGGGCGAGGTTGTTCCAGAGCACGCAGAACAGGATTGTGTCCAGATGGTTCTGGAATATCTCCAGCCACGGAGACTCCACAGCCTCTCCAGACAGTCTGTCCCAGTGCTCGGGCACTCACAGGGAAGAAGTTCTTCCCCGTGTTCGGGTGGAGTTTCCTGGCACCAGTTCCTGCCGGTTCCTCCCGTGCCATTGTCGGGCCCAGGGAGCAGAGCCGGTCCCTGCTGACGCTGACAGACATTGCTGAGGTCCCCTCTCTGCCATCTCCTCTGGAGGCTGAACAGCCCCAGGTCCTTCAGCCTTTCCTCACTCCTCTCAGCTCCTTTGGCTTTGATTAGATCAGGGTGGATTGGGCTGTCCAGAACCTTGAGACAAGCTAAGCATTAAATAAGCCGACCTTTTTTTTTTTTTTTTTTTTTTTTAGAAACTCTGGACACACATAGCCAGACAAAAAGAGTAAAGGAAGGGCAAAACTCATGAAATATGGTAGGGAGACTATGGGAGCAAAGGTGGCCCATTAGCTGATACATTTCTGCTTTGTGGCCCTGAGACACCCACATAAGGTATCACCTGGAAGAAGCTGCTTTAAAACTCACAGTTCTCCCAACAGTTGACCAATATTTTACTAGGAATGCACTCTGAGGAACTAAAATATTTCCAGTTTTCCCTTTTCCTTCTATCTCTGCCTCAGTAACTGCCGGGAGCAACCAGTTGTGGGACTGAGAATTAGAAAAATGAGACAATGTGTATAATAGTACAAACTGGATTAGTTTCACTCTGTCAATCATTCTCTGGGCTCTTTGTCAAGTAAATGAAAAGCCAAGTTACAGCCTTCCTTCATGATGGGGAATGCAGCAGTGACCTGAAGGAGGTTATTAAATGGTCCATTTTAGATACACACTGCTAGCCAAAATCACCATTGACTTAGGAAAACACTAAGCTGTGCAGGATAACTTTAGAGCTATCTGAGTGCCATCAAAGCAGGCGAATTTTACAACTGTTCTATAGAAAACGGCCTCCTAGAAAACCCTTTCTAGAAAACCCTTTCTGATTTTCGGTGTGGCAGTTCTGTCTTGGTTCCACAGATCAGACACGGCTGCTTTTCCTCTTACAAAGGAAGATACAAAGATGTTAACATTAAAAATAATGAACAAGGCAAAAATCTAGAACTGGCAGCATCCTTCAAATCAGTTATCTTTGTTGAAGACAATGTTTTGTCTGATATTTTCTAAAAAGGTCTAGAGTTCACTATTAATGTTTTATTCTCACTTTCAATTTTTTGGACACTCTTTTTTCAAAAATTTTACACAGTTGTGGGTTGGGCTTTTTAATGGAGACATGGAAAGAATATTTATATTCTCTGTTTGAAGCCCATGTTCAGACATTCACAAAGCCAACATTCTTGCTGTTTCTATAAAAAAAACCATAACTGTGTATATCCTTCAGTTAGTTTCTTTCCCACCTATTTAACAGATGGCCTGAATAAGCCTAAATTGTTTTGTGTCTTTTATTGCCTGTAATAGATACAATTTACAATTATGGGGAATTTACAGTAACACAAGAGGAAGACTGTGAAGGAACAGCAGTGGTGGTTGGGTCATATAAATTCTTTTGGTGCCTCTGAAACTTTTTTTTTTCTTTTTTTTTTTTCTTCTTTTTTCTTTTTTTTTTAATCAGAGTGGAAACATGATGAGCTTGGGGAACAGTGTCATGGAAGTATGACAGGCAGGGTCATACTGCATCCCTGACTGACTGGGGAGGTGTTGAAGTAAAGGAAGTGTTTATGCAAAGCACCAGTATGGGTTTGTGGATGTCTGTGCAATATCTGGGGTATTATGGAAGAAGGCCCAAAGGCCTTCTATTTGTGTGAATATTTAACTATCAGATGACAGAAACAAAATTAACCAGCCTGTGTGTTCAGTGTTCTGCAGAAGAGAATGGAAATACAAACAAAAGTCTTCTTGGCTAACAAGCTTAGAAAGATTTTGAAGGCAAACTAAGTGAATATGGTAAAGTAAGTTTCCAGAACTGTCAGTCAGTCCAGGATCTCAGTGAACCGGGGACCTGCTCTATCCTTCTGCTGCTGGAACAAAGTGGGGTGATCTCAGAACTATGAGAATCACCACACTGGTGCTGTTCTGGAGTGCTCTCACAGCTCCTTGCCTGGATAGAACCTGTGTTACGACACTCACAGCAAGAAGGCAGAGCAAGCAAAGCACCCGTGAAGGCTCCATGCTGCTACTGAATCTCATGATGGGGATCTCCAGCTTCTTTAGTACTGAGCTGTAACTCAGTATTAACCTTCCCCTATTCTCCACTTCATATTCCAGAACAGTCTCAAAGGTGGATCTCTGCAATACGGGAGTGTGGCAGCTCCCCTCCAATGCTCAGATGCCTTTCCAATGAAAACAATAAACAAGTTTCACAATGCACTAAATTGCATCAAAACATAACCTTTGCAGTTTTCTGGTATTTCTGCTTCCTTACGCTGACTCAAGCTGGAGGATTGATGATGAATTTTGCATTTAGCTCCAGCCCTCATACAAACTGCAAGAGGACAGAAAAGCTCAGCAGAAATCTACCTGAGAAGTGCAGGGTCCAAAAGGACAGTGCAAAACTGCTTTGTTTCTCTGTGGCTCTTTGCTGGTGTGCATGCAGTTATTTAATCAGGGCATTATGAGCCTCTGCCAACAGCAAGACAGATGATTCTGAATGAAGATGTGCACTCCTTAATAAGGACTGACCAAAGTGCTTGAGTGCTCTGCTTCAGAGCAGGTTCCCCAAGACTATGTTGTAAAAATCTTTGACTGGGAAGGCTGTAACGGGGTTGTTATTATTATACGAGCCTGCTAAGTCTTAATAAGCTTGTCCTTCACATGCATGCACAAGAAAACAGATGAGTTGCCCTGTGCATAGCAAACCACCATTTTCATGTTCTCTAGTCCTTAGAAATTCCCTCCTGTATGTGAAGAGAAAGACTTCAAAGAGACTTTAAAGAGACACCTTTAAACAATCTGCTTCATATTTCCTTCTACAGCCATTGGAGACCCTGACACAGGGTCAGATCCTCAGCTATCCTGAACTAGCTCAACTGCACTGATAACCTTCCTGAAAGAGGCCACTGGAGGTAGAAATATGCATGATGTACATTCCACTGCTGTGAAGGAACTCATCTTCGTTTATAACCAATGCCCAGCAATGGTTCCAGTACCACGGATAGAGAATTTAGCACAGAGCTCCCTTTCTATTTGACAAATTGAAGAGAAACGACCTGACTTCCATGCTGTTGGCTCTCCCTGTAATGGACATAATCAGAATGTACATACTCCTGTGATAAGACTGCTCTCACATCACCAGGCACTGACAGGGAGCAGCACTCTGTTGTGCAGTGCTGTACAGAAACACAAGTTCTGCCTCCAAAGACATCCTGCTTTAATACAACAGATCCTCAAAGTAAAAAGGACAAATTAATATGCAGCAATAAACTTCTGCTTTTGTTAATACTCTTGCCAAGCATTTCATATTTGAAACAATATGCAAATACCAAAGGCTAATTGTTAATGTGGGTAAAAAAGAGGATGACAGTTTTTCAGCTCCTTCACAGAAGTCTGGGGACTACTGTCATCACGCCATGCAATTAAGGATGGCTGTAAGGAAGCATTACAGTAAACAGTAAGATCTGTTTATTTTAAATCAATGCAAAAGTGTGACCAGAACTCAGTGTTAGCATTTAAATAGGAAAGATAGGCAGGAATTATGTAAACCAGCTACTAAAAAAGAGCATTTTCCACAGTATTTAAAGGAAGCTGATGTCTAAGAGCAAACAAAAGAAATCAATTATTCAAATATATAATATAATAATTTCCTGCTTTTCAAAGGACAGATCATGGTCTCTAATTCCTATTCCTATCTAAATTGTTATACACAGAGAAATATTCTCATTAAACAGAAAGTAGTGTTTAGAAGGGCAGCTCGGAGCAGAGCCAGGGTGCACACCTAGACACTGGGTCCTAGTCCTGCCAACAGCCCACTCTGGTGCTGGGTATCAAGCTGTGATTTGGGTGGCAGTTCAATGCTGAGCACATGTTTTTGAGCAGATTGGCTCTCCCTCCCAGCCTGCACATTGCTCTCTTCCAAACAGAACACCTTTTGTCCAAAGCTTACAAGACATAACCTTTCCTGGCATCTCAGGATACCAGTTTTTATTATTATTGTTACAAGTGCTGCGCTGCACTCAGCTCCTGAGTGCTGGAACAAAACCAGACACAGTTATGAGAACAAGAAAAGCATGTCTGTATCGTGCCAGAGAACCTGCAAAGCTGTTGCATGTGTTTGACTCAACCAACTCGGTCAACAGCGATTTCAGTCTTCGATTCCATTTTAGCAAGTGTGGAGTTTCTCAGCCCTGAATCTGTGCCAGGCGCTGCAACAAAACCAACACTGCAACTGAAGCATCAGTTGGAGACTTGCACCCTGTCATCAACATACGGCAGACAATAACACAGCCATGAAAAACTGAACCTAGAGGTGAAGTACCATTCCAGAACACAGCACTCTCTGGAAAATAAACATATCAGATGCACTGGCTAAAATCTGCTACCAAGGTGCTGCAAAGCCATGCCATGTTTAAAGCACCCAGGTGAGACTTCAGGATGCACATCAAAAGATGGGTGGGGAACCAAGGATATCAGCAACCCCAGGACCAGCCAAGTTGAAGACATCACAACAGATAGCACACAAAGTTTCTATTCCTGTGGCCAAATCAAACACTTGATGAAACTTAGTATTTTTCTTGATGCTCTCTAGTACAGTTTTTGTGACTAGCTTTTTGAGATCTCTTGCCTCAGTGGTTACCTGGAAAATTTTAAGGGGTTTGCAGCATTATTCGGTTGTAAAGACAGTTCTGCCAGTAGAAGAATAATAGCTGGTATCTTAGAGACAGCAAGGTCCCATGGATAATGTGAATTGGAAGTGATGTATCTTTTTAACTACTCTTTCCATCAGCACTTTGGACAGGTTATATCAATCGCTGCTTCCTGGAAAATTATGATTTCAAGAAAGCACTCCCAGCACAGAACATTTGTTGAGCTCATCAATACAGTGCAACCACTGAAGATGTGAATTAAGCGCTGTACTGCTGCACCCTCAGCCTGAGACAACGAGGGAACCAAGTGGCCGTCATCTGCGCTTTCCGAATGGAAAACACGCTAAAGACTACGAATATTTACGACGATCTCTATATTAAATCCTACCTACCAAAGAACGGGGGAGAGCGAGCGTCCCGGCGGTGCTTGCCGGGCCCCGCGCTCCCTGCTTCGCCCGTGCCGCAGGGAGAGGCTGGAGCACCCCGAGCCGGGCACGGCCCCGACAAAGCCCCGGCGGGCACGCTGCCCACACCAACCCCACACCAACCCCACACCAACCCTCCTCCCCGGGCAGCCCGAGGTGGCCTCGCCCGGCCAATGGGAGCCGGGACCGGCCGGACCCCACCCGCGGCCCCCACTCACTTCTGCCCAGCACCTCCGCCTT
>VWZN01009801.1:489013-501974 GCA_013396955.1 Regulus satrapa | reverse complement strand
AGTCCAGTCCAGTCCTGTCCGTGCTCAGTCCTTTCCAGCCCTTCCCAGCCCTGTCCTGTCCGTGTCTTGCCCTTCCCTGCCCTTCCCAGCCCTGCCCTGTCCTGCCCTGTCCGTGCCCAGCCCTTCCCAGCCCTGTCCTGTCCGTGTCCAGCCCTTCCCAGCCCTGCCCTGTCCGTGCCCAGTTCTTCCTAGCCCTGCCTTGTCCGTGCCCGGCTCTTCCCAGCCATTCCCAGTCCTTCCCAGCTCTCCCCCGTCCGTGTCCAGCCCTGTCCAGTCCTGCCCAGCCCTGCCGAGCTCCCCTTGCGCGGCCAAACCTCTCAGGCAGGCGAGAGCTGCCAACCCCCACTGGCTGCCAGCGCACGGCAGGAGTGCCCATCTTGTGGCCGGTGCAGCGCTGAGCACCTCTCTGACCTGAGCAGCTGGGGGATAATGGGAACAGCCACAGCCACTCATGGCTTTTACAGCCTAACATATCTCAGGCTCCTGTGCATGAAGCCTTTGGCTTTCCTTAAAGTCCTGCACTGACTGGAATGACGCTCATTCCAGCATCACGTCGCCAGAAGCAAAAGAACAAACAAGAACTCAAACAAGTGATGCAATCTTGTGTCACTCATTTTTCATCAGCATGCAGCTTTGCTGCTTATGTAGCCTGCTGGGAATAAAGAAAATGACTTTGCAGGAAGCACTGTGTGGTGATTATTACTAAGTTTTTTCTTTTATTGTAGGAGAGGTTATATGGATGAAATCCCTGAACATTTTACAGTTGGAGACTACCTTTTCTGGTGAGATCAAATTGCACTTTACTGTGACTGCTATAATTTCTGACAATGAAGCAGGAGTTAGGCAGGTTGTCCAGTACCCCACAGCAAATCAGGGGTTTAGCACTTTTTGCCTAATTTATAAAGAATCATGGAGTACTCTGGGTGAATACTGGGAAAGGTCACTTGTTTGTCACCTACTTTTGCCTGCAAAGTCTTTTCCTAATCATCAACACTTAAAAAATACCACCTCTGTATTTAGTGGTGCACTTACAAATTGGACTGGCACACATTGATGCTATTGTGTGAACAATTTTGTTTGGGGAGTGCTTCACATGCCAGAGGCGAGAAAACCTCCACATTGTTTTTAAAATTGTAACTGAAAATTTCTCTACTTGTCTTCCTGAGAATTGGAATCAGACAACAAGATGAGCAGGCAGTTTTAAGACATCTTCAGGGCACTCTGATTTTTCCCTGTCAGCTGTGCTCCCCAGAGATACACCATGAATTGAGCACCAGACGTGCTGGAACAGCTCTTGTTGGCTGTGCAGTGCCTCATCCTTGCTGGTTTGCCTTTAGAGACAGAGCCCAAACAGAGCTGTGAGTCAAGCAGAAAAGCTGGTGGCAGGACTCTGCACAGCTGATTTTTGGTGACAGTGCAGCTGCCTGCTGGGGTGGGCTGGACTGACTCACTGGTAGAAGTGAGGAACACAAGTGTGGGAGGAATAAGAGTCCATCTGGGATCTGGATGAGTGGGACCAAGAGAAACAGGCTGGCTGGGGAGAAGGGCCAATTTTTAGTGGATATGAGGACTACTTAATTTCAAATCATCCTTTCAAGTTTTTCTGGTAATTACAACCCAACTGCATTGTTTAGGAGATGGGGGAGTTATCCTAGAAACAGCTGAATATTTAAAGCTCTGCTTTTGTTAGTAAGGCTGAAAAACACCCACTAGCCAGAAACTCGGGTGCAAAGAATTTACTTACATAAAGCAAATAATATATAAGGTGACTTATTGTAATTAGGAAGTTTTCACCTGCCCGTCTTGAAAAGTCACAAAATCCAGTAAGGGTCCAGTTCTACAGAGTGCTGCACAGAACAGGTGTGTGGAAACCACCCCGATGAGGTAATTGCAAAAACAAAAGTTTTTTGCAAGAGTAGATCCCAAGGATGTGTCAATTATTTGCTAATGTAGTATCAGCATTTTTGTTACTGTGACTCTGGAGCATCGCTGCTGCTGCTTTTGCCAGTGGAATTAAACTTCTCCTCTACTGATGATGTCTTTCAGTGGACCTAGAGCAATCCTTTACTCATGAAGACTGGTTCTCTTCTGCTGAAAGCACTGATAATGCAGAAAATACAAAAAATTCGGGTCTCTTCTCACTGCTCATAATATAATGCCTGGTGGAGAAACAGAAGTGCACTTTGCTCTTGCAGTCATTTCCCCTGATGGCTTCAGTTCCCATTTCTCACTAAATCCTGCCACCAGGAGCTAGAGCTGGGCAGGAACAGTCGGCAAATCCACTCTCCTATCTCTTGCTCTCTGGCCTCTGTCAGACATCACAGATGCCCCCTGGCAGACATGACTTACTTAGATTTATCTCAGCTATTTTTTTTTTATAGAAGGTCAGAATACATGGCACAAATCTGGCAGATGCAGCAGCAAAGAGGGCATAAATGTCTGGTAGAAAGAATGGAAATAATACGTGCACTTCAAAAGCTGCAAGTCTGACCAAAACACAGATTTCAGAAACATATTTTGTTAATCTCTTTTCTTTCCCATTTTACTTTTGTCTTAATGAATTCTTTCTACATTTGCTGTCTTTTTAAGGTACAAATTTCACAGAAAAAGCTCCTATAGCATCTGTCAGATACATTACTAATACCATGGGTAGTGAAATTTCCTATGTGAGAGTCTTATTTTTGGCATTTGGAGCCAAGTCCAGTGGTATGACTGGACTGATTGTTGTGCAGGTGAGTCACTATGCAGGTGGCTTTTGCATCAGTGATGGGTGTCCATAGCTACAAAGGAAAAAATGATGTTTGGGTTTAGTAAATTCAGGTCTTGAGATAAATCAGTCTGAGCTATTTTAGACTTGCAGACACAGCAGGCAACAAGTAATATTTCAGCGTGAATGTGGGCATGTCCATTTGGAAGTAATAAACATCTTGTGTAAATTTTGCTAACACAGCAGTACACAGCTGCAGGCACAGCTCTCTCAGGGCCTGAGCCTTTTCTCATGTCCCATACTCCAAAACGTAAAGGTGACTTTCTGTAAGCTTCCATTTCACCTACAGGAGTTGGTGTCCTACAGAGAGAGCTCAAAACTGCCTGCAAGCTGTGAGGCACCTACAGAGACTGTGCCAGTGTCTTGCTGATGCATGTCCCTGTGCAGTGTCCACACTCCGTTACCCTGCATCCTAACAGGCAAGTTCACTTCTGTGGGCCACTTCACTACTCTCCTCACTGCAACTGGAAGCTATAAAGTCACTGCCCTGACTTCTCAAAGGGTTTCTTTGTAATTTGAATTTCCCTCTATATTTCTACCTGTGTTTGTTGGATTTTTTTTCTTTTTTTGCCAATTTCTGCCCCAAAACAGTAAGCAAAACATTGTGTGGGTAATTGCCATGATATATCAGGTGTAGTTATGAACACATAATAATTCATTGCTGTATGATGACCATTCTGAACTAAGTGTAGAACTAACACAAAATCCTTCAGTGTCATTGGCATGTCATGGCTAATCAGCCGCAGTTAACAGTCCTGTTACATTTTGGATGTAAAAGTATGTGATGCTTGAAATGGAAGCAGCTGAACACCCATAGTAGGTAAGTAAAGGTGTTTTTTAATTCCCAGAGAGGTGTAAGCAATGGCAAAACAAGAATACCACAGGGCACCAGCCTCTGAGAGGTAGATTTCTCCAGGCCAGCATAGAATAGGAAAAAACAAACAACTAGAGGTGGAAAAAATGAATCATCAAAACTTGTATTTTCTTTCCCAAATATTTGAGCTTTGAGAGGAAATCTGCTAGCCTGGCAAATCAAAGAAAGAATAATGAGGGTTTGTTCTTGTGTATGCACACACTAAGTGCATATATTAGTTACAGTAAGATACTAATTCCAGGGAAGAGTTGTAACTTAAATTACTCTGCCATCAAGTTACACCCTGTAAAAGGACACAGAATTCAGAATGAAGCTGACACTTCCTCCATAGATAAAGGATCTCATGTGGTGCAGAACTCTGTGTACATGGTTTGAGTCCGTATGGGCCAAACCCTCTATTTATCCCAGCCATCTGGGCGCTTGAGCATTTTGGTTCTGTTGTAACTGGATAAAGCACAGTGACAGAAATGGGGAACAGTTCTCATTTTCATTTCATTGGTAGTGTCCCGATAGCTCCGGTGGCTGAACCACCCTCTAGGCTACATACCTGTGAAAAACAAAGTTCACTTCTCTATTATAGTTTTAAAGTTTATTAATAAATAGACAATAAGGAGAACATAATAAAATAAAAAGCAGCCGGCCGGTGTCTCTTGGCATGTTACCAAAAGAGCACACCGAACGTAAGATTCTTTTCGTTATATGCATTGACTTGTTACATATTCATACACCTTCATGCATTATTCAACAACAGCCCCCCTTCCAAATGGCCCTGGCCTGTCCACTTCTTTGGTCATAAATCTTTCTCTCCAGACATCCTGTTTTTCTCTCCGGATAAGCTTTATCTCAAGGATGTGAGAGATTTATTATCTGTTTAAAAACCAGAATCCTGTGAGAAAGATGCTTACAACACTTCTAATTTACTAGTACAACTTAAACTACTAAATTATTTTCATTCTAATATTTGCGAAAAGCCAACTATCTAATAATTATCTATAACAATACCCATACTCCCTCTTGGTCTCTCTTTGATTCTTGCAGTCTTGAGGGTGTAAAATGGAAAGGGTGACTTACCAATACCCCATTTTTAAGGTCCTCTAGTAGAGGGAGGCATTAGCATAGGTGTCCCCTGTTCCATCACTTACACAACCCCACACTCACCTGCTGTCATTTTTCCCCTGTTGTTTTACAGCCCCACTTCACACTGGGTTTCCCTGAACACAGCAAACAAAACCACTCATTCTTCAGTCTCTGAAGTCCTCTCATGTACCTGCTCCTACAGCAGAGCTGTCCTTGACAATGTCTTTTCTGACCATACTTCACACCTCATTAGGCTTTTCCAGGCCCAAGATTTCTTTCAGCACAAAAAGGTGTAATTGCTACTAGTGTTGCCTAGCAGGGAATGATACATTCTACTGTATTCTTTGTGCTAAACTTTTTATATCTGAATACAAGGTGCAAGATTTTTATGCACTACCACAATAAATTAATAAGCTAAAAAAGAAAAAAAAATAGGGAGGACAGTGTTTATTAGGGTGGATGATGTAGAAAAGTATATGGAGCAGATACAGATGTGTAATCTGCATTCTTTGTTCTTGTTTAAAATGGATTACAGTAACTTCAGATATTGTGGACTAGCAAGTGCATGTGAATTCTTGTTGCAACTCAGACATTAAGAGAGGACAGACAGTCCTTGGCTGTTTAGGAATGGGAATATTAGGCAGAGATAGAAAAAGTATTATTTGAGGCATATGTGAAAGATTAATACAGCATTACTGACTACATTTTAAATCAGAGGCTGCACAGCAAAAAAGGGTCTGAAAACGAGCTTCAAGAATGACATAGCAAAGGGCTAACAGAGCTAAAGCCATTAGCACAGTTTATCCAAGGAATAAACAAAAACTCTGCTAACCACATATGCACACAGAAGGCTTTGCCTGCTGTACCAAGTCTTTAAATCTTGTCAGGAAGAAGTAACATTTTATTAGAATGTTAAGGCTAGATTGATGTGGGTAGGTAATAACATTTCATAAGAACACATAAATAATTTCTTTGAGACACAGAAGATTCTCTGTTACTTGAAGTGTTTGGATAATCTCCATGAATACAGCATTCAACCAAGAATCACTGGTTTGATTCAGAAAGAAATTGAGATTCTTTGCTTTGCATTACCCAGTGATTCACAGAGAGTGATCCTTTTTCTCCCCATTGGCCATGAAGTCTATGAAACAGAATTTTTCAACTTGAAATCTTTCCATAAAGCTTCCTCCTCATTCTAAATATACAAGAAGTTACAGCAGGGAATGGAGTTTGTGGAATACATTACTCCCTTCAGCCTCAAATCTTCTGAACCATTTCCTTCCCAAGAATATCCCACACAAACTTGACTGAATTAAGTCCTTCAGTAAGGACCCCATTTCTAAGCTCTGTTCTCTAGAATAGTTGTTTATATCTTTTTCCTACCTGAATTCCTCCATTCCTTCTGTAAATATATTAATTATCCAAAGCAAAAATTTTGTATCTTTCTAATAAAAATCCACTGGCTTCAGCATAGGACTTTGAGGATGGGAGTTCTGAATTTATTCAGAAGTGGTAGATGACTTAATGTATGTAAGTAAACTCTAAAGGGAGTGAAGAACCCCTGCTTAGTCTTTACTCTGCTGCTGTGTTAAGGTCTGTGACATCAAACTGAGCTTTTTGTTCCTGTGGTCCATGGAGATCCCATAAGAACTTTACATACGTTCTGACATTGTTTATACACATCCGAGTTAAAGACAGAGCCAAGGAACAGCATTTAATGTTTATTAAGCCTTTGCAAAAACATAGACAATTTCAGTCATCTCAAAACTCATTATTTTAGTAAAATTCAAGTATTTCTCGCACATCTCACTGAATTGGCACTAGCAGTAGAGGCAGCAGCACAAGCAGGAAGCACAGGCACTTACAGCAGATAATTGGAAGGCTGAAGCTGCATAGATTTCAAAGGTTGTTCTATAAAGAGAACTCAACATATCAGATATGGTAACAGACTAGAGGCAGTTTCACCTTCACTGCAGCAGGAACTGGTTATTTTATGCTGTGGTACTGGGTGGGTGCCTCTGGTGTGAAAAAGACAGAGGCCTTCTGATGAATTTTCCAAGAGGAATGTATTTAGCGTACTAGTAAGCACAGAAGGTTCATTTACATAAAAGATTTGCCGTAGAAAAATAGATTTTGAAATTCTCCTTTTATCAAATGCAGACTCCTCATCTCCACAGCCATCCAGAATAACATGGAGCTGGAATTGATATAAATGTCTGCTCATCCCATTTGCTCTTAAAGAGGATCAATGACATAAAAATATCACCTGACTGCAGGCCTGATAGCTACTGGCAGTGTGTTGCTCCTGAGCACTTGTGTGATGTATAATTCTGTTCCTCCTGCTGGTTGAGGAAATCTGCATGTTCAGCTGGCAGGAAGATCAGTGCAATTCCTGGAAAAAGTCATAAAGCCCTTATGATTGTTTCTGAAAGGGTAGCAGAAAGACATTAAGATTAATCTTGCCCATCTTTTTCTTATTTCTTTTTTTATTCCCCCAGGAAATTACTGAGTTGCTCCAAGAAGCAAACAAAAGTTTATATATGTGTTAAATACAGTTGGACTAGATGATCTGGGATGGACATACAGATGTCCTTTCCAACTTCAATTAATCTTCCTAGAGAAGGTTCTTCTAAAAATCAAAAAGGTATTGAGAAATAATGAAGGCTCTAACAACTAAGGGTTTAAGTCCCCAGACTAAACTCAGAGGAAGAAAATCTTCAGAAGGTCCATCAATTTATGTACACTGAGAAATTGTCCCAACACAGCTTCATTATTTTGCATTTTGTGGGTCTGAAATGTTTGTCAGACCAGTAAGTGCTCATAATTAAAAGGGAAAAAACCCAAAATTTTTATGTGAAAAGGGATGTGTTACTTAGCTGTCAAATGCCTTAACAAGAGAAACAGAGAAAGTGAAAGGATTATGCAGGATCTAAAGTCTACTGAAATATAAGAGCCATAGGCTTCCATTACATGAAAGAACTGTACTTCAAGTAATAAAAGATGGAGGGAAATCCTGAACTCCCCAGCCAGAGAAACTTGAAGAAAAAAACAGGATTTAGCTCAAATTCCCAAGCAAAAAGCTGGCAGCACAAAAGCAAGAGCGAGAAAGCACAGCTTGTGTAAGCTTTTAAGCCATTTAAAATAAAAGATGGATCTTTCATATTCTAGTCAGTCCTGATGAAGAAAGGCATCAACATTATAGAGATCATGAGTTTAAAATTCTTGATTCATCTGGGGATTACGTTTTACCAACCATACCCATGAAAAAAGATTTTTTGCTCTGAGTTACAGCAAAATATCACATACTGCTTACAGCAAGCCAACAGCATTTCACCCTCCTTGTAATGACACTATTTTCCAGTTCCCTTCTCCAAGAGAATATTAATCATTAAACACTTAAGGCACAAGCAGAAATAAAAATAATAGAATCTCCAAAAAAAAGAAAAAAATTAAATACTTAATTAGCCCACCTTACTGAAACTTTTAGCTCTTACTAAATAGAACAGACTTCAGAATACCAGTCTGATCCCAAAAGTATCAACAACAAAACAAAAGCTACTGAAATTGCTTCTTTATCCTGAGGACTTTATACACACAAGAACAGTTGAACAGCTATAGCTCTCTAAAGCATCTGTTCACTCATTTTTTAAATAGGCAGACAAATGCAGCGAGTTCCTCTGTGCATTTCTACTCCTCCTGGGATTTCCAGCATCAGGACTGCTCAACTCACACTTTGTGATACATGCAGCAACATCCAGCAGGGGAATTCAACTCACCACATACAAGCACCTACAAAGGAGCTATTGACACAGCAGCCAGACACAGAGATCATCTGAGCCTCCCCTCACAGACTGAGAGAAATGGGCCCTTGCAGTGCATTTCATCAAACTGACCTTAAACCAATCAGCTAGGCTGGAGATGTCAAAGGTGTCAAAAGTCAATGAAAATTAATTCCACCTTGAGGCTGTAGGCAGATGTGCTCTTCCATGCCTGCCTGTGCAGCCGAAGATGGAATTGCAGCCACTTGTCCATCCTGAGAAGGAAGGCAGCTCCTCCACCTGCCTGCCAGCAGAACAGGCTGTGGAAGCAGCCCCCTGCCTTCTACCCCCCTCCCACTGCTGCAGTCCTCAGGTCAAAGCCATATGGGCACTTTGCATCACTCTTGACCACTGGGTTGTGCTAAACAAGCTGATTTTATCTGAAATAGATTGGGCAGTGCTTGCATGATCCCTTTTCCTTTCTCAGGTAAGCTGCACCGGGCTCCCACAGTGACAAATAATTGTTAGCGATATATTAAGTAGTATAGCTGCTGACCAAAAGAATGGGTATTTATAGCTTAAGCAGGCTTTGGTGCACTATTTAGACAAGACTGAGGAATTCAGAAATTCCTCAAAGGGGTTTATTATTGTTGTAACAGAGGGATGAGTCTATTCTTTAGAATCAGACCCATTACATCAGATACTCTTTCAAGCTTACAATTTAATAACTTCAAGGCATAAAATCCCATTCTAATATACCAAGGTCTTCTTTACTGGTCTGATTTCAATTTACTGCAATCACAGTAATTTGCACAGTTCCTGTTTAGAGATACATATGCACATTTAAAAAATACCCGAATCCAGACCTGATCCTCAAGCCGACAAAGCAAATCCATAATTATTTTTCACCTTCTCCTAGTCTCCTATGTATAATTACCCAGTGCCTTCTATGAATAGGAATGTTTAAAAGCCATTTGAGGAAGAAATGGAAGTTCCTGACATACATATATAGCTGGATTCTGCATTCATGTTATCTTCCTTCCCATGTTCTTTTTCTTCAAATTTTTAATTATATCTTCAGCATGATGGAACAGCTAAAAAGAGTAGAGGAGTTGACTCTCATGTATCCTTGGCTCTTGAGGAGAAAAGGAAGCAGTGGCTGCACACAGAACAAAAGTTCCCTGCAGTGCTTGGGGGGTTCCACCATGCAGGAGCTGCTTGGGTCAAAGCCTCAAGGCCAAGGGGCAAAGGGCAGCATCCATACCAAAGGGCTCTGACCAAAGTAATCTTTATTCTCCCAGCTAAGATAAAACATGTACAAATATAGTTCAGGTCTGTATATGCTATGAAATAATTAATTTCCTATAAACATTTTCATGTAGAATAAAACAAGTTGGCCCCAGAGAAAAGTGGGCTCTACAAACACACTTTTGTTTCCTCACAATGAAACAGATTCAATGCCACATTTTAGACAAGGAATCTGTTAAATTTTGTTCTGCAAAGTAATCTTGCATTGATAACAATTGTCAAGTTCGACATCTGATATTTAATGTTCTATTTCCCTTTTCAAGCAATTACAAGTTGCTTGAAAATTAAATTACAGTTAATATCTTTCCCCAGTGAGGCAGTCTGACATGATGTGCAAATGCTTACATTGCCCTGTTAGTCAGTTTTTCCCAGATGAGATGGGCTGACAGCATGAAAATAATTAATTGTCAATATACAACTGGCCTCTTTTACAATAAATAAACAGGCACAAAGACAAACTGTTCCACTGCTTACACTAACCATCAAATGTTGAGATAACTACTTATTTAAAACACAACAATGAGGCTGCAATGTGATTTACTGACTTTCACAAATCCAGTTTAGCAATTTAGAATGCGTTCAGAACTAAAGTTCTTATTTGTCTGATGATTCTTTATCTGCATGGACCTTCTCTCCTCGGAGCCACATAAATGCTGACTTTGCTGTGCCATCTCCACTCTGTTGGGAAAAGCAAATGAAGGAGGCCCAGACAAAGCCACAGAGCCCAGTGTAAGCTGTTCGCAGGTGAACTGGGATCAAAATGAAGTTGGACAGCTGTGTTGGAAGGAGAGAGAGCTCAGTTAGTGCCCCAGATGTTGGTACACACCCAACAAGTGCACTGCTCCCGCGCCAGACACCAGGTTTGACAGCAGGGAAAGGCTCCGAGCCACCCCGAGAACTCACCTGCACAAAAGGCCAGTACATCAGTCCTGTCTGAAAGGAAAACACAGCATTCGTTATTCCTACGGATTTCAACCACCAAGATTAATTTTTTCCACATTCAGTGATGACTGAAATGTATTTGAGGAAAGTTAATAAAAGCTGTTCAATTACAAAAGGAGTTGCTTAACCTAGAGGTTGCCATATTAAACTTCTAATCATCTTCATGAGCCTCTGTGCTCTGAGTTTTTAAAACACAATATTCCAACTCATTTTAAATACAAAACCCTAACTCATTTTAAATACAAAATCAGTTAAATCTTCACAGACATCTGACACCAGACACAATAAACGCATTTACCAGATGGGTGAACAAATGTTTAAACATGTGAACATTTGTTTCAGCCATTAATGAAAAATACCACTGAACACTATTTATTTCACACTTGCAATGCTCCTTCTACTTACTCATGCACGTAAGGCATATTTAGAAAAATCAGTGGATAATTTACTCATAGAACATAAGGCTGATAGAAACCTTATGTTTTGATAGGCTATAGTGGGTACTGCTTTTAGAATCATCTTCCATAGGAACAAAAATAATCCTTTTCCATCCTACCTATATAGTTCTACAATATGAAGAGAAATTCACATTGCCATCACATTTTCTCCTATTACTTTTTTTTTTTTTCCCTGTTAATCTATCATTCTTCTTGCATCTGGGAAACCTTTAACATTCTCAGCTTGTTCAGCTCTGAGGTAGCACAGATAATTTTGTCTTGTGTATGCAGAAATGCAAATCAAAGCCAGCTGTTTACAGAAAAGCCTTCTTAAAACAAGGGGTTTTGTTTCTGAAAGTGAGAAGATTGTCACTGAAAAGTACAGGCTAAAAATGATTCTCAAAGAAGCTTTCTCTGCAATTAATGATTTGAATAGGTGTGCATGTAGGTGTTGTCAATAGTATCACTAACTGAACACTGATGTGGGGGTAGCTCTTAAGATAAAAGATTATAAAAACCTGAAGCAGTGTTGTAGGGCTGTCATTCAAACAGAGCTGGTGCAAGTGTATATAACACTGTACATTTCATTTTTAAAATGGTATCGTTTCACCCATCTGGCAGCACTGCCTAACCCAAACTTTATTTACTTCACGTGATCCCTGGAAGGAAGGAAGGAAGGAAGGAAGGAAGGGTAAAAAGAGATTGTTGGAGGAAGGAATATTTAAAATACTTTGTCATTGTTTGTTTGGTTGTTTAGCTGTGAAATAAGCAAATTGCTTGCCTCACCTTATATGTATTCCAAAATTTCTTTTTACAGTCTGAAAAAATGTCCTCTTTCCTCTGAAGGATGCTCATACCTAGTGGCAAAATATTTACAACAGTCAGAAAAAATGCAAAAATTGAAACGTTCCCATTTTCCAATGACATCCCAGACCCTTCTCAAAATACATTAGAGTATCTTTGAAAGGGAAGAGGATATTGTTACAAAAATGCAATTCTGACTGCCTAATAGTGCTATATCAAATCTCCTCACCTACTGATGTGACTCCCAGCAGGGGCACCCGAGATCAACTGGGATTTACTGGGTGCACAGGTGCTGTAGCATCTGTTTCTCTGCCATACCACACACCAGTGGTGGAACAGAGAGGGTGAAAGCGCCTTTTGCACCCATGAGAGAGAGAAAAAGGCATTTTGTACTAATGTACTAAGCAGAAGCTCCTTGGTCTGACTCTGGATCTTTGTAGGTATTCCCATGCCTTGGGGTTATCAGTATTTCTCACTGGATACAACATTGTACTGCTACAAAATTCAGGGACTTTTACCATCCTTTTCCTTCTTGGGAAGGTTCTTGGGAAGGTTCTTGGGAAATTCTTAGGCAGCTAAAGTTGTGACATAGTTAAGATTCTGAGAGGGATTATCTGGTGTTTGACTTCTTTTTTTTACTTCATTTCTCTTCAATCACAAACTGAATTACTTCCTTGTTGGAACGACAGAATGCAGATCCCCCAATCCCAGACAAAAAGAGGACCTGTCTTACTCTTCTACCACATCAAGTTTAAGTTAAATGAGAACATTTAATTACATTAGTCTCACCTATTAATTTTCTTATTCCCTCATGTTTATTTCTGGAATAGATATTACACTTTTTAAAAGTATCTTGTTACTTGTTAGCTTTTGAGATTAGCTCTTAATAACATGCTTTATTGCTACAGACTCTCAGAGCAGAAGCTGGTTCGCCGAACTGTGACATTTCCTGACATTTACAGCTATGTTTTGGAAAACGAGACAGCTGATGCAG
>VWZN01009801.1:455847-484611 GCA_013396955.1 Regulus satrapa | reverse complement strand
AAAAAAAGGAGCTTATTTCCTGTGCATGCGAGCCTTCAGCAGGAGAGGAGAGGGAATGCTGCTGAATAAATCACTGCTTCGCCCATTAGTTGATCCGAGATGGAGGTGTTGGCTGCCCGGTGCTGTGTGCAGCCGGCCGTGCGGACGGAGCCGGACGGAGCCCGGTGCCGCTGTCCCCGGCGCTGCCCGGCCTCCCCGCCGTGCCCGGGCCGGCACCGCCGCGGGACCGAGCGCTCTGCCTGCCCAGGGCTCCGAGAGCACACGCCCCTCCGGCAGCATTTACTCCAATGCCGCCTGCTCGGTTTTGTGCCGTCCTTGGGGTGGCCCGGGGAAATTTGCTTAGGAAATTCAGGAAGTCGCTTTCTGACGTGGTTAACGGGTTGGTGGCAAAAGAAGTTTGATGTATGACAAGCTTCCCGGAGAATACAGAGCCGTTACAGAGTGTTTGTTAGTGTTTAAAAGGTTAGGTTCTTTAGTCCTGCTGACGGAAGTGACCCCTGCTTGTTCTGAGACATTTTAATTAAGTCAAACTTGGTTGGAATAGTTCGGAGTATGCTGTCCATAAGTTGACTCCGAGGGAGCACTGGTGTGACACAAAGTTAGTTAAAGAAGGTGCATTAGTACAGGGCAAATGTAGTACTGAGCAAGCTCTTTGCCCGACTAGTCTATCATAAGGAGCAGTAAAGACACTGTAAGAATGAAATGCCTAAAAGATGTCCGTGTTTTGATTATTCTTGATGTGAGGAATAGTCTGTAATGGTCTGCAAAACTTCCCTGTCTGATTTTTCCATATATGCAGATAGGTACGTGTCAAGAGTTATCACTTGGTTTATTTCCTTTCTTGCTTATCATGGCTTTTTTCCCCATGTGTGATAAAAGCTGTAGCTCTCTGTTTAATAAAATGCCATAATACAATTACGGTCTTCTAGATATTTAGCAGTAAGTGCTCTCCTGGAGTAGTCTTTGATTACGATTGTGGTGAATCTGTACAATTTGCAGTTTGTCAAGTCTTGAGCATTATATGTCAGAAGACTTCTCCCCAAATATATTTGAAATTCCTCCAAGCTAGGGTACATTTTTTTCTGCAGAGAATGCCTGTCCACTTATCTTGTGGATTATTATTTGTTATTTAAGCATTATCATGATAGATTTGAGACTGTCTTATTTGAACTGTGGACTCTCTTCTTGCTGTGTGTTTGTACATGTAGCTTAGCAGGGTGCCAGTGATGCGATAAATACTTTTTAAATTGTATTAACACTTCTTGCAACTTTGTATTTTTATAACCATTTTTATACCAAAATAACTATTTTGGTACAATCACCTAAGGAGCTGTAATGCAGTGATGTGTCATGACTACAGTCGTTAGGGTCTTGAAAATGGAAAAATACTTTTTTTAGCAGATGAGAAGCTTCCTGCAAACTGAAAACGTTGCACAGTAGGACTGCAGTGAAAACCCTTGTAGAATTTGACACACAGGTGTGCACACCACAAATCTCTTGGCTTGATTTTGCAAATTAACTTTGTTTCAACAGGGGGTTTTTGCATTATTTTTTAAGGTATTGTGTGTCATAAGTGATATAATTTCAGTATTATAATATAAAATTAATTTTATCTGAAATATGGAAATATTTTGGGCTGAACTTATTTAAATAATTCTGGAAGCCTGTGTTAGATTTCAGAAGTTTGCCTTTATAGATCCATTCTGGTTTTTTTTCCCTGTTTGGATTTTGATAGACGTGACCAATCTTCTGAAGGATTTTAAATTTCAAGTTGGGCGACTTTGTCAATGGTAAAATAGTACAAATTCTTTCCTTCTAACTTCTTGCTGTCTCTAACCCTGTTTTCCCTAAACATGAAAAAAGCCTGTTTTGGTTTCTTGCTCAGCCTGTGGCTCCTGTGTTTTGTTACTGTGCTATTTACCACAACATCCTGGTGAGTTTACAGAAAACTCACAGCAGCAGAGCTGCATGAAGGTCCTGGTGCATGTCAGGGGAAGAAATAAAGATTAAGAGAGCAAATACCTGTAAACGGAAGCCTTGTGATGACACAGTGCCATTTTTATTTAAATCAAACAGTCATGAAGTGTCTGCTATTTTTGTTATCTTAAACTTATCTTACCCTGGAGAATAAAAACAATATTCTTTTGGCTGTAGAATACTGATATTGTTTGAGATCAACTTACTGTCGAGAAGAGGTTTTTGTTGATTTTTATGGTAAAACTTTCTTTTAAGGTGTTGCAATAATGGAATGGGAAAATGAGCTCCCATGAGACAGGGAACAAGCTACGCCTGTGAGTTGTTTTGCACATTAGTTTATGTAAACTGTTTAGAATTCATCCCTTTTTTTAATTAGGAGTACAGCCTACAAAAATGCAAAACCAAGACTGTAAAGCATTGGTATAGAAGCAGCATTCTCCCTTTTGAATTTGCAATTAATTTTCAGTCTTATCACAGTTGGAGGACGATCCCTTATCCTCTCCCCAGTGGCCAAGTGACTCCAAGGTGTGACATCCTGCCTATAAAATCATAAACAGTTCTTAGTTCAAAGTACTTCATAAAGTAGTAACAGATGAGTTGTAGAATAGGGAAGTGCCTCCAAGCCGGAGCTAGTGCACACCTCCGGGAGGTGCTGCTGACCTCAGCTGTTTGCAACAACAGTTCAAGACCCTGAAGAAAGTACTCTGTTTATTACTGCTCTCCTTATTAAACTGTGTTCAGAAACATTTCTTAACTAAATTATTTGTTGCTGCAACCTTGCCACACCTGTTTTTCCTGCTGCTTTAAAACAAGCAGAAAATCTCCTGCTTCCTACCCCTGTGCCCTTACTAATGTGAGCAGAGGAGGGAAGTTCAGCATGCAGCAGGTAAAGATGGGCTCTTTCTTGTTCCAGATTCAGAGGGAAAAAATAAGCTGCTGCACATCCATTTAGCAATTGGAAAAAATCAGAAGAGATTAATTTTCCAATTCAGCCCATATCAGAATTCAAAGACTTTCTGGATTTTATAGCATTTTTTGGAGCTTAGTGTAACTTAGGAGTTTCAAGCTGTATTTGATGTAGTTATTCTGGCAGCTTACTGACAGAAGGATTTCTTGTGTGTAATTATTAGTGAGTGAGACAGGATGAGTTACGAGGTAAGGATGTGCAGTTTTTCACATCTGATGTCATTTCAGCAGGTGAATTTTATGTTAATAGCAAGCAAAAGCAGCTCAAAGCCCTTCTTGTAATCTCTCTACATCTCGAGTCCTCATCTACAACAGATCTGTTTGAATATTTGCATGTGATGTAAGGAAGGTTCAAATAAGTAACTACCTTCCAGCCACTGATGATGTTTTATGGCCGCCTGAATTAAATTATGTGGGCTAATCACAATCAGTAGATAAGTCCAGTCATTTACTCCCTTAAGGGCTTGCAGGAGCAAAGCTGGTTTTTTTCCAAAGTTCTTTTCAGAGTTTGTCATAGTGTAACTCTGGAAATCACTCAAAATATATTAGACATATTAGCAAAGATCACATGTATATTTTTCCTTTGGTTATATCTGTTTTCATCTGAGTACTGAATGCTTGCAGTGTGTGTTGGGTTTTTTAGTCTGTGATGAGGTTTGGAACTTTTTGTATTTGGACTGCTTTGTCACTCAGTGCTTAATTAGGTTGTAGCCCTCATAGCCAGCAGTTGTACAACTCAGTGTAAAGGTGTAAAAACCTATTTGTTGCTGAATGCTGGGGGTTCTGATGATAAATTATCACTCAGTACTTGCTTTGTTCTTTGTTCTTTCCCCAAACATTTGTTACTGGCCCCTTCCAAAGCAACAGAATAGAGAATCATGGGTCTTGGTCTGATCACTGTGTCCATGCCCAGCTGATTCTTTCAGCTACCTACCATTTGCTGTAATGTGAGTTAAATCTCAAAATATTTGGTTAAAAATAGTCTTTGAACATATGGTAACTCTCAACTTAATTTTTTTCCATTCTTGATTGGTCCTCTGCATGAAAATAATGAAAAATCCTCACGTAAATGAATCCCTCTACCTTCTGTGATTAAATTTGCTTTTGTGTCTGCATCTGCCTGAGTGAATGTGTTTACCTGTGGGATTTTTTTTTCTTTAAACAACCCCTGTCCCCCCAACTTTAGCAGCAGCCTGTAGGGGTAACCACCAGAGTCTTTGATACGTGGGTGAAGCTTGGTGTTGAATTTGTGGAGGTTTTGCAGAGGCAGGGAGAAAGGATCTGTAATTCAGGGGTTTCAGTGTCATGGGGCTTAGCAGTGGTACTGCCTTCTACCCTCACACTGGGGTATATTTATTTTTCAGATATAGGTAAATGAGGCTCTGCCAGATTCTTGCACGTTCTCTGGAAGCTTTAAATGGCATCTAATGCTGAAATAGATAAATGCTCCCGTCCAGGTGTCTTGTCAATGTCAAAAGGTTCTGTCAGGCCTCTTGGGTTAAAGTTTATGGAAGAGAATTCTTCAAAGCCAGAGCAGTTCTTTGGGAAATACTTTGAGCTTGTCATCAGTTCAGGGCAAATAATTTCCATGACTTTTAAACTCGTCCATCCTGGCAATGTCTGGTTACCTAATTTCAGCAGTGAGACAAGGATTTTTGGCCTGTTCAGTGCAGTTGGAGGATAATTGCTGCATGTCAGCCTGTCTTAGCTGCCTGCTGCAGCTTAGTTTCACCCTTTTGTTTACATAAAGGGAATTTCTCCAATTTGTTAAGATTACAAGCTGGTTTAAAGGTACAAGAAATAGGAAAAAATAGATTAACAAGGATATTTGGTTAGGTGTTTTCTCATCTGTTTTGAAAACTACTGTTGTACAAGTCTGCTGGGGAAATGGCAGGGAACAATGCCATTTTATTTCTCATTTCTAGGGCAGTCTCAAAGGATATTTTCTTGTCTTTCTAGGTCCAGATGTTGACTTTTTAACCTTCTAGGATTTATTAGATTGTAGAGACAGTAGTAAGACAAATAGGTTTTGATCTTTTCTTGAAAGTTGCTGTCTTTTTCCTAAAAGATGGTGGACCCTGCTCTAGCAGAAATGGGGAAGAACCTGAACGAAGCAATGAAGATGCTGGAAGACAATCAGAGGTGTGTGCAAAGGACACAATAAAAACAACAGCTGTTTGTGCCCCTGGCTGTTTGCGCCCAGTGTTTGTGTCACTGGCATTAAGCAGACAAAAACCTTATTTTCCTGGTAGTTTAGGGTCACATTGTCATTCTGAAGCTTACACCTGTACAAATCATCATTGTTTCTCAAAAGCTGTGATTTTTAAAGTAAATGTATATACATACTTATGCGTGATCTGTAATACCCAAAACAAGTCTGTTTTTCAAAGTTAGGATTTTAAAAAAAATATTTCTGCAGTGCAAGTAATTTTTGATTCCTGTATATATAAAATTCTTCTCTAAGCTTTCTGTTAAAGAAAACCTCAATAACTTGGGAACTCTTTAATGTGGTCTGAAGTAAACTTTGGTGTTGATCTAATCTGGTTTATTTCTGAAGCTGTTGTCAGTGAAATAGATACTGTCAGTATGTATTTCTGCAAGTCAAAGTCAATTACATATTTGATGCTATCAAACACTAAATACAGAGTTTATTCTGTCTTTAATTTAGGAAAGTGGAGGAGGAAAATGAAAAGAAATATGCACGGAAGGATATTCCTGGACCACTCCAAGGCAGGTAGGCAGCAGCAGTTTTTAGATAATGTTCTTTTCAAAATCTTAAACTATGCATAGCATGTTTGTCTTCCAAGCAGCTTGCAGTAATGGATAAGTTAACATTTTTCAGGCATCATAAGAAACTTTTCCCCATACTCACATAAGGGAAAAAAGTAATACTATAATGATAGCAACTACTTTCATTCTCATGTAGAAAAGAGAGAAAAAGATTTTGTCCTTGGTGACTGAAATTTTGAACTCTTAGAATCTGATGAAGTAGTGGTGCCTACAGTTGAGATTGAGACTCTAAGTAACATAAACTTCTATTGAATTAAAGTGCCCAGATTAAAAAAAGAAATAACTGAGACTATAAGATAGAAAACAACAAACCTCAAACCCCAGAAACCTCCCACTTTTTCAGCACCGCTGTCTTTAGAAAGTAAACAGAGCTGTTGTGCATAAGGCCGGTAAGACCACTGTACCTGAAAATGAAGATTTAAATTGGTTGTGTCCTCTGTGGGACATGATCCTGCAAGAGCTCAGGATAGCACTTCAGAAAATATTGCAAAAGCTATTTAAGTCTCTACTGTGCAGGAAGTAACCCTGATTTTGAGCAGAGACACTGAGTTACCTTTTCTATGAATAAAAAGCAGTTTCAACTGTCAATGTAAGTTTTTACACTGCTGTAAATTTTAGTTGGAGTTATAAAAGTTGAGGTTTTGCGGATCTTTTCCAGTTTCACCACGTCATGTGAGAAGTCTGATGTAACTTATGTCTGCCAGAAACGGAGATATGTAGGGAATTTGTTTAAGAGATGTGCTGAGTTATGAGCTGAAGCTGGTTCATGTGAAGCGAAATGTCAATCCTTAGCTACTGCCCTGGTTGGCTGTGTAGCAATAAGAATTCAGTGTTGGCGAGTCAGGCTTTTCACTCCAAATTTTCAGGTATCAGCAGATTCGTTTTTCTGCGTCTCCTGCTATAAGCAATTTGGGTTTGAATTGATTGAACATTTTTATCTTTGTGATCAGTTTTTCTGAGACCAGGGAACCATTTCTTTGCTTTATTCAGCATTCAGTAAAAGTGGAGTGTTCCAGATGGCCTATTTCAGATGCTGGTATTTCCCTGTTAGTGTCTCTTTAATGTGGTTTTGTTTCCTCTACCAGTGGCCAGGATATGGTGAGCATTCTTCAGCTGGTTCAGAACCTAATGCATGGAGAGGAGGAAGAGGAAACTTCTCAGTCCTACAGGTGAGGCCAATATAAATTACTGCACGTAGAAGACACCTGATTTTTTTATAATCTGCTCACTGTAGAACTTACCTATTTAATATAAGTTCTGTATGTGTCAGTATATATAATTTCTTTATATATTTTAGTATATATACTTATATACATAAGTATATCTATTATATATTTTAAATGTAAAATAGTGTGCAGCCAGGTAACTTTTTAAAGGCAGCTTACATTGTATTGTGAAAGAGAATAAATGCATGGCTTTCTTAAAATTACAAAGCTTCCATTACTGATTACTAAATTGAGTTATACAAGAGAATTGTTTTTCATGGGACAGCTCTTTTTTTCTTCTTTCTGGAAATCGTTTTAAGTCAGAAAGTCTTAAAGCTTTGAATACCAATGGATTTTTATCATGTATGTCCATAGATTTTAAACCAAAAGGAAGTAAAACTCGATTCCATTTTCCAGTAAAATGGAAATAGTACTAACTGGTCTGCAGAGGTTTATGGAAAACTTAACATTCAAAAAATATGTTCAAGATTTAAAAAAAAAGACCCAAGAAACAAAAAAGACCTCAACAAATTAAGAAAAGCTGTGCCTCTATAAATAGTGGTGCAAGTGTCCTGAGTTTTCTGTGCCTTGGAGAGCAGGCTATGAATGCACTTGGAAGCCCCAGTGCAGATGAGGTGCTTGGTTCCAGCTCACGTTGGCTGTTCCAAAGCAGGAGCTGCTCTTGTGAGCAGCTGGGCCCAGGGAAGAGCTCTGTGTGCACTGGCAGCTCAGTGTGTCATGCACGAGGTGGGCTGGGATGTGCTGCACTTCTCTCTGCTAAATATTTCAACTGTAAGTCCACGAGTTCTGCCAGTCTGCATTAAGAATCCATGAACCCCATATCACTGTAATGCCCATGACTTGGATTTGGTTCTGTTCTGGCTTGCAGGCTTCAGAACATTGGTGAACAGGGTCACATGGCTCTCCTGGGACATAGCTTGGCTGCTTATATCTCTGTGCTGGACAGGGAAAGACTGAGAAAACTTACAACCAGGATCCTTTCTGACACTACTCTCTGGCTCTGCAGGCTTTTCAGGTGAGCCCCTGGGAACAGTTTGTGTGACAAGGTAGTGATAATGTTTAAAAATGGATGTGACTCGGCCAAGGATGTCAACAAAAGTAACCACTGTGCCATAAACCTAGAAAGCCTTGGAAGGTCTGAAACACAACATTAACCTAGCATAGAGACTATCAGATTGCCTTATCCTTAAAATTAGCAGTCCAGAATTTAAACTTATGTTAAAACCAGAATGAAGCTTTTTGTGTTTCCTCCCACAATCCACTTTTAGTAAGCAAGGTTGTGAACTCTCTAAAGACAATCTTAAAGGAATCCAGATGTTTTTTGCATTCTTACTTTGTCTCAGAGTCTAAATGAAAATATATACTAGGCTTCTCCCATTGTTAATCTCAGCCTGTCTTGTAGAAGTTCTCTTTTAATCTACTTTAACCTGAGAAAATAGAAAGCTTTTTATTATCTTCTCCATCCTGTGGTGAGCCTTTTTCTTGGTCACTGTTATTTTAGTCCCTAAACTGACTGTTGGTTTTATTGCTGATATTTACTTGGCTTTTCCTGCAGGTATGAAAATGGATCAGCCTATTACCATGAAGACGATCGTGAAGGTCTCCTAAAAATCTGTCGCCTTGTGATTCACACCCGCTATGAGGATTATACCCTTGAGGGGTTTAACGTGCTCTACACTAAGCAGCCTGTCATATACATCAGCTCTGCAGCCAGAGCAGGCCTGGGCCAAGCTCTCTGCAATCAGGTAAAGTCACTCAGGGGGTTTTTAGACCCTACCTGCCTTCATATTGCCTGCTTTGCTCTGGGGATTTGGACAAGTTATTTTTCCTTATGGTGGAAATAACAGCAAAGGAAGTAGAGTCCATATTGGGCATAACCTCAGCTGAAGTGGACCATACATTTAAAATAAAACCATTTGTCTGGGAAAAGTAGTTAGAGTTTTTATTTACGGCCCGTGTTTTGCAGCAGTGATACAATGGGAGGAAGAGAAATTTTCTGAATATTTACAGTGGAAGGATCCCGCATGCTAACTTTAAAGATGAGTGATTGTTTCTAGGTTGCATTGTGCTTCACATAAGCTGCTGGTCATGTGAGATAGACCTGAGCCCAAACATACATAATTTTTCCTGTGCTTTTTCCTTATTAATTTGATTATAAGTTTTAGCAGAAAACTTACTTCATAAAGTATTATTAAGGTTTCTGTTGTTGCACTAGTTTTTGTGTTGCTCTGTATTTGTGAACATGTGAAAAGAGTATTTCTCAGTTGAAATTCCATCATTTCTGTTGCAGTTAGGGTTGCCCCTTTCCTGCATGTGCCGTGTACCTTGTAACACCATGTTTGGATCTCAGCACCAAATGGTAAGTTTGTCTAAGAGCTCTTTCTGTGCTTTGTTTGGTTGGTTTTTAAGCCTCATTAAATTAATATCAAGTATGCTGTGTTAATACATTTACTTTTTCAACCTCTGAGTCTTCTATGTTAAAGCTCTGCAAATCATAGATGGAAATTTTCTAAAAGCAGTTTGTATCTTGGTCTTGTCATTTGCAAAACATTTTAATGGCTTTTAAGTAAAGTGCTTTTCAGTGCAAGATTTCTAGAATAGGAGTAGTTGGAGTATGTGAGTAGTGTTTTCACAAAGTATGTGGTGTATTTGTGTTTTATTTTTCACAAATGTTGTGAAAATATTGTGTGTATTTTTCACAAATCTGAAATGGCCTTCAGATTATTTTGCATTGAGAAGAAGAAAGTGCAAGCCAAAAACAAAGACATTGAGAATGTTTCCTTTCAGAAGTTCAGAATGCTGTTCATTTTCAATCTTAATGTATTTTCCCAGTTAAGCAGGAGCAATTCAGTGCTTGACAAACATTGTTTTCTTACTAATACCAGGATGTTGCTTTGTTGGACAGACTGATTAAAGATGATGTTGAGTTCGGAAAACTGCCTTTGTTGCTTGTGGCCAATGCTGGTAAGTGCTGTGGACAATCAATCACAAAAACACCCATGCTATTTCATGAATCCATAAACAATAAAAAATTGAAATATATTTTCCTAAACAGCTCAGTCGTTGCATATCAAGAAGTATCAGGAAAGATCTTAATCACACAATAATTATCTGTCCAAAGGGGATTTTATTTAACTGATTTAAACTTGCATTGTGCTGTTACAGTTCTGCATATGTCAGCTGATGCATTAATATGACTGTAACTTACTTTGGTGAGCGCAGATCTCTTTGTTAAAAATCAGTCTTACATTAACACCTCAGAATTTTTTGCTGGATGTGCCATCAACTTTAGCTTGAGAAATTATATTTTTCTTCTATTAAATTAAACATATGTCAAAAATTTGCTTTAAGTATGAATGAGGAAGATGGCTGTTACTTGCTTGAGACCTGGGAAGTGATGTGATATGTTAATCAGTACAGGAGGCTGGTTTAGTAGAGGCTTAGTGCAGGCTGATGCTCTGTCTCTGCCTTTTCCCTGTTCAACCAGGGACTCCAGGTGCTGGGCACACGGACAAGCTGGGCCGCCTGAAGGAGCTCTGTGAGCAGTACAAGATGTGGCTCCATGTGGAAGGGTATGGAACTGGAGACTTACTCCATAACTTTATTAAAAAGTCTGACTAACAGACACCATCTAATTTGACAACTCACTGAGAGCCAACTTCAGTTTTGTCATAGTAAGCAATTTATATGGTTATAATTGTTATTTTGAGATAGAAATTGATTTACATACACAGGAAGAATTCATTGAAGAGGTAATTTCAACACAGATTACTGATCACTTTTATTCAGATGGAAATCTTATCTGCCCTTGCTTTGAAGAGCTTGAAATAAAAATAAAAAGATCTTCTAGGCCAGGAAGACCTAAAAAGACATTCTAAGTCAGGGAGGACGTGATACAGTGGTTATTGAGAATGAAATGGCTCTTCAGTGAAGGTTGTCAAGAAGGCTGCAGCAAGAGCCATGTGTAACAGAACTGGGAGGGGGGTTAAACCAAGAGAAAAAGAAATTCCAAGAACTTGTACAACGTCAATGAATGTCCAGTGCTCTTAAGTTTATATTTTTTGAAGCTGAAATAAAGCGTGTTTCTCCTGCTATCTTGTAGAACAGCTGTATTTGCATACTATTTATTTCTAATACCAAATTGATGCTAAATTATGGATACGACCTTGGGTGATGATTTCACCAAATGTTGGACTGAATTTTTAGAGCAAAGTGCTTTTTTTACTTTTGAGTTTTCAATCTCTGAATACCAAGTAGCAACATCTCCTGCATTGTTAATGAAAAATATATGAACAGAAATTACCTCCCTTCACACATCAATATGAAATATTTAAACTGCAGATTAAAATGCTGTCACTTAATACATATTTATTATATGCTAAGCCCACTGTTTTTTTCCAGCGTGAATCTGGCAACTTTGGCTTTGGGTTACGTCTCCTCTTCTGTATTGGTATGTTTCATTATATCTAAAATGCACTTGTGTAGGATTAATCAAAATCCATATGGCTAATATTGTGCTTATTATAATAAATTTCAGGCCGCTACAAAATGCGACAGCATGACTCTGACTCTGGGCTCTTGGCTGGGGCTCCCAGCAGTGCCTGCAGTGACACTCTACAGACATGAGGACCCATCCTTGGTACGTTCAGATTCTCACTCGCCCTTCTCTAGAGCCTGGCATTTTGATTCTGATCACAGTCTGCTGCCATGTTCTTCAGAAGCATCTAAATTATCATTTCCAAAGCTGGCAGAAGTGGCAGCACTGAAGAGAGGGTCACAGTGGTTTGTTTGTTTTCCTCCTCAGTCCTTGGCAGCGGGGCTGACGTCGAGCCAGCCTGTGGAGAAGCTCCGTGCCCTGCCCCTGTGGCTCTCCTTGCAGTACCTGGGCCATGATGGCATCGTGGAGAGGATAAAACACGCCTCACAACTGGTGAGCAACAGCTCAGCAGTGACTTAGGACAGCCCTTGACAGATCCTTCCTGTTACTGTGATGTGTTGTAGAAGACTCCACTAAAACACTGCAGTTGTTCACAGTATATCATTGGGTCATGTTGCTGCACCCACAATGAAAGCACAGGAAAATATTTGAGGGAGGGATGTGCTTTTACTATTAGAAATTTATGTATTTTTTTGTAACTGAGAAAAAAACCTTTGTTTTTCCTAGACCAGGAAGTAACATAATAATTTCCTTTTTTGTCACTTCTCTTAACTATTTTTGCTTGAAAGCTCTTCAGAGAGACATTATTTTCCTACTCGGCATCATATTGATTTAAGTAAATTACTTTATTAAGAATGACTTCAAAATATTTCTTGAGGCACAAGTGCACTGTGGAGTCCATACTTTAGTAAAAGTTAAGGTCCAATATAATGTATTAGTTAAAAAATGCAGTGCTTATATGCAAAGTATTATTCCTTAGAGGTCACACTTTGCAGTCAGTGTTTTATTAAACACAGAAAATTTTCTATTACATTGCAAATTGACAAATTAAAACTGGATGAGTCTGACATGTTGGAGGCATTTGCTCGAAATTTGCGATTGTTTAATGTTTTTCAGAATAACTTTCAACTTATAAAACTTTCTCCCCTCCATTTGTTCTCCTTCTGCTCTGCTCTTCTAGAGTCAAAGGTTGCTGGAAAACTTGAAAAACTTGGATTTCATCAAAACTTCGGTACAGTCTGCTTTTAACGCTTTGGTTGTATGTCTTAGTTTCTGCCTGTTATAAGAATAACTCTGAATATAATAAATAATTTTAAAATATTATGTTAATCATAGCCGTTGTTTTGAAGACACTTGGGATCTTTCTAATTAAGTTCTGGTGTTCAGTGAAATCTCATGCCTTGGTTGTGTGACCTCTGGATTGTGTTTTGTACTGGTGTACCCAGGGGAGTGCAGAAGAGCATCCGGAAGTTGTGTTCAGAGCTTGATTTAATTCCATTTAGAACATGGGTTTGCTCAGTAATACATCATGAAACCAGTTTCCCAATATGTCTCTAATATATTCTTGCTATATGTTACCCTGCTGTTGAGATCATATTGTGAACGCTGTTAAATTGTACACAAAAATCATCCCAGCTGAGGTTTTTTTCTGGTCTAAATCAGAAATAGGTTTAGAAATCATAGCTAATGTATTCATTCCAAATTCAGTTTCTGTGAGATGCCCTGTCAAACAGGGTTTGGTGATTTTAATCCCTGACCCTCACCCCCGAATTTTAGTTGATATTTGATGTATAGAAAATGTAGTCAGCTTACTGAGTAAGCTGTAGAATATTAATGGCCTTAGGAGTTTAAGTTACTGTATCACTTACCCTCCTACTTAAATAAATCCTGCATTTTTAGGATTCTGAAATGCAGCTTCAGATTGTCTCCAGAAGTAGCCCAGTCTGTTTCTCCAAACAGGAGCAATTATAATCTTACTTTTCCTGCTGGAACTTTCTTGATGTTTCCTAATCATTCTGGGCTAATTTCCAAGAGATCTCAAGCTTTGCTTAGCAGTGTAAGGAATGGTACATGGTGTTAAATCTTTAAGAAAACAGTGGAATTTTTTTTCTTTTAAGGTTGAAGATGAACTGAGTTCACCAGTGGTGGTTTTCAGGTTTTTCCAGGATTATTCAAATAGAGGTATGTGATTTATTTAAAATCAAGCAACAACAACAAAAAACCCTCTCTATAAAGTATTTTAAACTACTAATTCACCAAATGAATTTGAGATAAATGTGATGTGCTTATAAAAAGGTTATGAATGCTGGTCATAATCTGTGACAAATCATACACGTGATACCTTCTTTTTTTAAGACTGCAGTGTTTTAAATTTTCATAACAACTAATTTTCTGCCTTCTTGAGTGAGAGGATTTGCATATGATTTTGATCTTGAGAGCAGATGATGGAAGTCTCTTACAAGCTGCAGGCTGGGTATGAGTGTACTGGTGGGGAGAGATTTTGGTTTGTTCAGTTTTCCATTCCTTTCAAACATTTCATAGCTTGTGGCCAGCACTACATTGCTGTGGTTTACTGATTACAGTTCCCGTTGCAATAATTTTAAAAGTAGGAAAACACATTGGGAACAGCTCTGGAAATTCTGTCACAGGTATTAAATATTGTAGCCTCCTGTGATTGGGTTTTGCTTTGTGAAAACACTGATTGTATTTCCATTGGGGCATTGTAACCTCGTAACTCAGAAGTATTTACTGGTGGGTTTATTTTGGGATTTTTTCGTTTTTTGGGGTTTTTTTTTAACTATTACATTTTACTCTGTTTTACTTCTACTATTTATTGTGTTCAACATATTTTTGCAAAAACATCCATGTTCATCTGCTCCAGGCCCAGTACATGGTGTAAATATGTTACATTAGCTAGGAAGTACTATTGTCTTTTATCTAAATTTTAGGTTGCCTTTTATTTAATTAAGTAAATAAAAATCCATTTGTGTGATTCTTGTGTCTTTGGATTCAGATCAGACCTCACATGCTGCACAGGCCTCAACTATTCAGGACCCCATAATAAGCAACGAAGGGCACATTTATGACACCTTCAATCAGTGGGTAAGCATGGATGCTTTTTCCTTTAGGGAAGGGCAGTGACAGTGGAGTGGTTCAGGAGGTCACCAGGAGCTGTAAACCCTTTATTAGAGTAGTTTGAAAGATGTTCTCGATCTGATTTCTTTTGCAAAACTTAGGGCTGTTTAACAGATTTATTTGCTCTGAAGCAAAGTTGCTTTCACATTTCTGATCATTTTACACATAATTACTACTGGAATCATTCCTGAATCTTAAGCTGTTGGTTTTTCCCTTGGTCTTGTGGGAATACATGTAAAATTCAGAGTTCTTTAAATCAGCCAAATGTTCTATTGCCAGTGTCTGTGTATTCTTGAACAGAGAGCTGCCTTTTCCAGCTCTTGAGCTAATTCTAGAAGCCTGTGCTGGCAGAGCTGAGCCCCTGGCTGGTTTGGCTCCCTTGTGCAGCGTCACCTAATGGCAGTGATGGTTTTCCAGGGAATTCTGACTTGTAGCACTTGCAGCTTATCCCAAGTTTCCATGATTTTAAGGATCTGTCGAACCCAGTCACCCTGCCTGCAGGGTGAAGTACTTGATGCAAGAACTGTTTTTGAGAGAAAACTGTCTGTGCAGTTCCCTGACTGTGCCTTGTCCCTGCAGCTGGGAGAGCAGCTGGCCCAGCTGATTCCTGCCAGTGGCGTCGACGTGGTGGAACTGGAGGATGAAGGCACGTGCGTGCGCTTCAGCCCCCTCATGACTTCTGCAGGTAACCTTCACTCCAGTCAGCCCCTTTGAAATGCTGGGTGCTGCTGTGGAATGGTGCAGCAATCTCCTGGGGTAAAAGCAGATGTGCTTAAGAAGCCCCTCGGGATATTCTCCTATGGGGAGGATTTTCTGATACACTAACCAAAGCCACCTCAGCTTCTTCATTTTGCTGCACTTCAGCACTGGGTGCATTAATGGGAGCCCAGCTGTTGAGGGTCCTCACTACCACTGCAGAGAAAGACTTCCTGGTTACTTTTTGAACTTACTAGGAAAAGCAGTTAATTAGGAAAACCAGTTAAATTCCTTCTCTCAGCTGCTTAACACCAGGTACCTGACCTTTCTACACAGGTGTTTCAACACTGCTGTGGTGCTTGTGTTCAAAATACAGCTGCTTAGCTAAAATAATTATTTACTAAGCCTCCAGTGTTTTCTGTAATTACTGGTGGTGGGGGGGGATATAAATAAAAATCTGTGTTTTGGAAAGTGACTTGTACTCTTAGTTTAGACTGCACAGAAGCACGGAGCAGTGTGCAGGGGGTGCACAATGTCTCTTGTTGGCTTCTGTGGGGTGAGGTGTTCTACAGCTTAGGCTGCAGAACAGCTGACATTCATGAGAGAAGGTCCTGGTGTACACAGAACAGCAGATCTTAGAATAAAATTCGTTGGTGGTGCTGTGCTGTTTTGTTTTAAACCAGTATGGAGGTAAATTCATGTCCAGCTGGGCTGTGGGAAGAGGATGTTTGTCGGGTATTTTAATGCAAGCTACTGATGTAATGTAAAAGGGTATTTTAACATATCCTTATTAGTTTGTAACATGAGAAAATAATTTTTATTAGGTTTTTATGAAATCCTTTCATTTTGATGTATCAGTGCATAGATAACTGGACCAAAAACCTACTTACATAGACCAAGATATTCAGTACTATCTGTAACATTTGTGATTAACTTGCAGAGCAGCTTCTTTACAAATCCTTAATTGTCACATCCATCACACTTACCACACACTAACACTTCTACTCTGCAGTTTTAGGAACTGAAATACAAGACATTGATCAGTTGGTAGACTGCTTAAAAATGAAGATACCGGTGTTGACAAGCACACTGCAGCTGAGAGAGGAGTTTGAGCAAGAAGTGAGAAGAACAGTTGGCCTGTTGTATATTGAAGATCTTGGCTGGCCTGGGTTAGGTGTTGTGAGGTAAATTATTTTCTTCAGGCTATATTTGCAAACACTGTGCTTGAGCAGACAGGACCCCATGGTCTCTTCAGTGGTGGTTTGGATGTTTGGTTTGCTGATTGTTATCTGGCTTTGCACCCACTTGCAGCTTTTGAGTGCTTTTTAGGAAATTGCCTTTATAAAGTAATTTTCTTTATGTCTTAAAGAAAGGCTGAAGAGCTGCTTTGGTCACCAGTTGTAACATTGGAGGCAGTGTGTGTGATGTGTAAAGACAAGTGCATCCCACTGTCTTCAGCCAGGCATAACTTCTGTTATAATGGAACTCACTGATAAACGGAATAGACTTCCAAAAAACCCTCCAAGTGTCCATTCTGTTCCTCTGAGGCAGCCCTCTGGGAAAGATTCTGTACAGTCAAAACAGTTCAGGTATACTCAATATAGCAACCAGAAATGTATTGTGTTGAGTTTGCAGCAGCAAGCGCAATCCCAGTCCCCCCAGTCCCTGGTGACAAATGCCAAGACACTTGCTGGTAGGAGCTGTAAGGTTCTGAGGTTTTTTGTTTGTAAAATACAGGAATTTGTAGAAATGTGCTAAATGTGTAGGTGCTTCTGTATGTACTCTAAAGTGAAATTGGTTGGCTTGGCTTGGTTTGAAGGTACAACTATCACAGTGATGGGAAGAATGATGACAAACAAGAAAAAGAACTAGAAAAAATCAACACAGAACTTCTGAAAAAGTTAAATGAGCTGGAGTCGGATCTCACCTTTTCTTTGGGTAACTGCACTATTTAAAGAGCTTCTGTTCAAGCTGACAGTCATTCTCCTGTCTGTGCTAGAATGAGTTGATAAGTCATTATAATGCAGAAAGAGCTGCTGCCCATGTGATTATTGCAAAAGGAACACCTCTAACTGGTCCCTCCTTCCCTGTGTTTTACTTCAGGAGTGCTCACCAGGTGAGCTGTTCTCAGAAATCCTTGTGAAAACAGATGTGTGGGCAACTAGACCAAGAAGGGGTTTTTGCCAGAAAGAATAAAAACTGCAGCATTCCCGTGTATAAACTGAGCCTTCTCTGTAGTGCTGTATCTAGTGGAAAGCAGATCTCATTCTACACCCGTGAGCACCGATGGCTTCACTGCTCTCTGTGGCTCAATTAAAAACTTTGGATGACTTCTGTAATAATTAGCAACACTTTCACATTTCCACAGTGCCACGTGATAGCTGAAAGTATTAATTTGCTTATTCAGAACTCTGATCTTTTTCTAACTAGCTGTCAAAAATTAAGTGTCCTACGGTTGTGGAACCAAGTAATCTGTAAATGGCAGAAGCTAAGGAGTTTAAAGCATATTCAACACTGGTATTTATAACACAACTCCTTGACTGTATAAAATAGTCACTGTTTGTCTTGCTCGGTTATGTTTTGTCTTTGAAAATCCCCAGGGCTGAACTTTCTTGGCCTGCATAATTTCTACCCACACAGATCCTGCCCTTAGGTACTGGGTGTGGGGGGGGGTATTACTGGGATTTCCACATGCATGAGCACGAGTGCTGCAGCCCTTGCAGGATTACAGATTTGTTCAGCCCAAAACCTGACTCTCCCTGTGCCCCCAGGTCCCGAATTTGGAGGGCAGAAGAACTGTGTTTACATTGGCATGGTCACAGAGGATCTGGATGTGTCAGAATTGGTTGAAACTATTGCAGCAACAGGCAGAGAAATTGAAGAAAATTCAAGAGTATGTATTCGTAACTCACAAAATATTGAAGTACCATTTTTTCTCCCCTTTCATATTGGCTTCAGGACATGGTTTTGTTCATTGTGAAAGTAAAAGTTGTGCTTGTCCACAAGAGTTTTAATTATTGTGGAAGGAATAATCTGTGTCTACATATGGAGAATTGTGGATCATATTGTGAGGATGTCTGGATTTGTGTTCTGTGTGCAGCAGTTCTAATGAAAACCTTCAGTACTACTGAAATAGTCTCGTTTTATCATTCAGATTTTAAGCTGTCAAAAAACAAAAGTGAAGGTGTAGGTTGATTGTGAGCTGGTGTTTCTTTTCACTGCTAGATGTGGTAGGATTGAGAATCTTTATATACCAGCTTTAAGATAAGACTATGCTCTAAAATATGTGAAAAAACTTTAAATTGATATCTTAAACCCAGAAATTACAAGCTACCTTTTGAAGTAATAAAGCTGATGATGCAACTTATATTTGTCAAAGCATTTGCCTGAATGGAGTTCTCAAAATGTTCTCTAAAATAGAATGATTAAGTGACCTGCATTACATCTGTCCCTTCATTCTGCTAGTGTTGGGCATTTGATTTTCTCACCTCAAAAATAAATAGAACTTCAGAAATCGTTTGCCTATTTCGGCTCACGGGAATATGTTGATTCTGGCTAGTTTTTTTTTCTAGCAGTAACTAGTCCTGTGCTGCTTGGAGGGTGGCACAAGGAAATGTTTTGTCTATAGAGCACCTTCAGTTTTTTAACTGTTGTAGTGGAGAGGTTGGAACTGAGTGGGCCCCTCGGATCCTGAAGGTTCCAGCGAGGAGCAGAGTCAGGGAAGAGTCAGAAGGGTGCAGTCCTTGGGACCAGCTGCAGTAAATCTGTGGATCCTTCACCATTTGATCCAAAGCTGGGAAGCAGAACCCATTTTTGAATGCCCCTTGTCCTGCTCAGATGAGGAGGGTTGTACAAGAGGAGGATTTCACAATAACCCCGCGTCAGTCCAGCCTGCCCCAAGATGTGCAGTGAAGGCAATGAAAGGCAGAGCCAAAGCTGAAGAAAACTGGGCCAGAAACACAGTGGCTCTCCCTGGTACTCTGAATTTTACCCCACTGCCCTCCTCCTGTAGCCAGGGAGTACCAGGGGTCTTGAGCTGCCATGGTGGTCAGCTCCTGGCTGGCCTCTCCCTGAGGGAAAAGGAGCAGCTTCCCCCTTTGTCCCTTTATTAGCTGACAGTAACACAAACTCTTTGGAGGCTCTTTGGAGGAAGTGCCCATCCTTGTGCAATGTTAAAACCAACGTAAATATATGGAAACTGGCATTCGTCTCCCACAAAGAAAGATGAAGCTTCTTGGGTTTGTTCATGCCTTGCCCCTGCAGCTGTCCCAGAAAAGTGCCTGCCCTTTCCAGTACCAAACACTGCTGGTGCTGGCCTGGGCTGCCACAGGGATCAGGGCAGTTGTTTATGAGAGCAGGAAAACAACAGGAACTTATAGGCTGACACAGAACTTGTCACTGTGAGGCTGATTTAAGTCCTGGGTGTTTCTAGGAAAAAAAACGTACTCTATAAACATTCTTACCAGACACTCATCTGAGGAACATTTATATGCTAAGCAGGTTTTCAAAGAATTTGAGTCATAGGCTCATTTCTAAGTGTAAAAAAAAAAATCCTATTCTTGTTTAAAATTACATTATTTCCTCTGGGTTTATGTGTTAAAAAATCCTGCAGTCAGCATGTACATTCTTTAATTTATAGTCATAATAAAATAGAGATTGTCACATACTGTCTTAAATTACAAAAATATCTTGACCTACCCTGTCTCCATCCTGAAAACCTGAACTAAGAAGAGAGTTTCAAGTCCAAGTAATACATATCCTTATTTCTGGGTTTTATTAGCTGTTGGAAAACATGACTGAAGTTGTTAGAAAAGGGATACAGGAAGCACAGCTTCAGCTTCAGAAAGCAAATGAAGAACGACTGCTGGAAGAGGTGAGGCCACAAACCCTCTTTGGTACCTTGAGGTAACTTGTGCCCCTGGGGTCTCTTCTCACCACTGTTGGATTGTGCTTTGCAGGGGCTGCTGCGACAGATCCCAGTGGTGGGCTCTGTGCTGAACTGGTTTTCTCCCTTCCAAGCCTCATCCAAAGGAAGGACATTCAATTTGACAGCAGGTAGGGCTCGGGGCACCTGCAGCTGTGTCGTGCTGGCACTGGGACTGGTCAGTTCTGTACTGAACCTGCAGCACATGTCCTGTGCTGGTTTGATCACGAGTGACATAATCCATGTACAGAAACATGCTTTGCACTGCTTCTGTAACACCCACTAAGAACCTTCTACTCTCATAGAGTTTACATTTTGTTCATGCACCTTGAAGCATGTTTTAAAAAGCCAAAATAGACTGGCATTTATTAACAGAGGAATGATTCCTGTTGCATACCTGGAGTTTGTGGGGCTAAATACGTGAGCTGGGGCTAGCTTGGCCTTAGCACAGTGCTCATGTGAGTGCACGTCCATCCTCTCCCGTGGTGCCCCTGAACAGGATCCTGGAATCCTGGTTTGGGATGGCAGCTGGCTGTAGCCATCCTGCTGAGTGCTGAACTGCATGTCCAGCAATTGGAGGACAGGTTAAAGCCAGCTGGGGCCTGGCATCAACTGGGCTGTGTGGGAAACAATAGTAAACAGAATGGTGCAATGTGAATCAACTATATTTTACTCTCAGATTTGTAATTTGTGTCTGGGGATATAGAAAGAGCTGCCTATGAATTTTTACATCAGTGGGACAGATATACCAACGTAATACTCCCTGAAATTACAGTTTTTCCCTATAAGAGTACTGTGGCAGTCATAGGAATTCCTGGGCTCAGCAGAGTCTCTGTCACACCCAGGACAGTGGCCCTGTGTCTGTACCCTGCAGGGAGAGCTTCCTGCTGTGCTTAGGGCCTTTGTGACTCTGCATGCACCAAGCGGCAGGTTCTTAGAGCAGGGAACTGCCCATGCCCCTGGCAGTGCTGACCCTGCCTGCACACCCCTTCCATGAACACTGCTGCACAGCCTGCAACTGGGAAGATGTCACATGGCCAGGGCAGGAAGGAAATGGGACTAGAGTGTGGCAGTGGTGTGAAATGAGAGAGAGAGGGGAAAGGAGTCACTTTTCAAGTCCCAGCACTCACATCCCTGGGCTCTCAGAAATGCATCACCTCCATGTGGCAGTTTGAACTCAAATACTGCTGTTTTAAGAAGTAACTTAGTCAACTTTTTTTTGTTGTTGCTGTTGTGTTTAACCTGCAGGCTCTCTAGAATCCACAGAATCTATGTATGTGTCAAAGGCTCAAGGAACAGGCAGCACTCCACCACCAACTCCCACTTCCAGTCTTGCAAAGCAAAGACTTCCTGGTAAGTTTCTGAGTTTAATTTCTTAAGCTTCCCTGGTACAGGAAGACCCACATGATTTTCTGTCTTTTGTAACACTTGCAACTAGAACTCCATCTTCCACCTTAAAAACCTTAATGTGTATGTGGCACAGAACACTGCCCCAAACTCTTTTCTCCTCACATATTCTCCCTGGGTCTACAGGAAGTTGTCCCATTAACTGACAACTGCCCATGAAGTCTGGAAGCTTCCTGTGGAATATTAGATGTTAATGAGCTTTAAAAATTAACAGGTAAACAACCCAAAAGTTTTATTTTAATAAAAGCATAGTAACATATAGTCATGTGCTTCAGCAGCTGCATTTCTGTTGCTACCAAACATTTTGTGGCCTAAGCCATTCTGAGGTGAAGATCTGTTAAATCTGTGTCACTCTCTACATAACTGTATTAGTATTTAATGCTGATTTGCCTGGCAGAAAACCCAGTTTTAACTCACCTTTTGGGCTGGTGGGTTCTAGCCCATGACTTCCAGTGCAGTTGTTAATCTGGAATTTCAGTTTGTAAGCAAGCAGCTCGGTTTCAGCTCAGTTTTCTCAGTCTTTGCAGACCCAGGATACAGTAACAGGTAATTTTTTGGTATTACTTTGCAGACCTGTCTGGGTCTATGTTCTGGGTTCAAAGTAGCAAGCAAACAAAACCTACTTTTCTGCTGGTAAAAAATTCCAGTACTTTGGAAACTGAACTCATGCTCACAAATGTTTGCATTTGCTGCTTTCATGGGTACTGAATGCTTCCAACACTTCACAGGTCAGAAAGCTTTCAAAAGGTCTCTGAGAAACTCTGATGGATTCAGTGAGACCAGTTCCATCAGCCACTGTGATGACCTGGACAAGCTGGATCAGAGACCCCCAAATCTCTCCCCCAGCCAAGAGCAAGGACCTTTGGAGCTGGAAAGAGCAGAGGAGCAGAAGGAGGTGGCGCAGGCAAAGACAGACACTGAGGACACTCACAGTGACAAAGTGCCAGCAGACTGCACCAAGGCAGAGGACCAAGGCAGTCAAAGATAAAATCCGGAGTGTGGATTTCAGACTGTGCTGAGGAGGCCCCTGCCCAGGGAGGCAGGGCGGTAATGATGCATTGAAAATGTGAACAGTGCCACACACAGTACAGTAATAACTACTGTAACTTCTTAACTGGAGTTTTGCACAAATACACATTCCTTCTCCTGGGACAGAGATTTGTCTTATTGTACACTTGTTACAGTTGCTTTATTCTTCTCCATGTTGGTGTCACCAAAGGTGTAGTGAAATTTATTAAGTGCTCATGAACATTTGTATAAAACACTTGGCAGTTATCCTTCCTGCAGGAATCCACGCATGACAAGATCCTAACTATAACCCCTCAGCCATGCACACGATGAAAAAAGACAGTTGCACCTAATAATTATAAAATTCTTACATTACTATACTTTATAAAAAATGACTGCCCGTTGTTCACCTTTTTAAGTATTTAAAATTCAGTTTAGGCTCTCCTACACAACGGCCATGGCCCTGGGCACTCAGTGGGACTAAGATAGTGTATTTTCAGCCTTCTAGAAAGCAATAGTGCCTCTGCATGCCTGTCCAGCTTCCTACTCCTGCCCTGGGAAGGAGCACAAGGCACCGTTACTTTCCTTTGCACGTCCTTCATACACCAAACACTGAACATGTCCTTGTAGTGTCGCTGGAGTTCTTTCTGTTGTGTATTTTTAAAGATAGCTGTAGTAAAGCTTGAAAAACCAATACATTTGTGATGGTTTCAACACTTATTTTTTGAATAAAAGTAACTTACCTATGGTAGGAATTGTACAGAGTCAAAAGAAATTATTTAGGTTATTTACATACAGCACAACCTCAGAGTGTCTGGGACTACTTAATGCACAAGCAAAGCTTTGAGTAAGTCAAAATCCAATGTGTAAAAGTGTTTTCCCCCAAATTATCTTAATCATGTCACTGCAAATTTTCAGAGCATCTTGTGGAAAAGACATCTTTGGCAACACTTGCTCTCCCCAAATGACCTGATGGTGATACAGACCCTCCCCTCCCTCTAGACCTGGATACAAGAACAGAAGTTTGCTCCATCTGGGTTTTCTCCTCCCTCCCTTTCCCCCCGAACAGCTATCCCTAAATACCATAATGGCAGTAGTGGTAGTGTTTTGGATTTACTTTGGTAATCTGCAAAATTTGAGGGTTTTGAATTACACTGGCACCTGATTTGACTCTCAGCTTCTGAAGCCTGCAGTGCTGGAATGCCAAGAACAAAGTTAATTTTACTTGGGAAATTTATGTTAATCAGTGCAATTTTTTCTGAAGTGCAAAAGCAATTAAGTTGACTAGTCTTCCTCCTTGGTTTCTTTAGTGCAATGAAGTATGTTAATAACAGTAATTTGTTGGGGATAAAAGTTATCCCCCACAGAGGTTAATTTTTAATGTTTTTATATTTGGAAATGTTAAATCAGTTTTGTTGGAATGAGCTTCATTCTTTAAATACTTACCTGAATGTTTCAATAAAGATTCTTCAAATTATTACTCTGGAACTAAGTTATTGTTGAAGGACATTTCCCTACAATCCAGCAAGCTCTTTCTTTCCCTGCGTGTGCAAAGTCTTTTAATGAAGTGCACACCAGTGCTGTGGTTCACCTTGTCAGTCACCTTGCACTGCCACCTCTCTACCTCTGCCCATCAAATTACTGCACTGGAGCAACAACAGAACCTAAGCAAAGTCAAATTCTTACTTCAAAGAAACCCTGATTTCTATGTAAGTAATGCAGAAAAAGCAAGTTACTTCTATTAAAATATTTTATTTTGAAAAGCACAGGAACAATGGTATTTGTGAGCAGCAATATGCTATTTGCAATAAATTGCTCTTCTTGCAAGACTGCATTTCCCTAAAGCAGTTGTGAAGGTGGGTTCCAGGTTAGATTTTGTCAGAACAAACCTGTTCCCACAACCCTTCTTCATTTTTTTTGTAGATGCGAGGTCTCCTGTCAGGGAACAGGGACCGAGATGGAAATGGATGTTCTTTTAGAAATGTTAATGTAGATCTAATGTGGGAAACGAAGTGGGGGGGCTCAGCCAGGGGTGATGTAGAAAGGTTCTGAAAAAGAAGACGGGAGCAAGAGCTGCTTGACATGCAGGATACAATGTTCTCATTAAGCCGGCCTTCTAGATGGTGATCCCCACCCTCCCAGGGACGGCAGTGCACTGGGAAAACTTGACAGACTAGGACACTCCTGTCTCAGCTAAAAGAGGCAAACAGTTTCTGGTACCTGTAAAATCTGTGCATCGTCTTGTTCCAGCCAGAAATCCACATGTGGGAAAGGCCCCCAGAAGTAAGGCCCAATACGGAGCTGTTCTGTCTTGGTATCGTAGATATTGGTGAGCTGTAAGAACACAGGGAGGCTGCAGAGGCTCCAGGGCTTCCCCAGAGCAGGGAGCTCCCCCAGTCCGGTCTGGCCCAGCTCTTCCCTCCAACTGCACTGACATCCCCAGCTGCTGACAAACCCAGAGAGCTACCGAAGGATGTTTTCCTCAAACTTTGGATGCTTCATTGCCCCTAACTGGTCTCCCCATTTCCCCTCCTCCTTTTACTCACCGGTGCTCCTGTTAAAACATGGGCTGAACGCAGATCCTCATCCGGCCCTTTTTCTGGGAAGGTCGCAGGGAAGATCTCTGCTGTTTTAACATTCACAGCTGGTAGGAAATAGAGATTAAATATGGTAAGGATTAATTGTTTCGAGGCACTTCTTTACAATGACCATGTCCCCAACAAAACTGTGCTGCAGAACTGCAGGACCCATCACACACTTGTAATTCTCAGACCCCAAGCACATTTCTACTTTGTTTCCTCTGGTAGCATTTCAATATTCCAGAGATGAGCGAACTAATTAAAAAAAAACACTGAGTAATCAAAGAGAAGAAAATTAAATTTTAAGCATAAATTTAGTGCAGTAGCCTGATATGGATAAACTCTTAAGTGCAGTTAAAGGAAAAAATCTGTTTGCATTTGTACACGGCCTCTTCCATGTATGCATCTCCCCAGCTGTGGGACCACAAGAAAAGCACTTTTACCTAAGCCTCTGACAACATCGGGCAACTTTTAGGGTGGACTTTCCCCAGTCACTAAAAGCAGCCTGTTTACTACAGCAATCTGAAAAGCAATCCAGTTTCCAAAAGAAAATACCTATTCCATAAATGATTGGAAAGTGAACGTCCTGTTCTTCTCTGTCATTTAGTTCTGTAATGAAGAAAAAGAAGTCAAACTAGTAGGGATCTGGATTTTAGTCTGAGCAGCATTTATTTAATTTTATGTTATTGGAGAGCAAGAGATCTGATGTTGCATAACACAGAAAAAAACAAGGAAGCCTAAAAGAAATATGGAAAAGAAAGCTAAACTATCATCACACACTGTGAACTAACTGAAGTTTCTGAATTCACTGGACCCTGCAGGTAGGCAGGTCCAGCAGCCCAGCAGAAAAAACGTCTGTAAGTGCCCTTCTCAGTTATAAGATATCCAGAGGTACAGAGCCTGTTCCTTGGGATAAATGTGCCAAATGAACCTGGCCATGATTAAGAGTTGCCTGCAGTGCTGCAGCAGCTTGGTAAGGAGCAAATCCCCCTTGCATTGTCTCTCTGACATCGCCACACACACGCCAGCAGTAAAACTAGCAATTACACATCAGTATGGAAGACTTGTGCTGTTCTTTCTTACAGGACAGAGAAAAAGCCACATCTGAGAAGGCCCCCACCCTTTTATTTCAGGAAAGGTACTTACAAACCCAAGGGAACATTTCCTTACCTGTTACACAGAAAGTCACTAAATGAATATCCTCTGACTGGAGGTCGAACGCTCCTGTGATGACAGGGACAGCAAAAATCTCAGTGAGTGATGGCAGGGCACTGCTGTCTTGGGGCGAGGGGCACACCCCTAAACCCTTGCCCCGGGTAGGGCAACACTGCAAACAGGGCTCTGCACATCTGCTTCAAACTAACAGGAATGTACAGAGAGGGGCCATTTGTAACAGCAAAAATCTCCTAAGAAAGTGCTCTGCCACTTACTCCTTCTACTGACACTGGTTTAGCTCTGGCATCACATCAGCTGTGCTCTAGTCTACTATACATTTATTGTACATTTAGCACCTTATATTTAAACATTTTATTCCTAAAATGCTACCTATATAGTGAATAAACCCAGTCTTACATTAATTGTAAATCAGTTCTGCCTTTCAGTATCCCAAACACCAGAAAAAAATCCTTTTTTGGAAGTTCTGCAGCAATGTAGCAATACAGCATTATTGATTAAAATTGTACCTTGATGCATGAAAATCAGAAGGTTAAAGAAAGTTAACCAAAATAGTTTGTTCTGCACATTGTGCAGAACTCTCACATGATACATAACACATATCAGGTGTCATAGCCATGTAGCTGAAGCCTTTGATTTCCCTTTTTGCTTATCCCCTTTAATACCTCCCTCCAACCCTGCCACCTGCCCCCCTCCCCATTCCAGTGGGGCAGAGGCCTCTCCACTAGTGAGAAGGTGCTTGGCACAAGCCAGAGCACTCCCAGGTGAGCAGGTACTTTACACTTCCAATTATTAGGAAAGCACTGCCATCACTACTCTGGACTATGGATTTTATCAACAGACCTGACATTTTTCATTAAACAATTCCAAACAATCATTACATTTTACCTCATCACAATAAGGTATGAACTGAACGGTAACGAATGGATCCTCCACGTGTACAGATTTGGAGAGTGACAACACTTGCCCAAGATCCCAGAGAAGATGAGCAGCAATCAAGCCAGGAATCGAAGCCCAGCTGAACTGCACCCAACTCTCTAGAGCCAAGTATGAGCCAGGGAGAAGTGACAGGATCAGACCCGGTGCCCCAGGCACTGACCATGGGCAAGCCCCAGCAGCCCAGCCCCTCTCCACACCAAGTTCTCAGGCAGAGAAAAAGACCCTTCAAAGGGAATCCACACTTCTTTCCAGTAAATGACTGGGGACAGACTACAAACAGACTCTACCCAAATCCNTTTTTTTTTTTTTTTTGGACATGAGAGTGGAAAAAACGTGAACTTACTAAGAAGCTGATTAGTAAGTTTTTGTGATAACTGCCTATCATCATTGAAACCTCCAACTAGGTGTACTTCCAGCCTAACAGAGATGGAATAACAGGAAACAGCAATTAAAAAGACATCTCAAAATGAATGGCTTTACAAAATAATCCCCAGCCCAAATTGCAAAGCAATCATTAGAGAAGCCTCACTTATTACAATCACATGCACCAAGTTGGTTTGCATTACACAGCAAGTTATGGTAATTCCATTCTGAAAAGTTCAGGGATCACCCAGGAAATGGCACAGGAACAAGCGTGAAGAGGCATTACATACATGCAATTCTATCCCATGGGTATCTCTGGCACCTCTGGCTTGGACTGAACTTTGTAATCATCTTTCAGTTAATTAAACTTGAAGATTTTTATTCCCATTACCTCCTTACAACTATTCTGGACCAGGCAGCAGGGTTCATCTCCAAGCAGTGTCTATGTAAAGTCCTCACATCAATCTAAGTTCATGAGCTAGCCTTTGGTCTTGCCAAACTGCAGGGGCAAAAACCTCACATCCGGAAAGAAGCTTGTCTGCTAAATTCTGTTTCAGAGCTTTTTACTCACTGTCCTGCCCTCCACACCATTTTTAATATGGACTTCCAAAATTCCCTGAAAAGAATTTACAAACACTCTGAAGGGAAAAATAAAATACAAAACAAAAACCAGTTCTATGGAAAATTTTGCAAATCTGGAAGAGAAGTGGAAAACACAAACCTCGTGGTGGCATTTTACAGAGACACTCTTCAGAACAGAACCGTGCTTTAAATGACTGCTAAAAATACTGCCAAAATCATAATCAAAGGAAGCAATTTTCACTTTGCATGCGGCTGCTGATCAAGAGGTACTTCTCACACAATTCCCTTGTCTGAATCACCTCACAATCACCACACAATCACCTCACAACTCTCTGCCCTAGAAGCTGCAGTAGCCTTTGAGAGAAGCAGAAGGCAAGGAGGGAGCAGAGCTGACCTGCCACAGCCTGTGGAGCTGGAGAAAGACTTCACAGAGCTCATGATGAGTGACACCTCGGCCTCGGTGTCAGAGCCGTCGCAGTGTGTCAGGCACGTGGCTCCGCTGCCTGGGGAGGCACAGAACAGGGGGGGCTCACTGACGGTGCCACCAACAGGGGAGTCCCC
>VWZN01009801.1:434307-454110 GCA_013396955.1 Regulus satrapa | reverse complement strand
CCCCCGCCGGTCCCTCCCGCTTCCCTCACCTCCAGGTGCGGATGGGCGCGGATCATGTCCCCCGTGGGCCGGGCCAGGTCCACCCGCGCTCCGTTAACCAGCAGCGGCATGGCGGCGAGCGCCGGGCCGGGCCCTCGGCGGCTCCCGCTCCCTCGGCGGNCGCCGCGCGGGGCGCTGGGAAACAGCGGCCGCGGCACCGCCCGCCCGGGGCTGGGCCCGGGCCCGAGGGGAGCAGGGCCCGGAGCTGACGGAAACACGAAACACGCCCCGCCTCACGGTTTTAGTACCGTAACCTTGCTGGGGTTCCTCCGCCTCCCGCCGCTGCGGGGTATCCCTGAATTGTGGTATGAAATAATAACAGTCATAATGCCACAGATTTACAAATCACTGAATTATTATGGTCGGAAAACACCTCTGAGATCGTCGAATCCAACCTCTATTCGAACACTACTGTGTGAACTGTACCACGGCGCTGGGCACAATGTCCGGCCTTTCATTAAATGCCTCCAGAGATGGTGACTCTAGCATCCATCTGGACAGCTCATCCCAATGTCTAATCACCCCTCCTGCAAAGAAATCATTGCCAATGTCCAACACGAACCTCCTTGGCACAGTTTAAGGTTACATCCCCTTTCCCTAGCACTGGGTGCTTGGGAGAAGAGGCTGATCCCCACCATTCTCTGCACCAGCAACCACAAGATAGATTTGCAGACAATCCCACAGACAACTGCTTTGCCTTAAAAACCGGGTTCTTTTCCTCCAGGTGTCTGTGGAAGACACTAAGAGAAATAACCAGGTAGTAGCAGAGTTAATTCACCCTGCAGAGAATGTGGCCTGCCCACAAGCCAGAGACAGAAAATGCCCAGTAGCCCAGCTCAGCTTTTCCATCCATCTCCACTTCTTTCCAGAAGTGAACTGTCCCTGGAAGTGTTCCAGGCCAAGCTGGATTGGGTTCTGAGCAAACTGCTCTGGTGGAAGGTGATCCTGCCAGTAACAGGGTGATTGGAACCAGGTGATCTTAAATGTCCCTTGCAATCTAGACCATTCTATGACTTTATAATTCTATAGCAGCATAGATGCTTTCTTCATAAGATACACTGCATTTCCTCATGTCACAAAATTGCAGTTGGGGATAAGCATTCCCCTCACAGCTGTTGGTATTTACAAAGTCTTTTTATCCAAACACCAGCACCTGTCAGCACACATGCCTGCAATTACACTGAACAAACCAGAGCTGTCACAGCAAAGCTTCCAGGAACATTTAAACAAAACTGTAACTTCAGTACAGACAGTTCAATGTCTGCACGTTTTTACTTATGGGTTTTTTTTTCCTTTTCATGATACTTGGAAGCTCCTGAATCACATACCTGGTGTTACAACTGGAAAAGTTTTACACACCCTCATTCATTTTGGAAGTGATGTCAGAAAGGCATCTTTCAAAGGACATTTTCCTTGCTGTTGATCTTAAGGTTCTTCCATGCCAGGAGAAAATGCAATTATTTCATATGGAAATCTATTGTTTATTACTCAGGACTGACAATAAAGAGGACTACAATTAAAACCAAAACTTCTCACTTTATACAATGAAGAGTAGATCCACTGATACACTTAGCAGTGCCATCCCCCAAACTAATTTCTGCAATCTATCAGAATGAACACCCCAACTCTGAGAAGTGAGGCTACACAGGGGGCACCTCAGTTATATACAGAAATGTGGTTTTCTCAAGAAGGTAAAGAATTCCACTGTTTGCATCAAACTTCATTAGCTCCAAATAAAAATATTGTCTTGAAAGCCTCCAAGTTCATATTCTAAAGAAGGGCAATTAGAGTTTAGTCTGAAATACATAAAATGTTCAACTAAATGTTACACAAATAACATTTTTCCCCATTGTTTTTGTTACTCAAAATTAAAAGCCAGCAACCATGAAAAGAAGACAAGAAACCTCTGTAGAGAAACTCCACAATGACTGACAGACACATGGACAACACAAGGACACCACTGACATCATCACTTCTTTCCACAAGGGGAGATGTTTTTTTTTCTATTTTCAGCATTCACAAATAAACTTCAAATCTGGCAAATAAATATCTGTCTTGGAGCACTTCACAAGCACCCCAAAGAAAACTATCTACAAATAATACATTCAGCTACTCCCTCATTTAACAACACTTCCAACAACCATAATTTTTACATGTCTGAACTTTCCTAGCTGGGAAAGGTGTGTGTCAGCTACAGCTTTAAGGAGAGATAATGTTTTCTGTCTGAATACACTTCCCACTAGCAAATGGCTTCACCAAGTATGGTTCTACAGACAGGAAAAGCTGAAGAGATGTGTGGAAGAGCCACTGCCAGACTGGATTCATGCCCTGCCTATTGAGAGATTACACCATTACTTTAATACCAGCCCAAGAAGAGTCATCAGTGTTGGAACACTGACAGTGGAATTTTGGCCCCCACACAAACCTGCAGGGAGAAGCACCAGAATTTCACCCTTGATATATACAACCTTTTAAAGAAACATTAGTAAACAAAGTCTTGAAGAGTTGGAAAAAACTATTAAAAAAAAAAATCCTTCTAAGTCATAAAAACCATTTCAATGTGAAATTTGTAAAATATCACCCTATTTATTCTCTAAGCTTTTCTAGCAACATATAACTTTACTATAACATATCTGCAGAAATCTGATGGCTAAGAAACAGTAATTTTTCCTAAATGTAGTTACTTAAACATTTGCCAATCTGGAAAGTTGAGCTCAAGTCTTCTTCCAGAGCAAAACATTGCACACAATTTTCAACCTTTTCCCTTCTGGTGTCACAGTGGGTATGGCACGTAACAGTCTGCAGGGGAGCCTATGCTGCTCACAGGGCTCCGTGTGTTGGACTCGTAAGAATTTGGTGCAATTTCAACCACACCATCATTTTGAGGAGTTTCTCCTTTCAAAAAGTCATCGTCTTCATCTTCAGAAGTACCCTGCAAAAGTTTTAAAGGATTGGTGAGAGCAGGAAGACACTGTCAAATCTTAAAAGAGACCCGGATTTGCACTGTGATTGTCACGATCAGTTGGAATGGTAAGAGAATTAGATGTATTCTGATTATGAAATATGGGAACTAAATCACATCTACAGGGTGGATTTCCCAGTGACATCATCATGTCCATTTTCTCAGCACATTCAAAAAGCTTTCACATGGCTCCTGTGCGGCAGAAGAGGGAAAAGTGCTCTCAAGGCAAGAATGGATCAATTCCTAAGGCTTCTAAATTTCAGTCACAGTTTCCCCTAAATTTATAGTGTAATCTTATCTACTTAAAAAAATATTCTACAATAAGAGCAGCTGATAGCTAAACTGTGTTTGGATCAGGGAAGATTACCTTTTTAATGGGTTTCTTCAGATTCTCAAGATCTTCAGCACTCAGCTCTTCCCAGAACTGATACATAGGATCAATGGTCTTCTTAGATCTGGGAGAGGAAACAAAGCATAGAATGAGTTACTGTATTCACAGTACAGGTACGTTTTAATTTAAACCTTTGACAATCTGGTTAAAATGTGGAATATGAAAAGTACAAAGGATGGGGGGAGGAATGAATGGCAGAAACACTGAGAGTTTCCTACAGGTTGTGTTCATTATTTTCTAGAAGGCACAAAGGAGTTGTTCACTTTTCAATTCTACCTTTTGAGTATGTAGGGGTCAAAGGGGAAGAAGCTGTCAAGGGGGTTGGTGCAGGTTTGTACAAGGTCCCCCCCGGTCCCACTCCGCACAACGGGGATGAACTGCCTGTTATTCCTCTCAATAATCGTGTAGCAGAACACCAACTGGTATTTCCTATAAAAGAGTGAATCAAAAAGCCATAAGTACTTCTAGCGCACGCAAAGCAAGGTTTTTCAGATGGACGGTATGAAAACACAGTTATTTTTTAACAAATACCATATGTATTTTCCAGCTGATATTAGGAGTTTGCAAGACAATCATAAGGTAAGGAGTCTGTTCTCTTCCTCTAAGCTCCTATAAGCTTTTTTCAAAGTACAACCACACTGGCTCCAACAAAGAGCAATCCATTTCATAGGACTGCAGGATTCCATTGAAACTGACCTAGGAATAAACTTATCACACCTGGAATATGGGCAGTGTTATGTCTCAAGTAATATTCAAAACCGTGCCTAACAAAACCCCATGCTGGTTTTAGACTCACACAAAATCTGTACCAGGCTGAAATGGAAGCAAATGAACAGGTACCTGGTAATGGCAGCAAACAAGTTGACAACAGAAGGAATACAAATCTTCAGGGGGTTTAGCTGACACATGACAATGCGCTCAAAATTTAAACTCTGCAGATATGACAGACCTTCAAAATAAGAACAATTGGCAAAAAGTAAGTTAGATATCATATAAACTGAACTTTGTTTCTAAGAATTTCCAGTGTGACATGCCTGCACTCTGCACACCGCCACAGAAGCACATGCTGGGCATTCTAACAGTGGAGCTCTGGCCCCAACACGTGTACAAGCCACCTCATTTTATTCGGAACACAGCAACATAAACTTGCAATCAGATACTTGACTGAACTGACCACTTTAAAACACAGCAACAGTAAAATTTCTAACGAATCCTTTCAAACCTAATATACTCACCTTTTCTTAAATTTCCATCCAGAAGTTGTTTATGACGGAAAACAAGCGTGTAGAACACTGCCTGACACGTAGAATAAAATGGCCCATGGAGAGCTACATCACAGTAGGCATTAGCTCCTGTATCCTGGTTGTCAATGTATTTATGCAACCAGTTCACTAGAAGATCCAGACATGCTTTTACTGTACTGTAGTGCAGGGAGAAAAAAGAAGTGTAAAAATGACACCTGAAATGGTGTAGAAAAGGTGTTAAACAAATATTCAAGAATCTCAGTGGTTATAAAGCATCAGTAAGAAAATCTCTTTGTAAAGAAAGGATTATGTTTATCTCAGCATAAATGAATAAATTGGCACTGAAAACCCCAATTAGTGAAAGGATAGGATGGCAGAAGAGATGAATCCATGAACACACAGTAAACAATCAGAATCCTTGGCTACATGTGCTTCCCATGCCTCCCAATGTCCACCAGGTAATTCCAATATCCAACTAACTCCAACAGTAAAGTCATCACACCCACCATGAACAGCACAAAAACATAGAATGTATACATAAAAAGGAAGACATTTAAACTCTGCTCTATCCAAATACTAGAACAAATGATCTCCCTGTTCCAGAGCCTGCATAAAGTGTCTTTAACACTGGGTACTAAAAACATGAGATGCACTGGGAATCCACGACTGCCTGAAGTTAGCACAACCTACCCATGCTCAGTACTTCTTGGTAAGTGAAGTCATAGACTGCAAGACATGAACCCCAGCAATCATAAGCCTGCATCCTGTATGTGCAAAACTTTCCTGGAAACGTCAGGACAATACTGAAGCAGTATTGTTGAAAGGACAAACACAACTCTTGATTCAGGCTTACTGACAAAGCAGTGGGAATAGAAGAGCAATTCTCTACTTAAATAGCATGAATTGTTTGGTTCTGCTCACATATGAATACAACTTACACAACAGGAATAAATTTAGCTCTTGCCAAGAAGCTGCCAATATAACTCCCAGCAGTCTGCCTGATTACTGAAGGATTGTTTGGATCCTGCAGTTTCTTCCAAAGATGGTCTAAAAATGCTTCAGCGAAACCCTGGAAAAAGATACACAGAAATTGTGAGATGACACTGTTTAAGTAGTAGATTCCTAACACTCCATTCCCATAATTTCCATAACCAAACCATTTCCAAAATCTACCTATAACTGCAGTAAATAACCACTCCTACACATTATGGAAGAGCACTCATTTCTGTATCTTTTTCTATACTCAGTTGTAAAAGAAAGAACAACAGTTTGTTGAGCAAGGTGGGAAAATGGAGGAGGGGAGGAACAAAAACCAGCAGACTTTTCAAATCAAAGAGCTAACAGACAGCACCTTTGTAACAGTTCTGGGATGCTACAGAAACTTGCATCCCATGGCTTGGGTGCAAGAGTCCAACTGATTCTTGTCAAAAGAAATAGTTTTAACCAAGTTTGTTCCTTCACACTTGCTAAGATTCCATCTGTAATTGGTTTATGAACAACATAGAAAGAACAACCATAAAGAAAAAGAAAAGAGTAACACAGAAGAAAAGAAAGCAAAGATACTAATGAATCCTGATGTACTTGATACCTTCAGAGTAGAATTACAGCAGAGAAAACTGTTTTGTAAAAAACCCAAAAAACAACAAAACAAGGATGCAGACATGACAGAGGACACTGCATTTTAAAATCAGCTTTTACTCACCAATTTAAAGCTACAGATGTAAAACATGAAATACTGTACATGACATGAAGCATGGGTTGGTAGGATGAGCTTGTCAAAAACAGAAACCAGATCCCGATACAAATCCTTTGTCTTGCTGATGTCGAGCTTGCCTACAGAGAAACAGAACAAAATGAGCCATTTTAGAAGGTTTTCCCTGATCCTCATCCTGCAGAAGTGGTATTTATATCTTTCTACACCAATAAGAAATATGTTAAGGGAAAACTGTCAACCTGACTTATCAGTTTATCTGACATCTAAAAATCCAGGTGTTCAATTCTACTGCTTTTTAAGGTGTTCTAAATGAATAATCTCCTCGTCTGAATGTGCACATATATAAAGCTGCTAGACATACAAACTTTGCAATAATGTGTTAGCTCGGAAGAGCAAGAAAAGAACACTAAGAAATAAATCAGTTGAGTCATGTGGAGAAGATACAGCATAACGGTTTCTAAACATAAATAGTTTTAAATATACAAACCTAAGGAATCCAAACCCTTAATACATTACAGTGAAAGATATTTCTTTCTTCTTTTTCCCTCTGTAACAAAGCAAATTGATTGATGTGTCTGGTTGTTTTGATCCACTTCGAGTTTTTGTGATATTGAAAGGATCCATAATTCTAACACTCAAGTAGAGCAAATGATAAAAACATTTATACCCTACTACAGTTTGGATACAGCACCATATTAATGGAATCAGAATGTCTCCAAGGGAAGACCAAACCTCTAAAGTCCTAACTGTACCCCTCCCAGTACCTGGGCAGAGGCAGGAATGTGCACTACAGCTTGCTAATGGCAAAGTTCTGCTTTATCTTGCAGTACAGAAAGCAAGAACTCTGATGTGTTTCTTACTTTTAGCAAAACCACAGATTTGGTTATAGAGCAAGTGCTCTCACCATGCACGTGGCAAACATCTTTAATGTAAGAAAACAGGATGGTCATCAGGATGTCCAGGCGCTCTGCAAGGGGATGAGCCATTCTCTCAATACCGGGAGAGACAATTTTGTTTCTTTTTCTGTCTTCATCTTCCTCCTGGTAGATAAAATGGTACATGCAGTTTTTAAATAAGCAATCACAGAGGCATCAATTACAAGAAAAGTGAAATGGAATTTTTCTTTCAGCAATATGCTAAAGTTTCTTTTTTTTTAAAATTTTTTTTTTTTAAACAAAGCAGTATCTCATTATACAGTATAAGCAGATTTTTGCACACTAAGCCAAGTACCACAAATTCCTTAACTAGCTTTACTCAACAGCTGCTTGTGTTTTTACAAAATGAAATTGATTTGCTGGTTGTAACACTGGGTGTTTACATGAATAAAGTCAATACCTGAGAACACGTTAATAATTTGTCAGCTGTTCAGATTTCAAGAGCACTGTGCAGTGCAGTAACAACAAATAATGAATTTCTACACTTAGTTCATAGTCACCTCAGAAGTGATAATTTTACTAAAAAAAATTAATAAAACAAGATAACCAACCATATAAAAAAGTCCCTCCTCTGTAGATTTTTCCTCGCTAGCAGAGTTATTAGCAGCTTCTTCAGCATCTTCAATATCTTGCTGTGGAGTGCTAACCTGCAGCAGCAAATAGGAAAATTATTTCTATAAAACCATGGCAATAATATGAAATTGAGTTTTTGATTATTTATATTAAAGACATGACAACGTAAGTTCTTTACTAGATTTTGTCCTGGACTAAATAAACATTTCAAGAAGGAACTATGTGCCATACATCCACAATGTACACTCCAAACTTTCAGCATAAGCTCTCCCCAGACAGCAAGGCAAAATGCCACGATCATTTACAGTGCTTTTTTTTAGGACTCCTGCCTTTTTTTAGGACTGTAATCCTTTTACTTCAAAGAGATGACACAACCAATGAGCCACACAAAGGGAAGCACATTCTCTGCACATCAGTGCTGATCACAAGACAGTTCTTTGGATTCTGGCAGAGATTCCAGGCACAGTGTAACAGCACACACCATACAGTTAGCCTCAGGTGCAGGAACATTTTTATCCTGGGAATGAAGTGAAAATTTGGCTGGATTTATACTCATGATCACAAGTGCATTTTTTGTTGAGTCTAAAACTGAAGCACTATCTCATTTCCTACTCTGTGTATTTTAACACCAACGTTCCAAAAAAGATAACACAGAATAAACTTACATCCAACTTCAGCAGCTTTTCAATAATAAGCTCCAGAATCTGAAGCCTCAGAGTTGGAAGATACACGGTAACTCGCAGCAGGTTATGGACATAACACTCCTATAACAAAAAATTAATTGGTATCAATAATAGCATTAACAGAAAGTCACATTTCTGCCAAGGACTTCTAGAAAATAAGCTTCTTAATTTGTTATCTAAGACCTAGAAATAGGTTTAAACAGACTGTGTTCAATCAAGTCTAAGTTAATGTATAAACTAAACATTAACTTTCAGTAATTAAGCTGGGCCACCTTTAACTACTTAATTTTCTATTTCCATGCAAATTTTCCCCACTACCTCTAGATAAAGATTCTACAAGAAAAGCTCCTATGAAAATGAATAACTTATGTCTAAACTTTCTTTAGGAAAATGAAGCATATGCTTTGCTGTATCTAGAATCAGCTATGTATGCCTGAAATGAGACCCAATGCATCTTTATTTCAGATTATTAGAATATACCAGGAGCAATTCTAAATTGCACAGCTATGGCTCTTCAGTCATCCTGATTATAAAGCAAACAGCTTAACAGACAAGTTTTGTGAGCATGCATGGGCCCACCCATGCGTACACAAATATGTACAAAAGACAACGTTGCTACTTCCATAAAGCAAAACTGCCAAGTCACTGCATAAAATCAGGTAAAGGGCTACATTTAAGTACACCACATTCTATTTGTGAATAAGCATTAAACCACAACCTTTAATTACATGAGCACATATGATTTTTTCCACAGGCCATCTTGCTCATTTTTTCAGAGGCCTGGTCAGTACGTAAGAATGAACAGAGAAAGTTTAATGAGAATGTATAAATTGTAAATATTTAACAACAATGCACAGACTATATTTTATTATACTTCATTTGAGCTTTGCCCTGAAAACAGCTACACATTTCTTCACATCTTGCTCCTCACCGAGCTGCTAAGTAAATAAATGTCCTAATACCACGTAAGAGTTATTATCCCCCCACTTTACAGATGGTGAGATGGTGCTTAAAGTTATGTGGATTAAGACAATGACAACAAAAACATACATTTCAAAAAATTTGCAAGATAAATAAAGAACTTTGGGGATTTTTCAGTATTCAGTGAGTTCAAAACACAGCTTCAACTGCATGTAGCTGGAGCAGGGCTTTGCCTTTCTGTAACATGAAGTACCAACGTAGCAAGTTGGAACAAGTAAACAGAAAACTCAAACAAGAGCCATAACCTGTCAAAAGTTTCCGGCTTGTTTTTAGCACACAAACACTATGCCAAAGCTGTAATAAATTAACTCAGGGCTTTACTCTACTGGCAATTTGGATCTCGCCTGTAATGTTCATTGTCTCTTGTTTGCTTATCAAATCCCCTGTTCCTCTGACAAAGACTTTCCAGGCTCGATAACAAACGACACAGGTCTCCTTACAACACAGCCTGAAACTCCTCATCAAGGGGGTCCACGGTGCACACTGACTGAGAAAGCAATCCAGTGGAAAAAATATGTGGTGATGTCATTAAAGACGAGCACAATGCTTGTGCACAAGGAACTCAGAATGCCTGGGCAGCCTTACACTAAACAGACACAACCCTACACATGGTTATTACATACATAATTGTTATATATATAACAATATTCTTCAAAAATCTGCATTGACTGGCATCAAATCAGTTGTAATAGTACACAGAACATTTATACATTTAGAAAAACAGGTGAACAAATCAACAAAAATAGTCACAGCTCTTACCAGAGTTCTTTCTGATTTATTAATGAAAGGAAAGAATTCCACAAGTATCGGCATGAGGAACTGTGGTGTCCTATAATTAATTAAAAACCAAAAATCAGACCTAAAAGTTACAGGTTTGCAAATATTTAACTGCAGCACTCTAAAGATGTACTGGAATATGCTCTTTTCACAGGAACTTTATTTTAAGGTAAGCAATTGTATAAAATGTGGTTTGGCAAGGATCACTCGACATATAAGCGGCAATTACACTATTTCTTTCACAATGCACTTTTTAGAAGCCACTTCAAATATCACTATAGAATATAGAATACAGAAGCCACTATCAATACCACTGTTTCCACTTCCCATTTCTTTTAACAGGATTTTCAGCTGCTGATGGCTGACAGAAACTTCATGTTTGTATTGTATAAAGCATTCTACCCAGTAGCGAATACTAGGAAGAATCATGCAATGAAATGAAGTATTACATTCCCAATTAAGAGAGGAAAAAACCCATCAATTCACTAGCTTTAAATCTGCAAGGAAAGGGCACACAAACCCAAGGGATTCTATACTTACGAAGGAACATATCCTGCAACAGTTTGCAATGCTCTGTGGCATGTATCAAAGTTTTCAGAAATGTCTAGATAAAGAAAAAAGAATTCTTATGCACCTGGTTAAAGAAAACTAAATCAGGTACCAGTAAAAACAGTTCATATCAAGTAGACAATGGAAAGATTCCCAAGGAAACCGCATTTGCCAAAATGTTCTTTTTGGCGGGGTGTACATTGAGGTAAATAAAATACAAACCAAACAGCTCCTAACTTTTCTTTAGCTTTGAAACAATCTAGGACTAGAAATGTTCCCCTATGCATTCTACTCCTACAGATACTGCACCAACAGGAATAGTTTTGAAAGTAATAAGGAGTGGATCAACAAGCCATTGATTTGAGTACAATAAAGTCTTTGACTTGGGAATTTAAGGATGTTTCTTGATGTTTTACTCAAACTCAGTTCAATTAATTTCATAAAAAAAAGAGAAATGTGTACTGGATACTTTTTTAGTAAAGGCATTAAAGCAGCATATATATATATCCTTTATACTCACTTTCATCATCATCATCAGAATCTGAAATATCCACATCATCTTCTCTAATGGTTATTCGAGCTAGCAAAAAATAAGATTATTATATCAAAATTGTATAAATCTTATAGGTAACAAATTCAATAGCAAACACGGTGGATAACAGTCTCCACCAGGACTAAAGCATCAAAATTAGCCATAAGACTTTATTAAAGACTGTTTTATTTACGGAACGAGGAGGTTCTTTAGAACATCCGACATGATCCTCACTTCAGCTTTTTTTAGTAGTAAAAATATTATACAGTTCATTCCTTTCCAAGACATCTTCAGAACCGGATCTGTATTAGCAACTAGAATATGTCTTTTAAAATCTAGGTACAGAAGACTATCTGTACCACAATTAACATGAAACAACTCAATAACCCAATAACTAATTGTGTCATAGACTGTATTTATACAGAACTTATCTATCTAGGGATTTTGATGAGCAAACAAAGGAGATTAAGAGAGAAGTAAATTACGGGGGACAAACTGTGACACGATCATCCGGAGGCATGGCCTGAGATGGACAGTTTGTGCTGACACAAGATTGCCAAGAAAGCCCAGATACTCTTCCACTACCTCTCGGCTCCTTCTCAACCACGGCAGCTTCTAAAAGAAAGCAAAGACCAAGATGTTAAAGAAGGATGTTTTGAGTACTAAACACTTAATCTTCCCATGTAGCAAACAGATATTTACCAGCAAAATGTTAACCAGTTGTTCAAGCTCTTTGGTCAGATATGCAACAGAAGCTCGAAATTCATGCAGCCAATTAATGATCTGGGCATCCTTGAAGCAAGCAGAAAAACCAGGTAACTATTTCAATAAACAGTACTACCGATTAGCAGAAAATAACAAAATCCTTAGAAGTCAAAGATTAAGACGGTAAATAGAAATTGTTTTCACACTAACACTAAAGGAATTTCTTTCACCTTGTGTCCTCACTAATGAAAGTTATTGAATGCAGAATGCATTCATGCCAACTCCTAAACTAACAGCTTGCCATGAAGGTTCCAGTCAGACTGAGCAAAGGAATGAAAACTCCCTCATACAGAACATAAAAGAAAATAAAAGAACTGGCATTCTGCCATAATTTTCTTTTCTCTTTTGCTCTAGTTTCAGCAGAAAGGACATTCAAGTCTTGAAACAGCAAATGTGGTGGGTACTCGTACCTATGACAATACTTCTGGGTGTAACTACTAAATGCACATGTATGTTACTACCCGATGAAAGCAGATTTAGTGAGAACAGAAGGTAAAATTCGATGCAACTTAAAGGCTATGAAAGTCAGAAACGACAGTCTGATCTACAGAAGTGTCTCTATAATCAGCATCAGTGACCTAAAAAGATGGTATCTGGAACAAAGACCGACTCAAAGGGCAGAGCAGAGTCGGTAAGCATGAGACACCATTTATGAAGATCCTGCATATATGTATGTATATAAATAGACATTTTTCCATTTAGTTTTAATTCTGATGGTTTCCATAAAGAAAAAAAAAAGCTGTTAAACACAATTTAAATGTTTAAAGCAAAGGATTTGTGTAATCACCAGGATGACTTGTATGGTGATTACACTCAGAGAGATGAACTTAAAATCATCAGACCCTTGCCTGTCAAAGTCTTACCTTTATGTCTGGATCTGACAGCTGATGTTTTAACAACTCAAAATCTGTGGTGTCACCCTAACAGGGAAAATAAAAATAAATAAATTACTTTCCTTTTTTCTTCAATAAAAAATACCAATTTCATCAACGTATCTGAACAACCAACTCTTGCTGAACAGGTACATCAAGAACACAAGAGAGCCAGCTCAGGAAGGCTGAAGCAGCAGTAACAGGGTGCTGTCCCTGAAGACAGCCGAAGCTGCTGGCTCATTTTCAGCTGCTCTCCCTGCCGACACAGCTGGATCCCTGAGCACAATTCAGTATAAGCCAAGCTTCACATCCACCCGGCCATCAGGTTGACTCACGGAAGACATCTTTTCACTCGCACAGCAATACCGCCTGGCACAAGCCTACAACGCCTTCCATTTTTTTTTTCCCCTAAGCCTTCGGGCACGGTCTTGCGTAAGGCGAAAGGAGTCTTCTCACGGAATGACCCCAGGAACCGGCAGCCCGGACGCAGCGCAGGGGCCCCGAGAAGCCGCAGTCACCTTTTCGTACTTAAGCAGGATCTCAGACAGGGTCCCCCCGAAGCGCACCGTCTTCCTGGGCGGGGAGCTGATGAACTCGTCCGCTCCCAGCATGGTCACGGCGCCTGCGGAGAGGAGAAGCCGCGTGAGCACCGCTCGGAGGCCCGGGGCACCTCTCGGNGGAGCGGGCACGGAGCGGGCACGGAGCGGCAGAGGGAGCGGCCGCGGCGCTGCCCCTGCCCGCCGTGGTGCGGACGGACCGAAGGAGCCGGGCAGAGGCACGGAGAGGGCGTTTCCCGCCCCGTACGCGGGGATGAAGCCGGGCAAAAGAAGCGAGAAGCTTTACCCTCGTCACCGTTCCGGTTTTAACGCTCACTCCCGATAGCGCTCCCAGCGTCCCGGGGTGCGTGAGCAGAACTCCAGATTTTTCCCCAGGGCCGTGGTGGAGCGATGCCCTCCCGGGATCGTTCACGACCGAGCGCTCCCCGAGCCCTCGGGCAGCTCCCTGGGAGCGGTGGGAGCCGCGGGCAGCCCCTCCCGGCACAGATGACACCAAGGGTACGACCAACCTGGGTTCTCAACTAAAAACTGCAATCCGAATGGATAAACTAAATAGTACGAACGATTTAATTGAGATTAAAGAGGGCAAAGAATCTGCTCTAAGCAAAGCAGAGTTTGGCCTTGGGAAGTAATAATGGATTTGCTTGAACAGAGGCACAGATGTTTTCACCCTCCCTGTGCAGGTTGGATCTATATTAAAGCACCAGTCATTAAACAAAATGTGTTACAAACTTTTCTGTCTCGGAGCTGGTAACTGGTTTTGATTTGATACACGCACACACCTTCTACTGCTAGAGCAGCCTGGGTAAGAATGAACAGATACTGGAATTTCCTGTGTCGTTCTTCAGTAAAGTCCAGCCTGCTCAAAGCTCACTTGGGCTGAATATGTCACATTTACTTCACCCATTCACACAAACTGGCTGCAGCAATACGTGCCATTATTTGACCTTAGCCCTCTCAACTTGCTATACACTTATGTTCCTTTTCTACACAAACTGCTACTGTAATAATTATGTTGCCCCGTCAACTCTCACAAGTCACGTGAAACAGATTTTTGTAGGCATTACTAATAATTTCATCTTTCCCTGATGAAGATGTTCCCATTTACGTAGACACTATAATACCACATGAAAACTTCCATTAGATACAGTCCACGTTTAAAGTCTAACAAGCATTTACTCTATTTACATAGTTAGAAGCTAGGGGATGTTTTCCTTTACTGGGAGGTAGGATGACATTTTGAGCTAGTTTTAAGGCTTAAGTAAATGCAAAATACTCCTGCAGCCACCCCTCTGGAGCTGGTTTGGTTCTTCATTATTTTGGCTAAGATTTTAAACAGTATGCATGGGACTTTCCTCAACGGTTAGAGGAATTCTACTTTTAACTGTACAACTCTGTCCACATAACAGCAAGCAGTCCTAAACATGTCCAAGAGCTTCCTTCCAGTCAGCAGTGCAGAAGTTCTCTGAATGGACTTTGTGCTGCATTGAGCAGAGCTGATAAGAATATCATGAAACTAAAATAGTGTTAAATATTTGTTAATGTGTAACTGCAGATGATTCCCAGTTTCTGTTTAGTATTAGCTGTTCCAATTTAAAAGGCAAATTGATTGCATGAAACATTAATCATATATTTTCCAAAAGAAAATACTTACAATACTTAAAACAGGTATCTATGCTCCGTAGCTAGTACTGTCTCTCATTGTTTGGACTTAAAATCTCAGTAACCTTTTAAAGCTTTAGTGCTTCATCCTCCTGAACTCATGGATCAACTCCTGTTTTAATTCTTAAAACATTTATTATTCATTCTAGTAAACTAGTTGGAATTCCACATCACTTTTGAGTGAAGTTGTACTCTAGGTACTATCTTTTGTAACGATCATTAAGTACTGATATTGGATTTAAGATTAATTACATTGTAATGTACATGAAATGCAAAGGCCTGCTCAATTCACTCTAGTAATTATAATTGCAACACTTGAATGGAACATTTTGGTTTTTGCAGACTAAGTATGTAAACTACATATATGAGTTTTGGCTTAATTTATAGCTGCTACTAATTATTGCACTTATTAAACACCATATCTCATAATTCACGTTACAAGTGAAACTATGGGGAATCAGAAAAAGCATCTCTCTTTGTTCAGAAAAATGAAATTTAAAAAATTCTTGCAAATGAAAACTGATCTCCAGGTTTTAAGGGAGGAGCTTGTTTGGTTCACTTGTTCTTTTTAATCAGACCATTGTAACATGGCAGTGGTGTCACATTGCAGTGCCATTAAGAGGAGGAAACAAATTGCATACACCTCCTAAAAACTGCAGCTAGTAAAGGAGAAATCACATTGTAGACCTTCAAGTTGTGTTCTTCTGAATTTGTTAAAAGAGCATTTGGAAAACATTTAAAAATGAGAACAGGCCTGGAAAAGAAGTTACTCCAGTAATTTTACAAGAAAACGCTGAAAGACATTTCAAGTCTTCATAAGGAAGTAGAGCTACAGTATTCTTAGTAAATATTTTCCTTAATTCCATCTCAAGAAGGTGTGGCATAGAACAATTGTACATTGAAATTTTGAGACCTACCCGTATTTGCTGATGGTGTCTTCAAACTTAGTATTAAATTGAAAACATAAGAACTCACAAGGAATTTCTCCACACAACTTTATCATTAGCATGATTTTAGATATCACGAGCATTAATATAGATCTTTTTCCAGGTACTGCTTGTTAATGTTTTATAAAGCCTTAGAGTACTTGTTAATTGACAGGGTTTCTTTTGGTCATGTTCCCTCCCTCAAATGCTTCAGCATTCGGAAAATAATTTCCAGCATCACTCGACTAAAAATGCCTCTTGCAAGAGTCATCGTATTACATCACTTGTAACTACAAAGAATGTGCTTTTATGCCAACATCACTGGTGTTATCTATTTATAAAATCTCAGATTGCAGGTTATTTCAAAATAACAATGCAACTTTACAAGAGACACTGTAAATTGTGTATTTACACTATAAACAACTTCGACTACATTTGCAGCTTTGCATCATCAGTTTAATATAGACATTTTAAAAGGCACCCTTACAAACAAAAGTATTGCACTGGCATTATAAAAATTCACAGTAAGTTTAACTTCCAGACCTTAGTAAGAAACAGTGCAAGAGCTTTTCATTGCACAAGAGCTTTTTATCCAAACCTTCCATGTTATTAAAAATAATCATCATTAAAACTAAACAATAAAACCAACTATATAACAAGCTGCAGTGATTTTTCAGCAAATCAGGTTCAATTCTTTTTTAGCTTTCATTTTTTGAAGAAATTTTGAGGGATCTTTTTTCACCATTTCAAAGCATATCCAGTCCAACACTGAAATAGGTGCATTTGGCAGAGATATGGCTCCATATGTCCATTTTATGGAGAGTCCACAATGCTTGCAGAGATTATTCCGCAATGAGAGAATCCTATTGCTTTGAATAGGGAATCTCTTTCCATAATTTGCAGCATTTCCCCCACTTTTTGGGGCAGTCACATCAATAGTCATGTCTTCAACAGATCCTGAAAATAACAGATGAAGAAAAGGTTACTCCAAAATAGCCTTAGAACAAATGGCCATAGAACTCTAAACTGTTACTAAAGGTCAATCTTAAAAGTACTTTTTCTCATGTTTAACATGCAATTGGGACCCAAAGGGGAGCTCCATCAAGTCCCCAGTACATCTCCACTAGTGGCCAAGTGTGATGCCTCAAAAAAAGCATAAGAATATGGCACACAAGTAATACCTCCTCAGGATATCACCTCAACTGCCACTGACTGCCCCAGTTCTTCTTGAGTCTAACGTATTCTCTTTTCATCTCTTCCACTTTTCCATTTGGATTTTTGAATCCTTTTTTTATCTGTCCCACGTAAAGAGATCCCACACTCCAGTTCCACAGCACGTGACAGATTGTTTGTTCCTGCTTTGCTTTGGCAGGCATGCACCTCCTACCTTTCCCATAGTGACCGTGCAGACTTCTGGAACATTTTATACTCTGCAGCTCTGCTCAGGCGTGAGGATCCTAATCTACTTGTTATTCCTTCAATAGAAGCATTCCATACCATGAGAATTCTCACCTTTCTCTACTTATGATTTTGAAGATGGGAAAACAGAACAAGTAGTGCCTCCTGTCACAAATTCAAGAAGGTTTCCATATGGCCAGTAAAGTGAAGGTGTTTGGGGCTTTTTTGTGGTTTGATTTTTGATTGGTTTAGTTAGTTTGTTTGTTTTTGAGGGTGGAGTTTTTCGTGTGTGTGTGTGGTGGGGTTTTTGTTGCTGAATGTGTGTGGTGGTGTTGTCCAGACAATATCTGCCCAAACATGTTTAACCCGTTTGGTTAAGATCATAAATATCTCCTGATGCGGAGAGGATTCAGTCTATCAGCAAGGAATGATCTGATTCAGACAGTTGTTTACAAGAAGTTCTAAGGTACTTTAGAGGAGCTTAATTCAAAAGGGAATTCTAAATTATCTTTCAAGGTGAAACCATTTGTTATCCTTTGTTTCACCTTGCAAGTAAAATAATATAGTTTATGTTAATAAGTAACATAACTGCTGTCCACCCCTCTCTTTTGGTTCCTTCTGAATTACCGTTACTGAAGTTTGTTTACTGTAGCAACAAAAGCTGCCATTGTGTGTATACACACACACACACACACACACACACACACACACGGGTGTGTATATATATATACACACACACACATATATCCCTATAGGACATATAAATCTAATTACAATCAGGAATAAGATTTGAAATATTTCAAAATAATGACAACTTTCACTGCTAGGAGTTCATTACAACAGAATACATGTCCATGTACACATATTGCACTTAGAGAGATAGCAGATTATTTACTGAGCTCAGTGCCTGCAATTACCATGATCTTAAGGGGGAATGGTTCTGCATAGTCATTTATAAATGCAAATCTTTCCCTGCAAACATATACCTGCCAATTTTAGACTCATTTCCGAAACAAAAAAGAGGCCTGAAATTAGAATGCATTTTCTAATTGCAGGTGTAGCTAATAATAAACTAAAGAGCAGTAACAATCTTTGAAAGTTGTATTGCTGCTGTCCTTTCCTGCCTCCTAGAAGTTTTCTATTAAGTAGTAATAACCTATACTCAATCTCCCTACTGTAAAAACTTCCTCTCATGAAAAATTTAATGGCTTTCATGAAAGAAGACGATTACCACATGGACTTTTGTGCAAATCAACAGTATCTTCAGAATTTAGTTTCAAGGAGAAGCAGGAAAAGCTGATCTTGTACATAGTGAGTCAGAACAGCAAGATGTTTAGAATCCTTGAACAATTCAAACAGTACAAAACTGTGTTTACAGTTCCTTCAACTGAGGACTTTGGGAATCCTTCAACAAGAGGATTTTAGAGTCAAGTGAAGGCTTGACTTTTTTTTCCCACACATATTTTCAAAGCATTAAGCATGCTTTCCTTCCTAAATGAACATGCCATATAAATGAACACACTAGGGATATTTTGAAAAGCTTCATGTTCTTCAACCATATATTGAAATAGAACCTAGACACTTCCTTTACATGTAGGATATGATCACATCTTTTCTAGATGACTACTGCTGAAGACAAGTAGTTCACTCCATTTATGAGTTTCAACCTCTTACCTACAGCTCTGCCCCCAAGTTAAATCCAAGCCAGCATTTCACCTTTCTTGCTCTCCAATGAAGCAAGATTTCATGGTGCTAGCGAGGGGCTTCCCTTGCTAAGAAGGTGGTGAATGGTGTTGAATGGCCATTTCTGGCAGCATTCGGTAGCTGTGAGGAGCAGTTCAGAACGCCACAGCTGCTCTCTGCCTAGCAGCTCTTCGCAAACCAGCTCCACCTCACCCCCCGGACTTCACTCCTGCTCGCATTTTCCGTTCTCAGACGGCCAAGGGAAGTGCCTTCCCTGCTTAATCCCATTTGTGCAATCTCTTCCACTATTTTGTTTTTTTTTTTTTACCGTCTGAGCTGAGAAAGACTCCCCACTCCTTTTACTTTAAGAAGAGTCAGCCGAGAGCAGGCATTAACACAGCAAATCTATAACCGGCTCTGGGGTTAGGAGAGCTCTCCCAAGCTTTAGCCGAAGACAAAGCTCGCAGCCGGGCTCCCCTCGCGCTCCCGGCCCGCTCTCACCTGCCGTGTTCGGCGTAGCGGCCGCGGGAGCCCCCGGCGCGCTGCAGCTCCAGCTCGGC
>VWZN01009801.1:399036-424793 GCA_013396955.1 Regulus satrapa | reverse complement strand
GCGGGTTTTTGGGTATTGGCGGGTTTGTGTTGCCGAGTCTTTCCAGCCTATCCAGGTCCCTCTGTTCATGAGGATAATGATTGGGCCCAAGTTTGATACCCCCTGCAAACTGGATGTGACCGCGCTTCAGATCACTGTTACAGATACTAAATAGAATATGTCCCAGGATAAATCACAGCAATACTCCATTTGTTACTGGCCTGCAGGTGGAGTACAAGCCATTTTCTGCCGTGCAAGCCCTGTTGCCTGAACAGGAGTTACCTATCTAGTTGTCCACCCAGCACACCGTCATGTTTAGGAAGAACTGAGCATGTTCTTCAGATTCCTTGATTGAAGACTGTCCCTCAGTTTACTCCCTATATTTCTGTCCTTTTGCACTGGAGTGCTGTCATAAGTTCCCTATTGAGGCAGGCCAGTCTCCTGGTAGATCTACTTGCTTTGCTGAGTGTCAGGAGGAACTGTTTGTGTGATTGGAGGAGGTTGTCGTTAAAGACCTGCTGTTGGATTTCCTGAGCTCCTTTGCCCTTCAGAGCTGCCTCCCATGGGATCCTGGCCACTGGTTCTCTGAATAAACCAGAGTCTGACTCATGGAGTCCAGGGACTGTGTTCTGCTGCTCATTTTCCTTACATATTCTGTCTTGAACATGGCTGTTTCCAGATCACTGCCATTGGGGAAACCACTGATTATCACACGTCAAACCATTTCTTCCTCATATGCGGCTAATAAAGGCAGAACTGCTGCATCTCCTGTTCAGTTTAGAAATGCATTGACTGACGACATGGAAATAGCTTAATTGCAGAATGCTTATTCCATTGAGTTCCATGCTGGATAAATACATTGTTCTGAGATAAAATCTAGCCTGGAATTACTTTGGTCTCATTCTCACAATGCTGTGTGTGCCCTGGCAGCTTTGGGTTGTCTGCATTCATCACACAGGTGAGCTGCTCTCTGGATAACACAGCTGTGCATAACCAGGGATAAAATATGTATGGAATTAGGAGTCTTAGTCATTCACTCTTCTCTAGATTTTTTTCCTGTTCTTTGCCTTTCTATGTATGGTTTAATTCCTTCTCATCAGATGTCTTTCAACAAAATTTGTTGCTCCATCAGTGTGGCAAAGAGAAACTGAAACACCCTAGTTTCTTGGGAAGCTGCTTTATGTAGTGGTTTATATTTTCTTTCTGCTGTTAGTGTTCTTGGAACAATAGTAGAATAGTTGATGGCATCAAAGCTTATCCAAACTTAGGAAAGAACTATACAGACATACACTGATTTTAAAGAGTGAAAAAAAAAATCCTGGAAAATGGAAGTTTTACTTTCCTATTGTATTATTTGAACAAAACCAAAACCAAATTTAAAAAAAAAATTGTCCTTTGTTGACTTTGTTGCTGTATGAAGTAGTGATTAGAGAAATTACTGAAGGTGATGAAGGATAGCCAAGGAGGGCAGACTCATTAAAACCTTTTCAGTACTGCTGGAAGTTCTGCATGTGATAATACCTGTGTTCTGTGGTGCTGTATATTCTGATAATTGTATTAGCCTTGCTTCTATTTTTGCACATTTTAGGGCAGCTGTACTTTAATAAAACATCGACATATTAAAATAAAATAGAAAAAGTCAGATGACTGGAACATCTTTCTGAAAATGAGCCAGGCTGGTCTTGTAAGATATGATAGAGCAGCATGTTTGAAGACTGACTTTACTGGGTCAGTATAGCATTAATAGGATAAAACTGAAGGGACTATTATTAGTGACTCAAATTCAAATTTTTCATGTCAGTCTCATCCAAGTACATTTTTCTGAAAGATTTTTGGTCTGACATGACTAAATTTTACCAGATGTGGTTTAACTGACTTAGCCTAATAATATTTTCTTGAAAGGTACTCGGCATAGCTAACAGAACTGTCTTGGAAAAATTAAGATACTCTGTGAATAAGAGATATTTCAGCTTAATACAGCATGCAATGAATATAAACTATAAAAGAGTGCACTTTTAATTTAGCAATGTCATAAATTTATAGTTACTTCTACAAGGATGTCAGGTTTGTTACTTTTATCAGTGTTATTGCTGTACACTGTCCTGCTGTAGCTCTCAGTTTAACTTTTTGGATAATGAAAATATGTATTTTTCTTTAAATGACTTTTTAAAGTAGTTTGTGTTGCTTATTTAAATGCTAAGATAAAAAAATAATTGCAAGACGTCCTACCTAGTTTCTTTATATGCCTAATTTTGTATTTTCACACAGCAAAAGGGTTGTCCAAGATGCAATTGTTTCTGCTGTAAAGAGATCTTTGAGGTTAAAGGTTATTCAAGTTCCAGTTCCCGGCTTGCGTCTCTCCAGACTATTTGACAGCAGTACCAAAATCCCAGATCTCTTGAAGTGTAGTTCTTGCAACAAAACCAGCACGAAGAATATGCAGAGATTAAAACAGGGCTAAGAAGTGCCATACAAGAGAGCTCAGAAGAGAATCTCCCCCCCAGAGCAGAGTTCAAGCGCAGTTTTCTTTTGCCCGTGTTCCTTTGCAGGCCTGGAGTCAGCCTGCAGCTCTAACCTGCCTCAGACACGAGGCTTTGCTGCAAGTCCTTCTCAGACACCAAGAGGGCTCTAGCAGAGAACAGAGCCCTCGGCACTGGACAACGCTGCAAAGCTTGATTGCTATAATGCTTTGCCTCACATCCCTTCTGGGGGCTTGACAGGTTGACAGGAACACTGCCTCGAGTACCTTTTTGTCACCCAATGGTTCATCTGTCAGGTCTTTGTTACTGTTACTGAGAAGCAAGTGGATCTTTTTGGGTGTATGGAACTGACAGGAGATGTAGAAAAATTTACATTGGAAGGAAAGCAAATGAAAGGATATGGATTGTCCAAAGTTATATATATACAGACAACAGATTTTGGGTTTGTTAGCATAAATTTCTATTTTATATTAAGACTAGAATCCTTTCTTGTATTTCTTCAGAGGAAAAGTAGTATCTTGTCAGGTTTATAGTGTGATAAAATAAACACAAGGAAAGAAACAGGTTCACAATATAAAATCTTCAGTAGTAACTCCAGTTTTGTTGGTATATTTTTCTGTACCAAATCCTCTATAGGGTATACAAAACCAGCAGAATAAGTAAGAGCTGTTAAGTACCAGTTCAGGAAGAAAAGAGTCTTGTCTGGAGTACATGTCATCTGCTTTAACAGCATCATTTCAACAGTCTGCAGCAGGAACCAAAAAGCCAGAGCAACACAGATAAAATACCTGGGACATTGAAACAGTCTTTTCTTCTTAGGTAATATTCGGTAATAAACACTTATAAAAACACATTTCTCATGTTAACGTAATTTTAAATGTATAGACTAGTGCCATAAGTAGTCTAAAATAGAGATTCTTCATTGAGCAATTTTCACTGGGCTTTTTAAGCCACTGAAAAAAATCTGTAGAGGGGCATACAATTGTGACCAGCAAATATCCCCGTGGATAAACCTCCTTAAAACAGCTATTTTTCTTACAACACTATTACACCATCATCAATAGCTCGCTGTTCAGGAGTACCATTTACAGAGTCATTGCTTCAGGAACTGGAGTGATGGTGTTTGAGGATCCGTTCCTGATTGTCTGCTAAGATGATGAGGCAGCTGGAATGGTTTCACAGTTGATGGCAAGGTTACTCAACTGCTGTGCTTCTTGGAGCTTGCAGAAACAAGGAATTACTTTCCTGTTGCCAAATAATTAGTACTGCTGCACTTTCAGGGTTGTGGGTTTTTTTGCATTTAATATTTGTTACATATACCAAGGTTTCAGTTCAAGGACATACAAGGTCTTAATTTCTAGAATAATAGCTTCCATTTTTATAAGTTACATCATGGCTAAGCAGTCAAGCCATATCTACACTACAAACTTTGGCCAACAATCAGAGAGAAAGGTGTGATCCTCATTGGTACCACACTGCCAATACCATTTTACAGAAGAACAAACAAACAATCTCTCCTTTCTGAAGAAACACTTCCCAGAGTTTTGCTGGTAAGGGTAAAGCTGTGCCCTGGGAATACCCTGCCAGTATCCCATACAAGCACAGTTACCCTGGCAGTTACCCTCCTAGGGGTGCTGGATCTTCAGCCCAGATCTTCAACTGTTGTGGTTGCACAGCTTCTTAACTTTTGTTTCATCTTCAAAGCAACATACCACATTTTCACAAAAGGAAGTATTCAAAGCGGTCATTTAAAAAAGTTTATTACATCAGTGAATCAGCAAATAGTATTTATTTCCAACAAAGCCACATTATCTTTTTGTCTTCTTTCATCTAGATTTAGCTGTATTTAATAGTAGCAAAAATGGGACTATAAAATGTAGAATGGAGATGAAATGAAAAAGCTGAGATGCAATCTGAGAACTATTCAAATACAATTTACTTCCAGCTCTTCTACCCAAAATACAGCCAATTCATGTACATTTATGCCTTATATTTTCATGTATTTGCTAGAAAATGCAAATATTTCATACCCAAATTACAACCTTCTACAGGATACAAATATCTTTAATTGCATAAATGTGGATTCTGATAATGAATTTGTAATAATACAGCCTCTTCCTTTTATAGACAAGGTGACATTAACTGGAATTATGGAAATGGTAATCAAATGCACTAGAGATGGGATGAGTAATGTAAATACTCAGACTTTCTATCTACTGCTACTCCAACCCACCAGGTGATTATTCAGTTTAATATTAAATACTCAGTCCATCCTCAAAATAATGAAGTTTTAAAGTCCCATGTTAAGTTTCTTCAACAGTGGAAAACTGATGCTGGAGCATCATGTAGTCTTCAGATACACTTCAATGCCTTAAAGAACATTTTAAAGGACCTAACAATTTAGGAATCTAACTGTAAGTAGGCTCCAGTAATGGTCTTTGCAAATTTTAAATCCATGAGCTTACTTCAAGAAAGCAGTCAGGTATCTAGAAATCTTGTCAGTCCAGAATATGAACAAGCCAATAAGTTTCCTTGGTTTTTAATTTCTTCATTAGTTTAAGATCCAAGGAACTGTGGGTATTGTTCACTTGGTAGGAAAAAAAAAAGCTACTTTTTAAACCTTGATTTACCAAAAAAATAAAAGCCCAGAGATTTGCAGACATAATAAAATTTATTTAAATTCCATGCATTACGGTAGCTACAAGTGTAGTCATATGAAACTGAAGGACAATAACTTCTTCTGTCCATACAATGTAGCTGTAAGTGAAATGAATGGGAGTTCCACAGTTACAAAGAAACAAACAAAACAAACAAAAAAAAAATTCCAAAAAATGTATATCGCTTTCAGTTTTGAGTTTTAATTCAGATACAGCCCCTAGACTGTAAAATTTTGGGGGAGAAGATGGGCTCACCAATTTTACAGCTGAGAGTGTTTAGTTCAAGATATTCTGAAGAAGCTCAGAAGATACCTTTTAATAATTACTACTAATACTCTGGAAAATGAAAAAAATCCCTTAGCCTTCATCCTAATTGTTAGAATCAGGACAGCAATTGCAGACAGTCCATTTTCTAAGTGAAGCTAAATTGGGTTTTATATGCAGCTCCTTCAAGTTGTACTGAGTAAGCTTTACTTTGAACCAGTTTTGTTTTAATTTCTCAAGAAAAACTTCACTGGTCCTCAGAAGCTTACATTGCTTTTTGATATGCAAAAATTTACAGACTGTGCTTGATTCTGACCCTCCCATATTTCAGCATGTGCAAACTCTTAGGGATTTAAATAGTCTTTCTCCTCTCAGTTCAGACTGATCTTTAAAACAGCAAGGATTAGCCAGCCCTCTAAATAAAAGACAGGGTGAACTGAGTAATTTATGTAACTGGCATATTTTAATTGGCCCATTCTCCCACAAAATGTAGCTCTTATAAATACTAATAGGCACTATTGCCACAGATTCTCTTATTTTTGCAAGTTTCACTGATTTACTGGTTGTTAGCATTTTCTGCAGTTAAGAATTTAATAATGCTGAATTTTTATAAAGACAAAATATGTAGTTCTAGCCTTCAAAATTGAGTTTCCGTGTTTAGTAATGATGTTAGGTCAACCTAAATTTGCTGAAGATATTAACAAATGTAAAGCTAATGAAGGTGCCACATTTGCATGAATGTTTTTTAATTTTCAGAATGCATTCAAGAAAGGGAAGGGGCAAACCTAATTATTTTAGTACAAACTTGGTTGAGTGCCCAATTGCCTCATTTAAAACTGTGTGTGTGGGGAGTCTGAGGAGTTTAGAAAAGTCCAAGTAACCAAGAATCTGGGTTACTGGGAAGTTAAAAAGCTAATGCAACTGCGTTACATCCGGATAAAAAATATTATTCAAAAGCAATTCCAATACCGAAAAAGATTTCAAATTGAATAGTTTATTAACATGGTAGTCATCTTTGTAACATGTGCACACACACTCGCACACTCTGAATGATCTGCCTGGAAAAAAGAGGTCCTAGTATAGATGCTGGGGGAAATTAAACATTAAAAATCCTTTAGATTTTCATAATTATAGGCAATTATGTCCACATCACTTACAAAGCTATTGCCGAATCTTTCCAAGGAAGCAGAATTTGGGAGAAAAAAAAATTATTTTTGGGAAAATTCAACAGTGGCATAGCAGAGCTCTCAATATGAGAAAGCTGACATAATGTGGACCTTTGCTGTGAAATTTGTCTTTGCAAAATATGGGGAGAAGTTTATCAATGGGCAGAAAATAAGACGGCGGTGTGAAGTAGGCTTTTGCTGAGTTGATTTTCCTCACAGTATTGTGCAGGGTCATTGAGAAAAATGCTTAGTCCTTCTCTGGAACCAGTTTCAGAACTTTTCCAATTGCAATGGTCTTACCTAAACCAAGGAGACAAACAGCAGAGTTATATTTACCGTGAAAACAACGTAGATGTCTCCAAGAACATGAAAAACTGCCCCAAAATACAGGCTCTCAAGTATTAGAAATAATAGAGAATAAAATATTATGTTGTAGCATCAGTGTATTTTAAAAGCATGATAGAATTTAAAAAACAGTAAGCCTGCTATTGTGACAGCAAGGAACACACTGGGAATTGTGGAAGGCTTGCTTCTACACTCATCTAAGGGCGGCAAGGCAGAATCACTACCAGATCTGTTTACTGCTTTTCACAGAATTTATTTTAAATGCATCCCACAAATCTCTGAGTTTGCACGTTACCCTTGCAAATCAGGGTGTGCACGTTAAAGCCCAAAATACAACCCCCCTGATATTTTTCTACTTTAAATAGTGAAACTATGGTATTCATATTGTAGACGTTCCAGGACACATTAAAAAAGCACTGCTGGTTATTTTTCAAATCCAGCCTTTTGTTTCACAATGCCCATTTCTGTACATTATTCAAATAAAACCATCTCCCTGTTACTAGCAAGGACTCTGCACAATGACAACAATTTGCTTAGATTTACTTTTCCATTGTTACCCAGAGAGTGATTTACACTGGATAACAGCATTTGAATACCTCACTGCCCTGCAGCTCCGAGTTCAAGTAAGTTTTTGCAGCAGTCAGGACCTGCTGCTGAAGCAGTCTTACCCTCATCCCTTAAGGTGAAGCGACCCATCTGAGGGAAATCTTTGAATGTCTCAAGGCAGATTGTTCCTGCTGTCCTTAAACGGGCAATGCAGACTTGATCTTGTTTCACAAAACGGGGCCGTGTCTTACTTTTTTCTCCTGTTTTTTTGTCTACCAAGCAGATTAAGGCCTGTATAAGAAAAAAATAGCTGTGAGTGCTAAAATAAGGGTTATTTTTCTTTACAAGCCAACAGAATCAGTCTAAGAAAGAATATACTTAGAAATAAATGCATGAAAAAGTTTCTATTATTTATTCAGACAGCACTTTTCAGAAGGTTTATGCTAACAGTTACAGCCATTTTTGTGTTAGGGCACAACAAGAATTCCACTCAAGGCTGGAGCTTTGTTGCTTTAGCTGCTCTACAGATGTATAACATGACAGAACTCTTCATCCAAACAACTGGATTATTTACATCTGCATCACAATTTAAAATTACACTTACTGTTATCTCAACTTCTTCAATACAGGTGTGGATGTGCAGCACTGCATTATAACCTGGGCAGATAATGGATTTGTGCTCAATTATCACTATCTGTAAAACAATTCAAAATAAGTGCATTTTTCCTAATTTCAGTCATAAAAGAAGAGAGAATAACTAATGCAGAACAATATTAAAAAGTTTATTGAACAATATACATACAAATTTTTGTCAAAGAGCCCAAATTTATAATATGAAAGTAAAAAACTGAAGAACTGACCTGATAATGACTTGCTTTCACCATTTTAAGTAAGTATCTAAAACTTCATTGAGAATTTGAATTGCATTCAAAACAACTTCTATTTTAAAAACTCAAATTAATGATGGCAGTGTTAAGTATATATGTTACTGCCCATTTAGAGACATGGCAAAGAATAAGAAATCTGAACTGAAACTTCAAGCTACTGAAGTTTTAGATTTGGCAAAACATAAAATATATCCATGGGTTTTACCCCTCTATACAGCAATTAAAAGTCATTATTCTACCTGGGCATCAAATGTACGTCCAGAATGACAAAGGTTGTTGAGATCACAGAGAATAAATCCTGGAAGGATCTCCTCCTCTTCAATTCCCTTCAGTCTGATCTTTAGATTTTCACCTGGGGCTACTGAGTCAGTTTCTACATCATCAGAAAGGATTCCAAGAACTTCCACATTGTGCTTAAAGAAAACAGAAACATTGTTTTGCATTGCGAATATTTTAGTCTGGTTCAAAATAATTATAATATAACAGTATTTCAATAAATAATTCCATTACAGTTTAAGTTCATTATATTTGGATCTGTCAAACTTCAGAACATTAAAAATATTCAAATGATGAAATACAAATACTTGCATTTTTTAAACTAAGTTTTTTCTTTTTCAAGTTTTTTTTCCTGTTTCCCTTTGGGGGAAAGAAAAAAAAGGGGGAAAAGGGGAAAGCAATAAACCTGTTGTTGAGCAATATTAACCCACAGCAGGAAAATGGCTTAGTGGGCCAGCTGTCCAAACATGAAATATAACCCAGTTGAAGCGTGATGGTTTGTAGTGCAGCAGTTGAGTTTCCTAAGGCAGGAGAACCCAAGTTCTGACTGCTAATAAGCTCCACACACCCCCTGTCCCCTAAAACATCACCCACGTAAAACATGAGAGCTTAGTTGTGTTCAACAGAGCAACAGAACATTTTCTGATTTAAAGTAATGAGTATCTTTAAGAACCAAGTACTTTTTTATGGTAGTAAATAAATATCTAAACCTTACTATACCTTGTTTGGCATCATCACAAGCTGTTGTCCTTTGCAAATAGAGCCCGACTCCAGCTTCCCAAGGACCACAGTGCCCATGTCCTTCACAAAAAGAAATCATTACAGAGCAGCTGAAAATATTTTCCTAAATAGTCCACTCTATTTCTGATTTACCTCCAAGTTTGATTACTTAACTCTATGAATATCTAGCACTGCTAGACTTATTATTATGGAAATTGTTCTCATGAAGGATTACAGATTTAAGGAGTTTCATATAGTGCCACAATTATTTACTTCCCCTTCCCTCCTCTATTATACACTTGGAAACGTAACATTAACAAAGAAAAAGATTCTCTCCTAAAAGTACAGAAAATAGTCCAGTTACTGCTTTCTGAAAACAGCCTCTTTATACTTTCTATGTTATTATTTTAATCTGTACCTTATATTTATCCACAATTGGCAGCCTGATTGGTCCATCAACTGAACGGTTGAAGTTTGGCAAATTATCCAGGTATGGAATAAATGGTAATCCACTAAAAGGGCAGAAGGCATTTTTTCAATTTTGTGAGTACCCCTCCATTTAAAAAAAAACAACAACTCAGAATGGATAAATGCAGTCCAACAAAAGGCATAATTTTCTTGTCATCATTTAGAACAACGACCTCTAAGACAGGTAAATCTGTTATAACATCCCATCAGTAGTGTCCACTTTACCCCAACCAACACATTAATAGCCAGGAAATGCATGTTTTTAAGTTACATTACAGGCATATGTTACACAAAGTAATTATTCCTTTAAAACTCACGACAGATGTTATTTTGGAAATACAAAACCATAAGCTAGGTCCAAATGTGATTTCCATTATTTCTTTTTAAAGTGCACTGAACAATATTGAAAAACATGATATCCACTGAGAGACATGGCTTGTCCCTAATTATAATACAGCTTCAAGCAAATTGTCCACATCAAACAATTACTCATTCTAGCAATGTTAGCTGCAGCTATCACTGGCAAATTCTAGTGCTCATAAGGCACTGAACTGACACAGCCAAAGAGCACTGCTAATATTTTACCAGTAATCTTCTGCAGTTTGCAAATGCTTTTCTTGCTGCTCTGGCTGTATTTCCTCAAGCACTTTGGCACACAACTACAACACACCATGCTCTGCTACCTCCCAGCTTCACTGAAGCATTTACTTTTATTGAAATATAGCAAATATTCAGGTTGCTCAGTTTAAGATACATACATATACCAAGGACAGAATTCTGACTGTTCTTTAAGGTTTGCTCCAGTCAGTCCTGAGCAGGGCATGAAATGAATGTCCTTTTTGGGATTGAAGCCAACTTTCTTCAAAAATGGCACCAGTTTCTCTTTACATTCCTCATATCTATTAAAATGACAAGCAGATCAAGGTAAGTTCCATTTATTCCAGCATCATATAATCCTGTGCTTTAAATAAACATACAGACATTTCAGTTCCATCAGTTAAGTTACTGTGTGAGCAGCAAGCAAGCCTAATGGAAGTCTGGAGGCCTCTTCTCCCCACCCTTCCAGCACAGCTTGGTGTAGTCTACTCCCCCTCATTCCTCTGCTCCCTCAAGCATTGTCAGTGCTCTCCAGTGACAGGGCTGGGGGAGCAGCAGCACAAACTGGAACTGCTTAAAGCAGGAGACCAGGCCAGCACAGCGGGCCAGACCACACAGACACCTCCCAAGGTCATGCTCCAGGCTGGCACCGTCTCCTCCAATCTCCTACACAGTTTCTGGAGGTTTCTTGCTACTTATTTCTGTCACACTACCTCCTCTCAGTTTGGGGTGAATTCAATTATGTCACAAGGCTGGGGCAGGACCAAGACAGAACGGGGATGCCTTCATCTCTTAGTGAAGCAGGCTGACTTTCCAAAGCTGCACAGGGCCTCATGGCTTCCCACTAAAACCTCCACAATTCTGGGCAGAACACACAGCAGGCTCTCTGACAGCTCTGGCAAACTCCACTATTGCAAAGACAATCACTTCCTTTTTTTAGACAGTATAAAGTTTCCAAGTCAACAATTAAACTATGCTAGAATTCAGGGGTTTGTTAGATATGTCTGCATGGATCCAAGCAGTTGACAGTGAATGTTGGAGTGTGTAGAACTTCCAGCTTAATTGAGAGGCACTGTCCTGGGCACTGAGCTTCTGGTGTTCCACCAGTTTTATAACCTCTGTCTTTAGTCCACCAGTCAACCCTCTTTCAGCAATAATGGGATACAAAAATTACCTAGGAATTATTTTATTGCAGTATGTCAATGAAGTTTACTTTTTAATATTAAACTCACCTTTCATTACTCCAGTTTACAGTTGGATCATCCATTTTATTAATAAGAACTATTAAATGCTTTACACCTGCTGTTTTTGCTAACATGGCATGTTCTCTTGTTTGTCCACCTTTCTCAAATCCAGTTTCAAACTCTCCTTTTCTTGCAGAAATAACCTAATTAAAGATACGTATTTTATTAAAAGTTCTACAATTCTCTCAACAGAACAATCAACAATACTGCCTTATTAAAAAAACTTTCGGTAGTCAGACCTAGTAAAATCTTCTGCACTGACATGTAGAAAAATCACATGACACCTGTGGACAGCTTTAAGAAGCTGTTAAATTAGTCCAAAACTCACTCATCTCAGTAAATGTAACATCTAAAAATTCTGCCTGCTGTAAGTAACTAAACAAATAAAACAAACAAACAAAAAAATTCAGAGGTTTAATTCCATAGTGCATGCTAAATAAAAGTATCTGATATGTCCTTACCAGCACAGCAAGATCAGCTTGAGAAGCCCCACCAATCATATTTGGAACAAAGCTCTTGTGTCCAGGAGCATCTAAAATAGTGAAGTGTTTCTTCTCTGTTTCAAAATAGGCACGACCCACTTCTACTGTTTTACCTTTGTCTCGTTCTTCTTGGTTTGTGTCTAAGGCCCATGAGAGGTACCTAAAAAAATCCAACCAAAATACTCCATTGTTGTATTAATGTTTATTAAATTTATATACAAATTGTTAGCCATAGAGACCTTTTTTTTTCTTAATTATTTTAACCACCTCTGCATTGCTAAACTTAAATATTTCCAAGACCAACAGAGACTTTGACTGATTTGTGTGTACAGTGAACTGCAAAACCCATAACCAGCTCTCCTTCACACACCCACAAGGATTCAATTCTAAAAATTCTAATAAACAATTTTCATTTTCTAAGTTCTTCATCTGTGCTTTAACCTCAAATAATTAAAGTTTTGCCTCAGTCTCAGAAAAATCTCAGGATCAAATACAAAACAATTCTTCCTTCTCAGCATAATTAACTACAACATTAGTTCTAATCTGCATATATCATTACTGAGAATTGTAATTATTAGTTCTCATTTATTTGCACATATTCAGCAGAAGTTGGCTATGAAATAGACACCATCTTTATTCACACTATCAATTTTCATTATAGTGACTCTTGTTCCCTCCCAATGATTTTTCCCACTGGCCACCAACAAGTTATCTTTCAGTCAGATGAACAGATATTTAAAAAGAAAAGAAAAAAAAAAAGGTTAGCTCCTTCAGGCTTTGTGAAAACCGGTGAATATAAAGAAGAAAAAAATACTCTTACTAAGGATAAAAAAGTGGTTTAACCTAGCAATGTTTTTCGCCAGCTTGTAGACATCCTTAGCTCTTGTTTTGTAGTGACTGGGAGGTGTCTGAAGAGATGCTGCTTGGATGGTGGTTGTTTGGTGAAAATAACTGTGTCAGCCTTTCTGTTCCTCTCTCACACATGATTCAGTGAGTTCAGGTCAATGCTCATCCCTTGAGGGCTCCATTGTTGCTCTACCCCTAAGGAAGACTTTAGCTGCTCCTTTTCCAGAGCCCTTTGAACCCCCATTATCCACCAGCCAAAAAGAGAAAGCTTTCAAAAGGGAAATCAATTTTGCAGGAATTGTTTGAAGCAGAAATCAGGCTGCTACATGTGCCATATACACACACTGCCCTGCAAAACCCAACAAAGCGAAAAACAACAAAACCCAAACCCAAACCAAGAGGCCACAAAAAAATCCCCCTGGGACAAGAGCAGCATCTTGCCTGCAGGAAGCCAGGGCTACAGAGACAGACTAAAACCAGTTTCACTGCAGTAAAGGACAAAGTATGCTACTATCTTCATGAAGCTCATACCATGTTTCTCTGTTTTTTTCTTTAGCTTCTCTTTCATATTTTTCAAGTGTTCTTTTGTCAACCATTCCTGTCAAATACCTAAGAAGAGGGAAAACGTAAGTGCAATTTTGTACATAGCAGAAAATCCTATAGCAATAACATGAATGTGGTGGAATTAAGAAATTCCAAAGACAGTAAGTGTCTCAATTGACAGGGACAGAAATATTCTGTTATGAAAGTATTAACATATGCTCATTAAAGCCACAAAGAAAATGTTACTCATTTTATGTTTTTTAATTCACAAGAACAGAAAAACAAAACATTTAAGAGTTTTCTTACATTATTTGTCCTCCAATAGTTGACTTGCCAGCATCTAAAAAAAAAAAAAATTAATTCAAGTAATCAACAATTTACAATTCTAGAAACAGCAGACCATTACGAACTAAGTAATCTAGTTTATTTCCAAAGGATTTGCTTCTTGAACCATAATGTAAGACCTTGGAAGGATCTTACACCTTCCCTTGTTCCCATTATAATTTGTTGTCAATTAAATTACACCAAATTTTGAACATGCTGTTTTCATATATATGAATTCAGCATTATCCATAACAAAACCCCCATACCAAGCAGTGATCCAGCTAAAGCCAGGGTCAAAAGTGTGGGAAGCTCTTGCAAAATCCCATTCCCTGCTTCCTTTATCCCTTGTCCCTAACTTATGAGGGCTGCTCTTCAATACTGGGATTGTAATAATTTGCACACAGCCCCTTTACTTTGTGTGATTCCATTCTGAATTTACCCAAGGACTAAATTACAGTACTTTTAAGGTGATAAGTAACTACAGAAATGAAAAGACAGAATTTACTGTCTAACTTGTGATTCAATAATTCTTCTCTACTTCTGACACCCCCCAAGTTCTTATGAAGATTCTTGAAACTATTAAATGAAGATATTTTGCTATAAATGCTTCTTTTAACTGTGAATTATGTTAATCTATTGTTGTAACCCTATTTTAGTATTTAGAATAATAATTTTAGAATCTGACAGCAAGAACCCTTTTTATTTAAAATAAGCAGAAAAGAAGCACCATTTTCTGATTTTGTTCTTTAGACCATAAACACAGATGTGTCACTTCAGCATTCAAAAGGAGAAATCATGAACATAGGCACTGTTGTGTCCAAGAGAACACACTCTACCCTTGGTACTCTACCCCTGAAACACTTTTCAATTTTTCATTTTCCAGAGCAGCTTCATTAGAAGGAATGCTCCTGTGAGCCTCAAGACATGGCAAATACGAAGAACAGCATTAATTTCTAATCCTCTGACTTCTAGATAACACACAACACACAGAGATCCAATTACTTCACCTTCACTTACAACTCACCTACGTGTCCAATGAATACTACATTTACGTGCTCTTTTTTAGGAGCACCTGGAGGTGCTATGACAGATTTGGGTTTTGGTATTTCCTCCTCCTCTTCCATCATTTCCTGAGCACTCTCTTCAGAAGGCCCTGCGTCCCCTGCGGGACCAACTCCGAGCTCTGCTTCACTGGGCTCTTCTTTATGGTCCCATGACTCTTCTGGGGACATTTCTGTCTCTCCATTTTCCACTAAAAATGAACCAAATAGACACGTTCAAATAGATAAAGAAATTAAAAAGAATTACCATGGGGAAAAGCCCCTGCCCTAAAGGTGCAATCAAAAGGCTTTAACTATCAGATCTGTTAACATTTTCCAAGAGAGAAAAGAGCAACTGTTGCTTGTTTCTGAAATTAATAATACCAGGAGCTTTCAAGAGAGCTTGTGTGATGACAGAAGAAATCTAGGATACAGAAACTTCTGTTTTAACAAGGCAACAATTTTACAAAGAAAAAGCAAATCTGAAGATCCATTCAGACCACAACAGTAGTCTGAACACACACACACACACACACACACACACACACACACACGTGCACACACACACACACACCCCCCCCAATATGTTCAGAGAGCTAAGGAGAGGGATTACAGCTTAAGTTCCCTCATAAGCCATATAAAAACAATGAGAAAGATACAATTTCCATGTTCTGATTGTTAACATTGCTGACCACTTTGAAGTTTTTTGCTAATCACTATTCCACATGTTAATTGGGCTATTTTCTAATATGAAGTTATTTTTAAATAAAGTGCCGATCATTTTACAGTGTCCAAGTAATTCAATTGCAGCTCTCAGTGCACATGAGTGTTCAATCACCCCTTTCCTCATCCAAGTATAAAAACACTAAGGGCTATTTGTAAGTGTAAAGGCTCTAATAATTTGTTTGCAGTGATTCAGCAAAAGCACTGGAGCAGTACATTATAGTACTATCATAGTGAAAAGGAACGATTCTCCTCTTACCAACAGATTCTGAAATTTCCATGTTAACAGCAGCATATGAACCTAAGGGGGAAAAACCGAATCATTAAAGACACATACCACGACAGTAGTCAAGAACTAAGAAAAAGGAGTGACTAAATTAATAAAAGTTTGGTTCAGATGTTTTGGCACTTGCCAAAGCTTTTTAATATACAGGTTCAATTTGAAAATTCTGCTTCAAGCTAGTTTTATGATCTTCCATAAGTCACTTTATGAGCCTTTCTCAACTGCCTATAAAACTGCAAATAACTACAGATAATCACATTGCCTTCAAGAGTAGTGTGAGGATAATGAAGATTGGAAATGGTTCATAGATATTTAAAAGAGGTGATTATTTGCAATATATTTTTAAAAATCCTCTAATGAAGATCACCAAAACAACTACCTTCACAAGAGGCTGTCTGCTCCTCTGAAGAAAGCTCTACAGGTGCACCTACAGAGGAAAATAAAAAAGTTTATCTTTTAAAGTACGATGTGAACATTTCCAAACTTTGTCATGGAAGACCATCTCCCAACTTTATTGCAAGAAGCATATGGAAAGAAAAACCACTTTCCTCCCCTCCAAGTGGTACTAAACATAGCCTCTAAGCACTGCTCAGGAACACAGCCTAAACGTGGTGAAAATAATACACCACTTCTAAAAACAACCCAATTTTCCCCCTGAAAGGAAAGATACACTTAAAGCAAGCAATTTTTCTATACATAGTATTTTACCTGCCCATCTTTTTTGAGCGCTCTGTCTATTGGTAAGTGTTAGTGTCTAACTGCTGTTTAAAAACATCAAAGCAGTTTCATTGTATCCAAGACTCAGTGTGGTGGCACAACTGCAGGGAAAGGGTCTGCCAGCTGCTGCTTACAGCCTGTCCACACTGCCCTCCTGCCTCACTCCCACTAAATGCTGAGCAGAAAATAGAAACAAGCCAGTAAATACAAATTCTTAACACCTTCTGTAGTTACCAGAGTCAAGAGATGATAAAACTCATTCAGGTGTCTGGTAAGTTTGTCGGTCCTCTCAAACACCACAGCACAGTCCCACTACGTGGAGGGAATCTCACCAGCCATGTGCATCTATCAAAGCCACAGGTTTGGCTTATTGGATAAATTACTCAACCCTCTCATTCACTAAACTATGCCACAACATTTTATGCTGAGGCGCAACTAATTATTAAACCTACTAGGAGTGATGCATTCCAATTAACACTTACACCCCTCAATGTTTTGAGCCCCTTATGATCAAGGGGCTTTCTGTAACTATCCCTAAAACCTTAACCTCTCTAGTTTTCTCTTGGTATAAGTTCAACTTCTTAATGCTTTGAAACAAGTTCTTTTTTTTTTTTTTTTTGTTTTGTTTTCCCAACCACATACAAAATTCATACCCTCTGTTTAGCTGTACTCCAACTCTCCTTCAACAGAATTCTAAACACAGATCTTAGAGCATCACTTACTCTGTACGCATGATGGGAGATAAGATGAAACAAATCCCCTGAAAAGAACAAAACCATACAGAGAAGGACCCGATTCTAAGCCTCTTTGCTTTCGCACTGTTTGCGTATTTGCTGCAGACTCCTCTAAAGTGGAGCAGCACTGGGAGAGCTGGCGGGGGGGCCAGAGGACAGAGCTTTGCAGGAGGGTGAATGTGGGTCACAGCACAGCAGCCAGTGGGCACAGCAACGCGGGCAGGGGGCACGGCAGCACCTACCTGGTACCGCTCCCTGCACACCAGAAAGCAAACAGCCACGCTTCAGGAGAATGAGTTAATACAGGCAGGAAAAGCACAAGAATAGAATACCCTTTGATCCTTTTAAAGAAATGATCTATCACTCTCATTTGGCAGCTGAAAAAGACTCACATCAGCCCATTTTTGAGTGTGGTAAGCAGGTGGCCCAAAATCTAGGTATGGCCCTAAAGCCTCCATTTTGTAGCACTTCAGAAGACTGTTGGCTATTTCACACATACTGTGGTTGGGATGCATAAATATTTTAATTACAAGATAATTTCAACAAGCTTTTGATTTCACTCCAGAAGTTTGTCTATAATGAAAAATGTATCAAATGACAGTATTAACCGACGTACTACAAATGGTTGGAGAGCTAGTTCATTTCTTAGAAATATATTATCAATCAACAGCATTCATATAAATCCAGTTTTTACTTTCTGGTCTGCAATACAGCAGGTATGCGGATAGGAAAATAGTTTCTTCACAATTTCACAGCAGAGAGGAAGTAGGAAAAAAGGTTCCTCTGTAAATTTTGTCAAGGTCTAGCACATGAGAGTCAATACGACAGTCTGTGCAAGGATATTAAAGAGTACTAGTGCCACACAACCAGGGGGCAACAGATATTCAGCTGTAACCACAGCCATTGATTAAACTCTGGTCACTTTGGTACATAAGTGGCAGACAGGTTTTGCAAAGGACACCGAATTACATCAAATATATACTGTTTCTTCAAAGCAGAAAGAAACAAACCACTCAAAAAAAAGTACTGTTAAGAAGCAAATAAATAAAGAACCTTAATTTCAAAACTAATATGCTCTAAGTGACAAAAATAAACACTCTCACAGTAATTGTTTAGTTCTGATAAACATTTCAGGTTATTTCAGACATTGGTACATTTCAGACAAAGGCTCAGATCTACCATTTACTGTCTGTGCAAGTGAATAGATTGCCTGAAATGTGCTTTAAGACCATCACCTGAAAAGAAGGATGCAATCCTACTGCTTCCTTAGACCACAGGCTGGTGCATTTTGGTCTGTCACCTCATTTGCGAAGATCAATCAGACGGGAATCTTTCACATGGGAGGGATTCAAAACGTTCTTTGTAGGAAATCTGGTTTTAAAGTCAGGACATACCTTAAGTGTCGCCAAATTTTTAATGCCTCAAAATATTGGATTTACACATGATAAGCAACTGTTGGATTTTATACCTAACCATACCTGAACTCTCCTTCAAGCCCCACGTCAATAATAATTACTGCTGCAACCTTATCCGTGGAGTGAGTGGTTTATCTTCAGTCCTGTTCAACATCAGAGCCTTAGGACATTTTTTGGAATATCTCTGTTGTCAATGCCAAAGGCAAAAATTGATACAGATGCTGCATTTATCTACTGGTACTATCAGACAATGACATTATGTAATTCAGCATCTTGTCTGGAAAAGGTAATTGTGGGGACTTTTTGAATGTAAAATTCACTGGAAAAGTATGCACACTACCAGTACAGAGTCCAAAATTGCACAACTTGTAAAACACAGTGACTGAGCTCTTTAAAATACATCTCATGTCCCAAAGACTCCACTCTGCCTACTTCATTAACACAGCATTCTACTACAGCTGATGAATTTGTTGCATATCACACCAAGTTTTGTACTTGTGTGTGGATTGTGTTTGCATTTTAGTTGTACAACAACCAAAGCTGCACAGGTACAACAAATTTGAAGCTATCCTCCAACCTCTGAAAATATTGTTTTAAAAGACTATAAGCCAGGAACATTGCGGTATTAACATATTAGAATTCTTATAGGTAAACAATAGTCAATTGCTTTTAAATTAAATTTATATCAGAATGTAGCAAGTTTTTACATATATAGATCAGGTACAGCTGGCAAAGCAGGAATCGATATTATTAGAACAATGGCTAAAACACAGTATTAAAGTCAAACTCCACTGCTAAGCAGTAGTGACAACCTCCATCTTTACACGAACCTCAGGGTTTACCAGATGCACAGAAAAAGCTGATAAAGGTTTCCACACAAATAAGAACACCAGTTACCCAGTGGTTAACTGGTAATTCCTCAGCAGCAGTTACCTGAACCACAATGCAAATGCCTTCAGAGAAGTGATGAGAGGCATAAATTTGGTGCAACACACAGCAGCACTTACAGCTCCCAGCCTGCTGTGCTGCTGGAGTGGTAAGAACCCAGACAGGACTGGGGTAGACTACAGAGCTAATGAAACTCTGCACCACACAGCAGGGAGATTAAAGAAAAAAAAAAAGGCTAATTCAGCCTGAAATAAACATCTTATCTACAAAACTTAGATGCCGGTATAGTGAATTTATTATTCTTTTTCTAATAAAGGCATACAAGTTTCTTCACAGGAATTCCTGAAGGGTGAAGAAATGTATGACACCCACCTTAGGATTCCCATCACCTTTTTGTAGCTATAATTCCAACACCTGAATCCAGCACATATTTACACAACAGTCATACAGTCTCAACAGTTTTCATGCATTACATAACAGATGTTTCCTCTCCCTTTTTTAAAAGTGAAAGCATAAAAGGAATTAAAGCAGAGTAAAGAAATGAAAGTCTGCATTGAACACATACAGCGTGAAAAGCAGAATAAAAAACCCCCAAGAGATTCTTAGATAACAAAAACACACAAAAATTATGCCAAGCAAAGAAGTGCTACAGCTAAACAAAGTGCTTTATATTCAATACTTTAAAATGTACAGGAAGAAAAGGTTTTCAGGAGTTCACTGTAAGGCAGTTGTTTTGAAAGTTGAACCCAAAATAATGTTCTCCTCCTCTCTGCCCTGCTTTATAGCCTATGCCCCAGCTTCACCAGTGGGCACACTGGTTTATAAAATGCACCAAGGCAAAGGCAGCTTTAATAGTTTAACATGACTCTGTAAAATTCATCAAAAAAATTGTTTCATTGGATTTTATTACATGTTAGCTTCGTTAAAAGACCCACCTTTTTCCTTCCCCAGTGAGGACACACCTTAAGTTTATCTTATCTAAACCTGACATGCTTCTTAACAACTAAGTTTAAGAAAGCTTATGGGGATTTTCAGGGAATATACTGAAGCCCTCTTTTGCTTAAGGCCTAGTATTTGTGCTCAGTTGATAACTTGACTTTTAAGACAGATACTCAAGAAACCAAGCTCAGTATTTCAACAGTTCTGACAAAGATCACTCATAACCCAGCATCTTTATTAAAACCTGTATTTTTAGTATTGCATCACCCGTCCTAAACTAACTTTTGTACTGAAATACAATCCCTGTCATTTTCCCACAGAACCTCTTCAAAACACAGTCATTAATTTAATGGGTTAAATTATGACTGCTTTATTCCTTCACAATAAAAACATGAAATAAAACCATCTCTTTGCTTCATACAATCAGCTGCTTCTTTTACTTGCATATCTCCCATCACAAAACAGGAGAAAAATGCCAAAATTCCTTAAGTGAAACTGTAAAGCCAGATTATAAATAGAATCCAAGGATTATCCCAATTTATTTTTGTGTTCATTTTGACAGAGCAATCAAGTTTGAAGATCCCATCATGCCTTCAAACACATTTGAGCAGTAGCCTGAAGCAGAGTGCCAAAGCCATGGCCGGCAGGCTGCCCCCAGCACAGCCCAGGCACTGCACACTCCCAGGGCTTCGTGTCCTTTCCTGGAGCCACACAAAGCCACGAGGGTGATGAATTATTCTAACAGGATCAACACAATCCTGGCCACCTTCCTGGGGACACTTTTACTGTAGACAAAGGACATCTGTGCAACACACTGGTACCCTGAGTGCATCACACAGGTATTTTATATCTGCTCATCTGTCAGTGCCAAGACATGCAGCTTTTCTCTGCACTGACTGTTTCAGAAGTGGTTGTGCAGCTCATCTGTCTAGAGAAGCTGATACAGAAGACTGCTCTAGATAGTCAAGTGCCAACTCAAATCAAGATTTTCAGATAAGAAGAATTTATCCCATATACTGGCACAATACAACCCTGATTTGCTGCCATGTGAGCAGCTGAAGTTTGCTGTTCTGAAGGATTAACAGCAGCAGTGCCAACACTGGTGAGGAAATCACGGCTGTTCCAAGACTGGCATGAACAACCCTTCAACACAGCAGCTCCCTGAATTGTGGTCTTAGACAAGCCTTTCTCAGTAAGTTCATATTCAAAGTGAGGTCCTCTTGAGGACTGAGATGTTGAAGAGTCTCACAGAGTGAAATGAGATAACAGGCTTTGGGGAGCGCAATGGTACAGATAACTCATCATCCTGCTCTGGAAACTACAGGTTTCAGAACTGAAGTAGAAGATACTAAAACTCCACCTCTCGCTTCTGACTGATATAGGGAAGTCCCAGCTGCTACAAGGTCAGAAAAAATGAGGGCAGGGAAAAGCAGGAAGAAAAATGCTATATCCATTTATTTACAGCACTTGAAGGCTGAGGATGCCCAGCTGCTTGAAAGCAACTGTTTCAGGAGTGACTACTGCAGGCAAGCAAGGATATCTAGGGAGTGAAGCAAACAGGGGCACTGAAGCTTAAGCCAGATGTTTGCTTGGCTCAGGAATGTAGGTGCAAGTTGTTTAAACATTGTAGTCATTAATAAAGACATAACAGTAGCCTTAATACCACCAAAAGGACAAATGCTCTTTCCTTACAGCAGCTGCTGTGTCACACTTCTTATTCTTATTACTTTCATACTAATGACGCTTTTTCTCTTGCTACTACCGCTGCGTATTTCAACAAAACAGTGAACAATTCAGGCTGGAAGGGATCCCAGGAGTTAGCTAGATTGGTCTCCTGCTCCAAACAGAGTCAACAGTGAACACTTGAAAATTATTTCTGAAAAGAAAAACTAACCCAAAATATAGTAAAGACCACAAAAGGAAACTGTGATAATTTTTACCAAAAATCTTGTGAGAATTCAAGAACTATGACAGAAATTGAATCACAAAAATGCAGATTCAAAATGCATTTTCAAAAATGTTTTGATTCTCTCATACTCAATTAAAAAATAGAAATCTTATTAACTGGAGGTTGGTTAACTATTCCCTCTGACCCACGCCTTGATACAGAAACAATGAAAAAGCCACCCAAATATAATTATCTCCTACATATAACAACAAAATTAATCCAATGTAGAAAAAAAAGAAGTTATAGAAACTAAAGAAGAATGAAGTCCCAAGGCACAGTTGCAACTATGAATTTTTAGAGGCCCTACGACAATCTACTGTCATTTCATTAAGTATCACACCTAGCCTTAATTTGAGTTTACTAGTCCAACAATTGCCAGAGTCTCCCCAGAAGTACAACGTGTCTGTGCCATCCTCCCAGTTCACCTTCACACAACTCTGCTGCAAGCATGGCTGTCACAGACTGAAAACCAAAAGGTCTTCATTTCACGTTTCCAACAGATCCAACAAAGAGATTTAACTCAAACAAGAGATTTTTCAACAAAGAATTGGACACACTTTGATAAAATCAAGTCCTCACAGCTACAGTGTTTAGAAAACACTGCTTTTAGCATATTCCTTAGGTTCAAAAATGGAAATAATATGTTTTTCCCATATAATCAAATTATAGTTTCAGAATTATTTTGGAATTAAATTATCTCTGAACAAAAGTTGTATTGGTGGTAAACTTTGGTTCCCATTCTTCCTAATATACAATTTCCAATCAAAAGAAAGCGTGTGTAAACCAGTTTTAAAGTAAACTATTAGGAATGTAGGTCTCAGAAGTTTCCCAGTTTTAGAAGGTTAACATCTCACTCCATAAATGGCTCCTGAGAGTGCTCCTTCTGTGCTGTAAATACAAATGACAGGAATTTTATTCACATTACTAGAAACATCAAGTTAGTGTGTGTGAAAGGAAACACTACTACCCAATGCAGCCACACAATGGAATCAGTCCTGTGGAATTTTGATAAGCCATGCTCCTACTACACACTTATCCTGATCTATAATAGCCTTTGAATCACTATGGAATTACAACTTGAACAAAACCTCACCAAGAGCAAGCTCCAAGAAGTAAGCACTACTGGGACTTAACTTAAGGCCACTGAAATTCCTAATGTGACAACCAACATTTTAGCTTTCTTAAGGTTTAGATAATTCAAGGCTAATTGAGGTTCTTCCCACTACATACTATGTAATGAAGAAGGAGTGTCACCGAGCACCTAATTCCCTATGGAACAAGAGCAAACTGGGTTGCTGAGGAGTAACCTATTCAGCACCACTGTAAGATCACGTGCTGTTCTGACTTATTTCCAGAGCAAGCTCCACCTGGTTCTTCCAGCCAGGAAAGGAGTTGTCACCTTCTACAAACAGCTGCAAGGAGAAACTGTCAATTACCTTCTGTCACCAAGCACATCCCACCTGGATGAGCATCTAACAAGTACAGCGTTCCAAGTAGGAAAGAAATGGAATTTTAACTGCAGACTTTTGTGTGTGTCATCTTAGGGATCTTGAAGCTTCTTAAAGAAACTCAAGATCCTAAACCTTAAAGAAGATATGGTGATCAAAGTGAATAAAAACCAGGTCGATTTTAGCTACATAGGAAATGTGCTCAGCAATGAAAACACAAAGCAAAGCTATCCTGATCACTCCAGATATCAGACAGCTTTCAAGTCATCCCTAATTTCTGGAAAGAAACACAGGCCGCAGAAGTAGCAAAAGAGTAGAGAAAAGGAGAGTGAAGAAATAATGACTAGATAAGGAGACATAGTTAAAATTCCTACCAAAAAAACCCAAAAACTATAAAAAGCCTTAGATTAAGTTTTATAAAAGCAGCCATGAGGAAAAAAAATTTATTCCAATAATTCAAAACACTGAGAAAGCTTTCAGTCATAATATTGATTACATAGTTTAAAAACTCCAGACTTTCAATTCAGATTGCAATATCTGAAAAATATAGGAAAGGATTTTGAAGATTTGTCAAAGGTGAAGCACGTGTTCATCCCAGCCCCAAGGCACCCAGTCTACCTCTACATCTGTGAACTTGAACATATACCATTATTCTAAATGGAATTCAAAAGTCTGCCCATGGCTTCTCCGAAGTTTATTTTAATGCACTTGGACTCTGCCTGCCTGCACAGTACAAGAGCTAAAGCTTCTGCTGAAAATCAGGAGTGTTGAAGGGCTGTGGAAAACATATAATCTAACACAAGGAACAGGCTAATATTTTGTTACAAAAATATTCAAGTGTCATATATAAGAGTTGTAGATTTTAGTTGTTAACAACTATTAACTTTAGATACTAGGGAGATCAAGAGCAATGAATATATTAATGCAAAACACAATAAATAATAAGCCACAACTAACAAGAAAATCATGACAAACAATGTAACAAGTATTGCCTTTAGAGAAATTAAATTACTAGAGAAATACCAGAAACACCACCTTGTTTCATATTATACCAATAGGGATACAGAAAATTATAGGAAAAGTCAGGAAGATCTCAAACTCCTTAGGTGCAAGAGTGACATTAAAATACTACCACAAAGTTAAGCGGCATGCCTGATGTTTGGAAGAACCTTCAGTTTGGAGCTGGAAATGAAAAAGTAGCTCTCCTTTAATTTCCCATATGCAAAGTAAATCTAGTATAAACATTGATTGTGTACACAAAGATCCTTTGAAATTAAAAGCAGGGTAAATTTCAGGTTATTCCATTAGCTGAGGCCAGCTGGACCAAACTCCCTTCCCTACTAATCCTTTATCGGCATTATGTTAAGAAAAAAAATAAATTACTTGATATAATCTTAAAAAAGACATTTAAGACACTGGTGGCTGAAGCAGTGCTTTTCTCCCCAGCAATGCTGTATTTATTACCTCCAACATCTTCGACAACTCCTAGAGTATTATATGCTATATATCTATTATATTTATTTTATATATTCTAGGAAAATAAGAGCTATGTGGTTTTTTCCTCATCATGGGTGACCCTTTGCGAGCAAAGGTCCCAGCGAAACGCGCCCGGGATCCACGGGGAGCCAGAGCACCCCAATTCCTGCAGCTCCCCGGGCAGAGCCCCGGCCCCGCACCCGGCCGGGCCCCCGCCGCCTCGGGGCCCGAAGCGGCTACCCTGCTCCGCTCCCAGCCGCCCGTTTCCCGGCTCCGGGCTCCCCCGGCCGCGCTCGGTCCCCGATCCCGCCCCGGGCCGTGC
>VWZN01009801.1:321807-398921 GCA_013396955.1 Regulus satrapa | reverse complement strand
TTTGTGGCGGCCCCACAAGGCTCCGCGGCCCCGAAGCGTCTCCCGGGTGAGGGGGGAGCCGGCGGCGGCACCGACTCAGCACTCGCTCCGCCGATTCCGCGTGTGCTCCGCCGCCCCGACGCGAGCGCAGTATGGCCTCCTGGGCCACCGTATCCCCTCCCGGCAACCTCTCTTTACCGCCATAATAGTAGTTTTTATCTCCCCCGTCCGTTCCCCCGTCGCACGTCCGAGGCGCGGCGAAAGAACTACAATACCCGTCGTACCCCGCGCGCATATCCGCGGTCCGCCTCCCGAGGACGGACGGGAAATGGAGTTGCTGCGTTCCTTGCGCGCTCAGGAACTGCAACTCCCGACGGCCCTGAGCGTACCGCACTCCCTGATAGCCCCGCCCCTTTTTCCCGGGGCGTGAGGGACTCGGAGTTGGCGCGAACGCCTCAGGCGGGATGGACCCGCCCGGGTGAGCGCTGAGTGGAGCACGGTCACACCGAGCGGGGCACAGTCACTCCGAGCCCGCCCTGGCGAGCAGAGGTGCCGGGGACAGGGCGGGATGGAGGCGGGAGAGCTCCAAGCGGAGCACAGTCACGAACACTGCCCCACAGAGCAGAGGTGCTGAGACAGGGCGGCGGCAGCAGAGCCCCGGGAAGCTGTGGGAGCACACGCCCTCCCACGGTGCGCAGGAAGGAACGCTGCCCTACCTGTCGGGCCGAAAGTGGACAGGATGCGCGGAAAGTTCCAATTTTGATAATTCTATAGGACGCTTTGACTTGTTAAAAAACCCATCCGGTTAAGCCAGACTCGGTAGGACTTTCCAAATACTGAGGCCCTCCTTTCCACTGGTATGACTCTTAAAAGTTTTTAAAGCAAAACCTCAGCAAACAAACCCCAAAAAACATCGCTTGAATATTTGGAGTAAACAGCGTGGAACAGAGGGGAAACAAGTGCTGCACGAAGTTGTGACAGCTTTTTTCCTCATAAGGTACAGTGTGTTTCTAACTACACAAAGCAAACACTTGGGACTTCCTTGGAGTGCTGACATGAGAGGGCCGAGTCATCTGCAGCATCATTCATATTAGAACACCAAGACAGATTACAGAGTTGCTTTGAGAGCGGGTGGTCTTAGAACAAAAAATGAAAGATCTCCATTTGGTGCAGAATTGTAGGGCACTTGTGGTGGGAGAACAAAAGCTCTCCTGAAGGGGCATTTGTGTGATGTAATCCTGACATGAGAACCAGAGGGTTTCTGGCTGCACAGCATCAGCAACATGTAGGCCATGGACAAACAGATGCTTCTATATGTGTAAATGGAAATATGGGCTTCCAACAGATCATATCCAGGGAAAACGTTAGTTTGTAGGGTAGCACTTACAAAAGAAAAGCAAAACAAGAAATCCAACCAAACCAAAAACCNCTAAAAACATCTGCCTAAGTGGAAGCCTTTCCTTCAAGCATCACCAAAAGCTTACCTTCACCAGAGCCTAAAGGATGAGTTTTAAAGATCTTCTGAAGATCACTCTCTGGTTATCTTCCAGCACGTAGTTACTTCGCAGTTTTCAGATATTGCCAGTCTCTCTGTTTTTTAAATCGAGTATAATTAAGGAAAAGTCTCACCTGTGCTTCTGTTGCGATATTTGGAATTTTGTCAAACTAAAAGGAAGTCCCAGCTGTGCATGGCATGTTCCTGTTTAACAAAAAGAGAAGTAGTATGCAGTGCACTGTTTGGGTTTGTGTTCTTACAGCTCTAACCTTCGCTTGTTAGGTGACATTTATTAACCAGGAGGTGTCTGATACATTTCCATGTGATATGGAAACAAGGTAGCACCATTTCAGCACTCAGGGGTTACCAGTGTTGAATAACAAATCGATCCAACTCCAGCGGAGAGCAAGCTGCATGCATTCTGCTGACAGAGTGACTTGTTACTGAACATTTCACTGCCACTGTGAGCGTTTAACAGCTCAGGTTTATAATGAGGGCAACGCTGCACTGCAAGCTTGTGTTTTCTTTGAGCCCTGGCACAGCCTCTGGGTCAGGAAAGCCTTACCTGGAGGCAGGTGCTGCCTTTTCTGAGCAGTCAAGACATACCTTGAGATGACCAGCATGCAGAACACAGAGACAGCAATTCTTGCACACATTTTGGAATTCTTCTTGAAGGTTTTTGAAATGGAACTTCTTTCTGATGGCTCCTGAAGCACTGAGTTGTGAGAGTTTTGTGTGTCTCTGTGTTTAGGGAGTAGGGCCAAATATGCCTTTGATCAGAGGTGCAGAAGTGCGTATTATCACTGATTTCAGGGGAAAAGAATTAGTTGTCTTTCACAACCTTTCTTCCTTCCTTGACAGGTACTTGTTCCCCAGGTACTTGCTAGGATATAAACAATTAGTTCACAAAATTTCAGAAGATGCCAGACGTCCTTCAGAATGTACAAACCTGTTTGGCAGGCTGTCACACATAGGAATTGTGTAAACTCAAACACTAAATTTTTAACAGGGCTAGTAGTTTGTTTTTCCACTTTGGAACAGCTGGTACTCAAAACAAAAGTGGAATTATGATAATTTTACTGGCAAAATATCCACTGGAATGTAAATGGTCCTATTTGCTTGAGGTCTTAAAGCATTATAAAAGCTTTTCTTGTTTAAATCTCTTCTGCATCAAAATGTTTAGAATAAATATACCAGCTCTTCATTTAATAAATACTAAGATGCTTTTCTTATTGAGAACCACCCACATAAATTCATTCCCATGTCATTAATGACTTAAGTGATCAAGACTGCTTAGAAAAGAGGAGTCTGGCCCGGCTTAGGGTTAACATATGATGACTGAGGGACAAAGATATTGTTTCCCCCACAACTGCAGTTCTACCATCCTTGTGCTACCTCTGAGCTGTTAGACCCTGTGCTGAGTCTGTCAATTCAATTTAGTGACAGAACAGTCCCCTTTCTTTTCCTTCCTGGGCTACTCAGATGAATCAAATAAGAGACATTTGGCAAATTCCAGGGTTGGTGTAAAGTAAGAATGGGGAGCAGGACTTATTTTTTTGGTGAGAGCAAGTTATTAATACAATAAACTACGCCAAGGCAGCTTCCAGGGATTTGCAGTCGTGGTGAGTCAGTCCTGTAGCAGTGAAATGGAGGGCCCTGCTCATGTGATATCAGCAACGGTGGTCTGGACTTTGGTAGTAACTTCCATCCTGGCTCCCACAAGAACTCTCCAGCCTGGCAGGGGTGCCTATGAAATACCAGTGCTTTAGCTGTGTGAGCTGAAGCAGAAGAGAACGATCTGTTTCACTAGAAGGCTCCAAACACATGAACAGCTTCAAGGAGTTACTTGCTCACCACCAACAGGTACTGTTGGTTTTTAAAATTCCATAAACTGCCAACAGCCTTAAAATGGAAAAAGAGTTGTTTTAGGGTGCTGAGTTATGACTGAATTGACTCAGTTTACCTTGACAGCTACTGCAAGATGGGAAAGAAACATTTTGGCTGAGACTGGGAGGAGCAGGAAGGGAATACAACTTCCCTTTCTGGTGTGGCAGCAAGCTGGGATTTGAGTGACGCACTGTGAGCCATGCCCTGAAAGTTAAAGGTATTAAAATATGTACAGTAAAGGAGTAGCCAGATATTTAGAATTGCTTTGAAGTCAGAAAAAGCCTTTAAAATCAAAGCCAAAGGAACAAGTTATTTACTTAGGAGAAAGAAAAGACAGGAGGTAAGAGGTAAATTATTAGAAGTTTGACTAGGTGCCAGGAATTTATAAATTAATATTCTTAAACCCTGGAAAATTTTCTTTCCGGGCAATCTGTGAAGATGTAACTGAGAACTAGAGAATAGAAAACACAACTATGTTTCAGCATGATGGCTTCATTAAGAACCAAATCTCTCCTAAGCTTTACTGGTTCTCCTGGAAGTGTAAGAGAATAAAGAGGCTTTTATATTTACACAAGACCATGTCTAATCCAAACGAAGATATCTTGCCCTGGAAACAACTTTTTACTGATTTGTTGTTCCAACACTGCTATTTAACAAATGCTCTTTCTGGCCTGCTCCTCTCTCTGTGCTGGACATTGGCAGAACTGCCGCCCATGAATTCCCTCATAGAAATGTACTTGAAGGTATTTCATTGGAAGAATTTCAAATAAGTGTCTTTGGTTTTCCAAATGTAGCACGAGAGCATAAGCTCTATTTCTCAGTGCAATCACAGAATTACTCCACGTCTGCAAAGGAATTTAGAACTTGTCTCACATGTCATTGTGAGTTGGCAATGAATACTCTGGAGCTAGATTCTTCTTTTTGAGGGCTCCCATCTAGAGTTAAAGCCTCTTTGATTGCTCCTTTTGGAGGCTGCAGGCTTCAAAAAGGGCATAAAATTAATTTGTTTTGCTTTAGATAGCAAAAGGATGGATTGCTATACCAAAATGCATTTGTAATTCTCCATCTTCTCAGCTCTCAAATACCTCACATGCTCAGCTCATTATTTTTAAAAATAGTCACGTGTGTCTGTCACTTCTGTCTGTATACACAATCTTTATTCTCTTTGATCGTGTATCTCTAAAAAATAAAGACTGAAAGGTCTTTTTTGCAAGTGCCATCCCTTTTTTCAGGCGACTCTAATTGGAGGCTCAGAGTTCTCAGCTGTGTGATCTATTGCTTAGTTATCCTGTATTCTTTAGATCTCAGGGATCTGTAAGGTGGGTTCTTCTAGGATCTTTGTTCACGATGCCTCTCTTTGAATGCACAGGCAGTGCAGTTCCTCCTTAGACAGAAGTTCTTCTGTGGTTTTGATACCATGAGACTCCAGACTGAAAAATAGGAGAGGTAGAGTAGTTTAGGTAAATAGTTTTTCTGTCAAAACTGTTACGTGTGTGGGTTTCTTGCTATCAAAGCTCAAAACAAAGAAAGATGGGGATTTAGGTGTGCACACTGAAGAACCTGTGCATAGTTTATAAACCTTATGACAGTTAAAATGTTGTAAAGAGCAGAGGGATTGCTTAATGTGGAAGGAATGTGCTGAGCAAAGAACGCGCACACAAGGAAGGGAAGAATGAGATCACTTAAATGATGCAAACAGTGACTGAGTTATGATTAGGAAGGTTAGAGACAGGAGGGAATCTGTTTTGAAGAAAGGCAAGGACTGTGCGGTTTCAGAGATAGGAAAGCCAGGGGTAGGATTGGTGTGATGAGGCATCACATCAATCAAAATACTGAAGCAGCTGAAAAGAAATCTTGTGAAGTACAATCCAGACCTCTGTTCACCTGTTCTTACTCTTTCTTTTACATCAGAGATATTTTGATTAGAAAATTAATCTTTTGCATCCTTAAAAGCAGCATGGTCAGCAGGACCACCATGGTGACCACCACTGCTGAGGCCACACCTGGAGTGCTGCGTCCAGTTCCGGGCTCCTCATGACAAGAAGGGCATTGAGGTGCTGGATCATGTCCAGAGAAGGGCAACAGAGCGGGGGAAGGGGCTGGAGCACAAGTGTGATGAGTATTAGCAGATGTTTATTCCCAGCCTTTCTAACTGCAGGGACTCCCAGCCATGGAGAAGCTCCTAGCTGCCGTGTCCACTGCTGGAGACCATCATAGCTCTAGGCCAGATCTCCTGCTTGGTAAATATGGTGAGAGTTTTAGAACACTTCAGTTTTATATGGAAAGTTTCACATGCTGTCTGTCTCAAGGGAGGGGGGAATAGAAAACTGGTTCCATGTGGGATTTTCATGTGCTTTCTTTTCACCTTCTTAATTCTCTGGAATTCTAGTTGAGGGAGCATGTTGTCCATTAGAGATCCCTTAAGATTTTACTTTTGGTAATGACTAAACCAGAATGGCATTATTGTTATGAAGGAAGAATAACAGTATTATGGGATTTTTAAAGCTGTTCTTCTATGGATAGTTAACATGTTAACATTGCTGCAGAAAATAATTACTTAATTATGGAATTGTAAGAATGAAATAGTGAGCTTGTTTCTAAATAGGCTTAATTACTCTAGAAGTATTCTGTGCCAGTATTCTTATTCCAGAGACAGCAATTTGCATGGGGAATGATTCTGGAGTAGTGGTGGCAAAATCAATTACAGTTTCCCTCCTGCCTTGAGAGAGAGTACACATTGGCAGTGAGATGCTGTACATGAGAATTTGAAAAAAGTGAATGTGTGTTACTCAAACCTCTGAAAAGCTAGAGAATGTTACTAAAATTACAGAACAAAAAATACTGTTAGACTTTAGTGTGTGCCAAACGCTTCACATAATCCGTAATCGTTCCTTGCACATTTATTTTTGTTGTAACTCTATTACTCCTGTTGGCATTATACCACTGATGATTTCTTGTTATTTTGTCCACATGCAAAGTCACTAAAATAGTAGTATGTAGGAGATTATTTTTCCAACACAAAATGTAAGTGCTTACATTAAGAAAGAAATTATATTTGCATTCTGTAAAAACTATTATATCAACATAAAAATGTCACTGGGATTCTAACAAGCATTGGCTCGATCCAAACTAGCTTGCACAATTCCTGTTTAATGTCTTGGCCTTAGTAGTTACATAACTGTTCTGCCACATGTGGGATGTCAGAAAAATGAAAAGGTATCTTCTTTGCCCCAAGGGTTTGCAGTCTATTAGCACTGCTTTCCTGGGCTGTGCACTTCCTCTCTTCCATAAGCTGGTTCCTAGCTAAGTCAGCTTTGAACACAGTGGGGGATACAGAAGCTGTCTGTGATTTAATTGACTGTGTTTATACTATTGTTATTTTAATCACTATTTTAAAGGAACATTTTTCTCTTCTGTTGTTTTACTCTTTAATCCATTTTGGAAATACTCAATGTTGCACCAGCAACATCCCTCTTTTCAAAGCTGTGGTCTAATTAAAATGTGCTGAACCAAACAGGCAAAACCCACATTGTTCTTGTTTTTGCTCTGCGTGAAAATGACATTAAAGAATATTTTGTCTAAGAGCAGCATTGTTCTGTGCAGCTTGTAAAATGAGGAACATGTAAATGAACACGATGAACCCTTTAATAGCTCCATTTTTTTTATTTACTAGAAGTGTGCACTCCATTCCTAGAACAGCTTATCTCCTCCCAGCCATACAGTCAAAGCATGTACTTCACAAAACATGGATTTTTGAAAATAACTGTTTCAGAAGGTTTTAACACTGTTTTAGGAGATGACTGTAAGACTGTTGTTCCTTGAAGTGCAATAACTTTCGAGAAGAAAAAGTGGCATTTTTGGGCATATACATTGGTCTTACAGACTTTTAGGATTATTGAGGTGAGGTGATTTATAAGAGACTTCTTGGGGGGGATTTATTCTGTAAATAGCTTTAGAGAATTGGAGAAGATCAGAGCAAGCCTGTACTATAAGATTTGACAGTGTAGGTCAGTTGCTTTAGTGAGTGGGAAAAAAAAAGAGCTGTGCCAGCACAAACCCATCAATGTAGAAGCAACTATACAACCAGAAGAATTCCTTTGTCAGCCTAGCTAATGTTGTTTGTGAAGGGAATGTTATAGTCCTAGCAGAAAACCTTCTTTCTCTTGGTAAGTGCTATGTAATTATGCCAGCAGAATTTCTGAAGTACAGTCAGGCAAAAAAGCTGGCACAAGCTTGAACAGAGAAACCTCAAAGCAGTGCCAGAACAAAACTTTGTTGTTTAGGTTATGTGTGGTAACCTCAAGTTACTGTTCTGTGACAGATTAATTTCAATCTTTAATCATTGACATGATTATATTACTTACTTTGATCTTTCATCCAGAGTTTTCATTTTATTATTTTGGCTTAGATGCTCACAACAGCTTTTTTCAATATAGTGAAATATAAATTTTTTCTTACCTTTTCCAGGTGGCTGATTTCTGTCACATAATATCAATTTAACATGTTACAAATAAGAACTAACAAGAAAGAACTGACTTCTAGAAGTCTTTGGTTTCTCCAGATGTTTAATGAAAGCACAGTCAAATTTGGGTTCATGGCAGGAAATGCTCTGCCTGGATGTTCAGTGCTTAGTGTGCCCTTATTCTGCCAGAGCAGCATGGAACTGGAGGAGTTCTGCTCCCATAGGAGAAGGCTGTAAATCTAAAACATTTCTGTATGTGTACAACTCTAAAGCACCAGCTCTGTGCTGTGCTCCCTTCACCTGTACTCCCTTCCCCAGTAAAAATGATTTGATTTCTTGAAATCCTGTTCAGCAATTTGATACCCTACTAGAACTGTCTGTGCTAAAACCATTATTCTAACAACAAATAGAAAATACAGTCCACACTGGTCTTTATAAATTGTCCCCAAGTGTCACTCCTCAGTCAGACTGAAAGATTTTAGAAACAAATCTAAGAATTGGTTTTCCTTTTCTTTTGTTTTCTTCCTGTTGTTTCTGCATTTAATGCTTCTCTTCTTGCATTTCCCCCCCCCATTGTTCTCTGTAAGGATACCAACTCCAGCTGCCCAGCTTAACTTGTCCGAATTATTCTTAGAGGATACCTTGAGGAGTTTTTGAATTTCAGTTACAGTAATGTAACTGCAGAAATACTTCCCTGGCAGTTTTTAGTGATTTATGGTCAGATTATTATAGTAGTTGATAAATCCTTTCTTATTTTTTCCAACTCTGTTAATCTCTGCCATCCTTTTGAAGCAAAATCAAATTACAAGAAGAGAGCATTTATTAGCACCAACATGTAATTATTTGGAAAGCTAGTGGAAGCTTTGTAAATCCCATAACTGAACAAGAGCTGAAATGTAACTTTACTGGTAAATAAGGCATACATTTATAATTTCCTAAAGGTAAATATCACTGTAGGAGAGCCATAATTCCAGTCATCTCGTTTTTTTGAGTGTTTGCACAGTCCACAAATAACAAAACAGTGTTCTGCTTAGAGGATTTAATGTGTATTACACAAGGCAATGGATCAATAATTAACTATAGTTTCTAAGTAACAATATCCTTTTCTTAATATCACTTAATGAATTTATTCTTCATGCTTCTGCTTAATGTTTCTGTTTTTTGTTTCATTCATTGGCTGAATCCAATATTTTACTTTGCAAACAGCTTCTCAATTCAGATATAGAACTTCTCATATTAAAGCCAGTTGGTATAGTACACTTCTCCCCAACAACTGCTAAAAGGTTTTTTTTTTTTTTTTGTTTCTTTTTAACTTCCTTCTATCAAAATTACTCAAAAATGAAGGTTGCACAAGAACCTCGTTGAGCTAGAAAATGCCTTCCTTACTTCTGGAGGCAGATTTTGAAATAACATATCCTTTAGCTGTGTACTGGGATCTGTCTGTGGGAGCTGTTTCTTATCAAGATCTATTGATTACATGCTTGCTTTCATGCCCTTGAGCAGAGGAACTTTTGAATGTTAGGATGTGCAGAAAAAAAAGGCAACAGCCCGTGACAACCATAATTCCTCATTGTTTTTGAAACCATTCGTTGCCTGTGCTTTGTCCTTACGTACCTCACTGGCACTGTGTATAGCTAAGGGGAAAAGGCTGGCACTTGAATGCTGGCTGCTTCAAGGAATGACACATTAGAGACCCTTTACTGTCATTGCTGCCCAGTTTCCAACCTTTGAAAAATATATTGCTTCATTATCAAGGATTTGTGGTTTGGGGCACATCTGTCAAAAGAATTAGTTTATCCTTAAAAGCTGTAAGCTTTGGGAAATAGTAGTCCAGCTGTAGAGGGACAATTATTGTGTTGAGCCTCTTACTTGGGGGTAAGTTTCCTAGATTTACTGAAAATATGAGACTACTTTGTATTTACTTTGTGTCTTATGAGAAATATGTTTGAACTCTAACCAGCCATATAGGAAAACTTTCTGGACAGCTGAGAGAGAAAGCAGTTCTGCCACAATATCTTATGATCCTATATAAACAATCTTGAATAATCAGGCATAAATTAATTTCTACTGTAGTTAGAGTTTGACAGAACTTTTCAAATGAAGACACTGATGCATTAGTTCACAAAATATGGATTTCTGTGGTGGACTGTTGGGGGTTGGTTTCTCTTTCTATCTTATCTGTAGAATTTTTTTACCATTGTTCTCCTAGGACCGCTAATGTGGGTACTTAAGAAAAACAAAGACTCTGGGCCAAGGCAGACAAAAAAGACAGGGGAGGACATGGTGACTCNTGCCGTGATAAACTTATTAGTAGAGAACAGTTATTCCTTATTCCCATACCTCTGCCTGAAAGCCTATCAATTTCAAAATCGAAATAATCTGGAGGGAGGGAGGTTTGTTTCCTTCAATCTCTTTTTTTTTCAAGGGAGACTAGCAGATACCTGTTGCTTAAAAACCACGACATGGACTTAGCTGCACATCCCCAGTGGGTGAACAGCTGTTTTGTTTTGTTTTGATTTGTTTGTTTTTTTCTGTTTTGTTTCTGGCCTTCTTTCCAGGCCCTAGGATGTAAAACTCCATGAATTGATTGGATTAATGAATTAAAGCTGCTTGCCATGTGGTCAGGTAAGTCCTCCAGCCCTTCCTCAAGCTTCAGAGCCCTTCCTTCAGCTCAGCCCTTCCCTTCATAGAGTGAAGAGCAGGACTATCCCTTTCACTAACACAAAGACATTTAATCAGCTTATCTGTATGATATCTAACCATGTCTTTGGTGACCTCCAGACTTACGAACGTTTCATTATTTATTTCCTTGATCTTGGATCAACATTTCTCTATTTATAAAGTCCCTTTACAGTTTTTATGACTATTACCAATACCATATTGAGTAGATACCAGTGGTAGGATACATCACAGCAACAGGTAGAGCAGGAGTGCATAAAAAATCCAACAAAGACAAAAGTAAGGTGTTACACCTCTAAAGAAGTAATCCAGGAGTCCAGCAGAGGCTGGGATCTTTCACTGAAATCAAAGGATAAAAAACTTAAAGAATTGGATTCAGCTTGTCTGTCCTGAAATTCACTTACTGTACCTGTGGATACCCTGAAGATACTTCCAGGAGTATCTGCTTTCTTGAGATTACTGTTGAGAATGTGATTGTCCTCTCCATAACTGCAAAAGCTAAACAGCATCTTAAAAGCAAAACCTGAAATTACTCAGTGCATAAAGTACCAAAAGGTGCTTCACCAGAACCATGGAGGGTATTGCAGCCACTGGGGTTTCTTCCTGCACAGTGTGATTGTACAGAGCAAGGCAGAACCAGTTTTCTGACTGCAGCACCAGCACTGGCATCCTAGTGAAAGTTCTGGCATAAGCCACAGTCCCTAATCTTATTTTCTTCTGTCACACCTAAATCAGATTTCATGAATTCCTGTTTATCCACTGATCTTGAAAAGGGACAAAAGCCTGTGTTAGAAAGCCTTGAGCTGTTCACCTGGCCCATAGAAACAAGGGCAGGAGCGACAAGAAGCATTTCCATCTGCTAGATCTGTTAGACTGCTCCACTATAAACAGTTTGTGTATTCCCACATGGGGCATTTTGTGGGAAAGGAGTCTCACAGTAATGTGGTATGAAATGACAACTCCTTATACAATGTTTTCCTTTTATATTTCTGTAGTCAAAAAGGCAATTAACTTAATTATGATAAAGAGAGAGAATCTGTAATTTTGGTCTGTCTGTGGCAGTGATACTGGATAGAGGCAGTTATTTCTACTTGCTAGAAATTTCTGGTTAACTTTGGATTTAAAATAAATTCTATTAGAATAAAACATCAAGATACAAGTTGGTTGTGTAAACTAATTTCACTGTGACAGTCTGTAATCAAAGATTTTTATTTTTCCTGTGAGGAAACCAAATACATTTTCAGAAATGTTGCATTCACTGTATATACATCTACCTGGCTGGGAAAAAGATGCCCTCTAAATTAATTTTTCCATGCTGGGTTCTGCAGTTTTAGCCCAATGACAGTTCTGTATTATGGAAAAATAAGTGAAAAATGCAGCTAATGTTATGAATCAAAAATGTAATATATTAATATAGTACTTCTTTCATGATTAGAATGTAATCTTATTACATTTCTTATAAGCAAAAAAAAAAAGGCAAAAAACCCCCAAAATGACAAAACAAACTAAAAAATGCCAACCAAACCCTAATAGAAGATAACTGAGGCTAATTTGGAATTGAGAAGCAATCACCATGAAGAAACAAATCCAAAAGTTTTAGAGACAAGAAAATTATTATGAACTCCTGTTTGGAGATCCTTCATCTCTACAGTTCGTACAATTCAGCACCTGCTCCAGAAACAGCTCCTATAAATAACCATTTTCTGTTTCAGACAAAATTTACATCGAAAATTACCTTGGTGCACCTGCTCAATTTTTCTACAGTTGTGAATTGCCAAAAAAGGGACAGTACTTCCACAGGGACCTCGGAGTTAAATCCTTTTTCTGTCCCATGATCCCATGCTGTAATAGAAGTCCATTATCATTACCAGCTGTTCTTAAGAGTTGTTCAAACGAGGAACTGAGAAGCCGTTTGTAGATGATCCTCGCTCTTTTACAATTTCTGTGGCTTTGTAGTTCCATAATCACTGCCCTTGATGGCCCAGTGCCCCCAAAATGAATACTTTGATAATTTGCTGCTCCGTTGTACTCCTTGTCACCTTTGGTGTTCTGGTGCACCGCCGGCCTCATGTGAAAACTACTGTGAGCAGAGTAAGTAGATTTCTGCCATCCTCTGAGGCTGTGCTGGGCATCTTCTTGTACTTTGCATTCAAGTTTGATGTGCTGGACATGCTTACTGTACATCAGTTCTTGTTTCTGCTTAATGTAATGCATCTCTTTTATTTCATAAGGTACCAACTCAAGTGGAATTATTTGGATTTGTCTGGGCATAGGGTTGGTTTTAATACTCACTCTGCTCACCTTAATGGGCTTATTTAAAGGGAAGCGCCTAAAGCAACTAAAAGAAAAACTGGAAAAGACAGGTGAATGAATAAGATTATTCATCAAATAATCTTAGATCATTGTACCTTTCAGCTACTCTTACTGTGCAAAATTATTGTATATATTCCAGATTCTGATGACTGTCTTTGTTGGATTGTTTGGTATTCCCCAAATAGTCTCCAGGAAGTTATCACAGTTATTAGGGAATAAATATCCAGATGCTGACTTGCAAAAGCAGCAATTTCTCTTTGTTGGTACTGGATCCTGTCAGGATTGTGTTGTTGTATATTCATACCTGGCTTACTTACTGCTGCTTGAGAAATCATTTATGAACACTCAAAAGCAAAAAACTTTATAAGGCTTCACCCTCATTGAATGCAAAATGAATTCTTCCCACACAGAGGATACAGATTCAATATTAGCTTTTCGTTTTATAAGACTTTAAATAATTTTATTTAATATTGTAGTATGTGACTACAAAATATGTGGTATATTTTGTGAGGGTGAAAAAAGGTTGTTTTCCATTTTACAATTACTATATTCATGAGTTTTCAGACAATAAATAATAATTTATTAGAAAATGTGCTGGATTACTTCAATGCTTATTTTGAAGTAGAGGGTTGTATTGTCATAGAACAGAAGATTATCATATGTAGCTACATCTTCAAACTTTCACTACACCTTAAAATTTTCACTGAGGTTAGAACACAGTTGGACCATAATGAAATTTGGATCCTTAACAGCTCTTTGTTCAGTATAGCATGATGTATGTACTAAATTAACTTCTGTATATTTACAGACTCCTCTGTAGAGCCAAATGATATTCTCAAGGCTAATACTGAAAGCAGAAGCGTGAATGCAGAAGAAATTAGACACACACTTCCAAGTGAAACATTAATGTATTCAGTGGAAGAATGCACTTGCAGTGAGTGTAGCTCGGTAAAACCTCAGACTGGCTGTGAAACTTCATTTCCATTACCAGCTACTGAAGAGCAAGCTACTGTTCTAGTTACCGCCACATCTTTTGATTATTACAACTACGTTCTGGGATGAGTGGGAGAGAAGTGTATTTGTAGAGAGTAATAATAAATGAATTATTTCAGTATAGTTGTTAGCCTTAATACTTGTAGTCAGTGGAGAAGGCAATACATCATCCTTAGAGATCTCCCATGGTGCTTGCATTAATATTGTCATATTATTTCAAATTCTAGTATTTCATTAGCCAAGTATTTCTACATTATTCTCAACTAGTTATTTGAACTTTTAATTTTAGAAAGCCCTTACATAGGACAGCTTTTCTTGCCTTTAGAGATTGTACTTACAGCAGGTATGTACAAAATAAACAAATTTGCAAATATATGTGTTCATGTTAGACTCAGATCTTGTGCCAAAATTATTTGATGGTACACAAGGACTGTTCTAAGAGGCGGAAATTAAGACCTACAGTCTTGAAAATAGTAATTTCAGCACTTGAAAGGGGCATGTTCTAAAGATGGGTACTTGTAGAGGATGGATAGGTTCAGAAGGTATCAGTGGGTCACCCGAAGGGAGGTTGTGGTGCTGGGGAGCACAGACCATACAGTCATGGAATGTTCTGTGTCAGAAGGACCCACAAGGGTCACTGAAACCCAGATCCTGGCTTTCACTGCAATCCTGGGTATTTGCTGGTGCTACAAGCTTTCCTTTCAGGGCCAAGTGTTTTCAGACTGAGATTTATTCCCCTTTTACTCATTGTTTTTTACTTACCCTCTTTATAGTTACAAGGATGGGTGATTAGTCATGCTAGACTACTTCATAGCCTAAAATTAGGAAAATATTTCTGTCACCTTGCCTTCCAAGCATTAATGTTACTTTCCTATTATTAGGCCACAATTTTTTCCTGGAAAACTGCAACAACACCAGTAAGCACAAGAGTCATCTTTATTTGTAGCAAACATTCTACTTCAGGTTGCTGCATGAACAACGAATTAAAGTATTTCACTGCACGAAATCTATGAGTGCTCAGTTACAGCATCTTTAAGAGGCTGACACAAAGCTCGGGGCGAGTTGGGACTTAGGTGCTCTGTGTGGTTTTGGCCACACAGGGCCAACACCTCTCAAACAGGCTTAGAGACGTATGAAATCTGTTATTATCACCCCCTTGATTTTTGTTTTTATTTCACGACCCTTTCCGCGCTTTCACCCTGCGCAGCACACGGACACCAGAGGACACTTCATCTCCGCTTTTCTCACCCTTCCCTTCCCGTTGTGGCGCTCCTGCCCCTCAGGATGCCTCGCCCGGCTGTCTCGGGGCCATAGGGGCAGCGGCAGCCCCGGGGGGCGGCTCTGGGGCCGGGCTGTGCTGCGGAGCCCCGGGCCGGGAAGCGCTCGGCGCCGCTCCCGGGGCCGTGTTTACCTTCCGGGGCGCCGGTCGAGTTCCGGGGTGGGCTGTGGCTGCCGGCCCGGGCNCTGTGGGGCTGGCGCGGGCAGGGCGGGCCGGCGGCCCGGGCGGGAGCGGCGCTGCCCTCCTTCCCCCCTTGCTGCTGCCTGGTGCCCTGCTGGGGCACGGGACACTTGGGTCTTTTATCACCGTTCCTCATTCCGGCTCCCCGAGTCCCCCAGAAATGGTGTTTTACCCCGTTTTAAGTCCTAAATGCTGCCCTTGAACGTGGCACTTGTTTACAGCACGAGTGATGCTGGGCTCGGGCATTTGTGTTGCCTCAGCTGTGCAAAGTCATAGGAAGTACTTCTGAAGAAATAAATGACCAAGAGAAAATAGGAGTTAGAAAATTTTAAAAATACGAAGTCGGGAGCATGCAGTCGGTGGGAGAGATGAGAAACTCGGCTTGTGGAGAAAGGGTCCCTGTTGCTGTGTCCCTGTGTCCCGGTGAGGATGTGTCTCTTCGGATATGGGAATTTCTGTGCTAGAGGGAAGCGGTGAGGAGAGTGTGCTAAATCTTGAGGGTAAATGTGTGTTAAATCTTGAGCTTCTCGAGGTGTTTGTCAAGGAAATACTTGAAGCTTTGCAGGAGAGTTGTAACCCATAAACTACAAGAAACAGATGCACTTGAATGGGTCAGCATGGAGAGTTATTTGTTCGGATGGAGATGAAAATTCTAACAGACTTTTCTTGTAGATCTAAAGGATAAGTGATATTTATTTAATATGTATTAAAACACATTGGCAAGGATTTGTTTGGGGCTTTTTTGAGAAGGGAGGGGCTTTAGTAAAAACTCTGTTAGGTCCCTTTGTACATCTTCAGCAATTGAAGTTGCAGACAGTGCTCTGCACCTCAGATTTGGATCCCTATTGATCTCCCACCCAAGTCTGAGGCATGGTGATCTTTGTTGCCAAAGGCAGTAAGAAAAAACCCGATGAGTTACCTGGAGTAACTAAATGCTGCATATTTTGTGGGGAGGAGTCCTGTCCAAAAATGAACTGAAAAATAAAACCACTTCACTTGTATTTTTCATGGCTTTGTTCTCACCTTATGGTAGGAAGAAATGAGAAGATTTTTGGAAGAGATGAAGAAAAAAAAAATTGTGGGAAATCTGTTGTGAAAAATGCAAGTAACAATGAAATCTTTCAAAGCATGGGAAAAGAAAGTTTCTCAAATGTTTCAGCTCTTGACACAACCTAGACTAAATCCTAATTACAAAATTTGTAAGCGTCATCATTTTCATATGGAAAACCTCAGCCCTTCAATGATGAATTCAAACTGGGAATAGCCTTGTGCAAATTTATGCAAATTGGAGCCTGAATCTTCCTAGGAGCCTAATCTTTGAGAGCTCTGTTTGGATTCTGTGACTGGAAAGGCAAGGTAATACCTCATGTGGCCTAAAGCTCCATTGCATAGTTATTTTTGATACCTTTGCTATTTTTAAAAAAAAACAATGAAGAGATACGTGTTTGTGAGAAAAGGAACATTTAATTACTTAAAATACAGTAATGGCTAGGGTGACATTCCCAGTAGTGGTTCAATTGCATGGTAACCAGCCATCTATAGCCACTGCCAAGAATTATTAGGTTTTTCCAACACTTTCAATTAGCTTAGTAAGATAACAAAAAACCCCCTAATGTCGCACTTTGACAAATGTTACTGTTACACAGTACTGTTAATCTACTGTTACAGGATTTTTCTAGAATAATAGAAGTCAAACTGATCAGAACAGGGAAATATCCATCATTATCATGCTTGTTCCAGATTAAGGAGAAGGCTCATATTAACATCTCATCAGTTTTAACCATATCCTTCTTTTAGTGCCTGTAACAGCACTGTCTATATTTCTGCCCAGTTTTAGCCCTTTTAGCGAACAGAGCTGTTTCTAAAATATAGATGGAAGAACTTATTTTCTTAATGGCTATAATTATGTTTAATTATATTATTATTATATGTTTAATATGTTTATTATGTTTAATTATATTATTATAATTACGTTTATTTTCTTTAGCTACAGTGTATTTCTAGTAGATGTAAAGGTGACTTCCTGTTGATGTAAGAATAACCTTAATATTACTAATGCTGCTTACTAATTACATGCTCATATTTTATTGTACGGTGCTGAGTAGGCGAAAGTTTGAAGGCAAATAATTCAAGGATGTAAGAGTTATGTGCTTGTCAAGAATTGGGGGTATTGCTAGTTGCTTAATGATGGTTTCAAAAAACTTAAAAATGCAACTCGTGGGGGGATGAGGCAGTAGAATCATAATAATATAGTATCAGGTAGCATTTAAATTAGGTCTGTGTTTCTTTTATCTTAAACACAGAACCTGTATTAGAGCAAGCAAAAGGGATTGCAGTCTGAAGTGTTGCATTCACTTGCAAGTTGTATAAGAACAATATGACATTTGTTTATTTTACTTATATGCTACATGGGGTGCTGAAGAGGGCTTTACCAAGGAAGAACTGGGTGAAAATCCTGCTTTCCTTTACTTGCATGCCAGTTTGCTGCTGCTGTAGGCGTGGAAGTTTGTGTCAGAGTATGGAGAGAAGTTTGTTTTAAAAATAGGAAAGCATGACCTTGAACAACAGAAAATGAGGAGGGTCACAGAGGCAGGTGCAGTACCTGAGTCTATCTTAAACCCTTCTTGACTGAGTACTTCTGCTTGTGTTTTCACAATTATTTTGAGTTATGTATGACTTCCTTTTTTCTTGCTGTAGTCTAAATACAGCCTTTTTCTGAGTAATGCTGTTTTTATGCATTCTGTGTTTTGTATTTGTATGTGTGTTGCTCCAGTTTTCACTGCTATTCTGAATCAGGAGAAGGGTATTTTAGTCAGTTTGTGATGCACTGTTAGTCTTTAAGTCAGCTGGAGTTGATCACACTTAATTGGTGCTCTTGTCTGAAAATATGGGTGTTTTTTCCCCTGAAGATTAGTTTAGAAAATGAAAACGTGAAAGAACGAAATCTTCAATAGAGTTAGTAGAGATGTATTTTTACCTTCCACCTACTTGAAACAAAACCATCACTAAATACTACCATATTTTCTTGGCTTCTTACAAAGAAAAATATACCCTCAGCATGAAAAGAGATACGACTCAATGTTTCAGTTTTTAAAAAATAAATTAGACTTTGTGAATATTCTTTTTCTTCTTCCTGTAAAATTTCTGTTAAGTGACAGCAGCAGGAGAATTTAAGATGTGCATTGAAGAGAAACCTCCTCTAAGCCCTCAGCAGACAAATTATGTGGCCTTACAGCCCTGTTGATGGTGAGGGTGATCTGAACTGCTTCAGGAATGATTGGTTGTAATCTCCTGCAGTCATGATTGTTAGCAGTGCAAATTTGCAAGTAAAATATAGAGAAAATACACATTGCGCTCAGTCTGTGTAAAGTTAAGGTTGTTTGGTTTAGTAGTTTAGAACATTAATTAGTATAGTGAACATCAGTAGGTATTCTGTATTTATGCTTTTTTTTATATTGATCACGGTTTAGAATCTAGTTGCAAACCATTTCTGTTACCAAATACATACAAAGATTCCAAAGAGATGTGAATTTAAAAACTAACATATATTGCATTTGGAAGACCAACTTGGTCCGCCTACTAATACTTTCATTTTTCTGGTCATGAAATTATTAATTGCATGCTTTAATCTGATACAAAATGAAATACTGTGTCATGCCTCTTGCAGGTAGGTGGGCAATGTAAGACTGTAAGAGTAACAAGTTTTGAAACAACAGAGAAAATCTGCGGAGTTGTGTATATTCAGTGTTACTGAGCAAGAAAGGCTGCTCTGAAATTTGGGATTATTTTCCTTATTTTCCAGTGATGTGATTTACTATAAAGCAAATGGATACACCAGCATGTATACATCTCTATTTTGGCAACATACGTGTGCTAAGAACATTGAATGTTGTCCAATAAATTGAAGCCTCTGAAGGAGCACCAAGAGGAATGGTAGGGATTAGATGCATTTAGCCTTATCTTCACACTGGCATAACTGCAGAGCTGTTAGGAAGTCAAAACCCCTTTGGTGTGAGGTTTGTTCGTGGAGTCCTGCAGTGGCTCTGAACTTTGTTTGTGTGCACTGGAGTGCTCGACTAACAGCCCCAGACCTCACATGTCTGCACAGTTTGAGTCAGAGTTCAAAAAGGGAAGCACAGCTTCTTGAAAATGCACTGTAATCAGCAAAATCAGCACTGTGAAGCTTAGTTAGCAGCTATGTTTGCATATTTTTCTTCTTGGTTTCGTTATTCTGGCACACTATGGGGGTTTTCTTCTATTTAGTGAATATATGAAGCTATATGAAATACAAATTCTCTTAATATATTTGTAGATGAATATGGATTTGTATAATACATTATATCAGTGTAATGTATACTTATATATTATATGAGTATATATATTTAAACAAAGGCAGAATAATTTCAACTGGACAAATTCTCTCGTGTCCTGCTGGTTTAAAAGCAAACTGTTTTGAATGGGATTATGAAGATGGAAAATTCTGGGATTTGGTCCTCACAATGTCAGATAGCAAGAGGAAGCACAGATCTTTAATGTCATCTTTCTTTGCCAGTGTGTGGTGTTTCAGTGGATTTTCAGTGCTGGGAGGAATTCGTTCATGCAAAGTTTGGATAATTGGCTTTCAGTCCATATGTACATTGGTTGTATGTTCCTTGAGAGAAAAAGGAGAATAGAACGACTCTAACTCCAGGGATGCCACAGAGGTTTCTGATGGATGTTTGGAACTTAAGTTTAGAATAAACAAATTACAGAGGCAATTTAGGTTATCTAAAATAATAAATTTTACCATAATAATGGAGTTTATAAAGGATACTCCAACAAGCAAAGTGTTATGCTGGTGTTGAAATAGTTTGAGAAGTCAAAGGTTGTCTTGCATAGTTCCTTATACAGTAACAAAATACGTAGGTGTTAATCAGAAGAACTATGCTGGCAGTTAAATTTTAAGGGATTTACTGTAACACTTGCTCTCTGTTCACCTGCCTGAAAGCTTTTTCTGCAGTAAGGTTTCACAGCAAGGAGATACTCCTGCGGTCTCATTCTTGTTATCCATTCTTTTCTTGGGCTGTGATGCTGTACTATACTGCTAGTTGTGCTAAGAAGCTCAGGACAAGCTGGGCTTGAATAATTCTTCTGTATTTGATACTGGTGAAATGTATCTTCAAAATATTGCTAAAATAAGAATCTAAATGATATTTGAAACAGTATTGCTGCCTGTTAGAGAAAAGGCTACTTGAAACCTCAAAACATAGCTTATACTGCATCATTTTACTTAGAGAAAATACATTAGTTAATTTAGTGCAGTAATTGGCATGGAAACAAAGTTTTCAGGGCCCAAAAGAAAGAAGTTGGTGTTGGCCCAATTGTGTCTTAAAACCCAATTTATTTTAAAATTACATGATTTTGTTGAATTTCAGGTTCACAGACCAACGACACTAAAAGACAATGTCTTCTAGAACGGCTGCTGGATGCAGTTAAACAGGTGAGAAATCCAACATACATTTCTGTAGTGGCTTACTCAGAGTTGTCACTTCTAGCAGGGACTGTCTTTGCTTTCTCTTTAGCAAAGAGAAGGAAAAAGAAGAAAAGGAAACAAGTAATCCTGGCTTTCATATAGTACAACTGAGTTTTTGTCTGCTAGCAAACAACTACTGTACAGTACTTAGTTTAAATTCTTGTTCTGGGTGGATTATATTTGTAATTGATATATTTAAAATATTTGTAACACTGTAGAATATATATTAGGAATATATGTTATTTTAGTCCTGATATGACCGAACTAAATTGCAGTGTGCTGCAAAGTCTAACAGTTAACATTTTAGAGTAGCAGGTCCTTTTCTTTGCACTAGATTTTTAGTGAATTGTTAAAATGCATGTAAAGATGTGATTTACATCTTTACAGATTCTGTATTTGTGTCAACTTGAAGTTCAGCAAGTAGAATTTTACAGACTGGAGTCAATTTGGGAATGACTGGGAGGCAAAGAAAGCCTCACAAATAAGTCAGTGAAATGTTTTATAAAGAGTGGTTCTGTAATTGTAGTACTGAGCTGGGTAGGAACAGTGTTTAGTTTTGTGGGTGCACATTTTAAACTCAAAAGTAGTAATTTCCACTCACTTTTCAATTTACTGAAGGACCTGCAGGTGTGTTGCTCTGGCTAGCAAGGATATATTTGAACTGCAAGAGCAGTCCATTAGTGTAACATGATGCTCTAGAGGACTTTTTGGATGCAGGCTGTATTTTGCAATGCTCTATTTTGTGCTGCTTCCTTTTGTTATGACTTTGTTTCATATATAGAAAAAGTTCAGAAAACGGAATTTATTTAGCACAACAAAAAGTTCTTAAAATGTCTTAAAATCTGTTTATTGCAGTGTCAAATACGATTTGGAGGAAGAAAAGAAATTGCTTCAGACTCTGATAGCAGGTAAAATAATCTAAGATTAGCATACTTAGATTTTGCATCATAATGACATAAGACATATGACACAAAATATATGACATAAGCAAAAAATTACATTGCATGAAAGGTAGGAGATCTGAAGCTGAAATAACATGATTAACAGCCCCTCTAGCAGGTGAGGGTGATTTCCCAAATTGATTGCCAATTCTTCTGAATGTAACCTGTGCCTCAGCTTTCAATCATTATGATGAGACTGTGGGTATAAGTAGATTATGCTGCTTACAAATAATGAGATTACTGCACAGAAGGAATCTCTCACTGCTTATAAGATAATGGTTACTTTACATTCCCTATTCAGAGGTCTGCAATAAAGTTGCTGTATAGAAACAGCTCCTTTTACAGGAGTTCATTAAAAACTCTGTTGCAGGGTGACCTGTTTGTGTGCTCAGTTTGAAGCTGTGTTCCAGCACGGCCTGAGGAGGAGCCGGGGATTAGCACTGACAGCAGCAGCAATCAAACAGGCAGCAGGTTTCTCCAGCAAAACTGAAACAGGTAAGTTGCTAATTGGAACTGTCCTGTTTTAATTGGTTCGTATGTTCAGTCAAGGAATATAATTTCTAACAGAAGTTTTAAGCATTGCACCAAACTGCATATTGCTGGTAGGATACTTTACACTTGGTGTGTTGTAGGAGTACTAGTGAAAATGACTGTTGCTTCTTAGCCGAATTTAACTTACATTCTAAATTTCTCTAGAAATATTGCTGGTTGGAAATCTCCACTTCCTACTGCTCCATCACATATAGTGGCAAATTTATTTTGAATTCTGACAAGGGTCAAGGTTGTGTAATTGTGCTGTTAAGTTTTTAAAACAGTCTTTTAATTCTTGACCTTCTCTTACTCAGTTCTTTAAATGCCATATTCTATATAGGTCAGATGTGTTTGACTTCTAATTATTGATGTAATTTTAGAAATAAAAAATGTATTGCTTGTATTGGTTGGGTTGTTTTTTATTACTTTCTCCACATGCAAAGAAAAGATTCCTTTATTTTTCTCTTCACCATGCTGTTTCTCTTTTTTTAAATCAGAGCTCTATGAAGATACTGATCAGTTTTTATCAATATTTAGGAAAAGTGCACAGGAAATGTTTTAGTGGAAAGACATTGTTGCCATTTAAATGCAACACTTCTCTTTTCTAAAGAAACGTGCATGTCTGTAAGTTCTGGCGCTATCTATTCCTTTGGACATGCCTTTCAGCATTTTACATCAGCAGTAACAGAGTTCTAACGAAATCTTTTTTCCCTTCCATAATATGTTTCCAGTTGAACATATGAACCTGTGGATAAAATACTAGCTTAAATGTGCTTTTAAATGTGAATTATATGTAAAAATGTCAGATCAAATTCTTTAATTTGTGTGGCTTTTTCAACAAAGTGAAAAGCTGTAAGTGCTTAAATAGCCCGAGTTCTGTAGGAATAAATAACATATTTAACTTGTGGGTTGCATGAAAAGGGTAAATGATTCACCTTTGTTCCAAGTTATATTGTTACCTGTTTGTTTTATAAATTTACATGTAAATGTGCTCGGGTATGAGCTTATCGGTTTCCTTGGTGGGGTGGTTGTCATTTTTATTATTAATGATTAAATTGCAGAGCCAGTGTTCTGGTATTATGTGAAAGAAGTGCTGAACAGACATGAGCTGCAGCGCTTCTACTCTCTGAAGGCCATCAGCACAGACATTGGCAGAGGCCGGGCTTGGCTGCGCTGTGCCCTCAATGAACATTCCCTGGAAAGATATGTTCATATGCTGCTCGCAGATAAGAATCGCCTCAGGTACTGCATCTGCTCCCTCTGGAGTGCGGGCAATGGACTGACAAATGAACACTCTCTGAAACCCCAGCAACCAGCCAAAAGCCACAGCTGTCATAGAACCTTGTGTTAAATTGCTATGCCTGTCAAGTCCCTTAACATAATTTTTAAAAATTTTTGCCAGCCATTAAGATAGTAGCTTGTGCTAGTATCAACATGTGACCTCTTCCCTAAATCCCTTCCCTGTTCTTTCAACAGTTTTCCCCACAGCAACGTGGACACCATGCTTTAAGGTGCCTCTCTCTCATTCCACTGAAATAGCACACAGTTACAGCTGTGTCTGATCAATTCATCAATGGTAATTGTCTGTTGCCTTTTGGAGAAGCTCATCTTTAATTGCAGAGCTCCAGCAGTGTAGCAGTGGGGAGCTGCTGCTGCAGATTACTGGGAAGTGGTTTGGTAGCAGTTTGTGGACCTTTTGTTAGAGTTACTGAGAATAACTTAATTACTTTTCATGTTTTGAAATCTTGAAGTACTTTGGAAGTGCAAAATGCACTTAAGTTCATAAACTGAGTCCTGCCTTGTTCATATATGTCTTCAATGCCTTTTCTTTATGGAAACTTGAGGTATTTTCCTTTTTTTATCAGTAACTGTTTTGCTTGCTCAAAGCACTTGATCCAGTCCAGTGGATTCAGCAGAAAGGCATTTGATTCATTTGCATTGATTAATGTATCCAGTGGATAAGATTATTGCCCAGACTGAGTTCATTAGTGCTGCCTTTTAATTTCTAGTTTGTTCCAGTCCTCTGTAGCTTTCTGGCAAAACAGATTTTGAAGAAATCAAATAAAGACAAATGAAATAAAGAAAAAGGTCTGAAAACCATTAGGAAATTAGTGGCTTGGATTGCTATGTCACTAATTATTCTCATGCTTATTGCAGTACTTGCACAGTGTCAGGATTATCAGCACACTGCATTGTAATGCTATTTCTAAAAAGGTGTATTCCAGAATTTTAAAGAATTAAATGTTACCTAAATTCCAATGGGATTTACAGAATTACTTTACATCCACAATTATGTACTTTGGAAACTTTTAAATGAATCTGTCAGTTGTTTATATATAGATGGAGGGTTTTCTTGATATCTCTTTTGTTGTTTAATTAACTGAATGCTGAGAGTAAAAATACAGCTTTCTCCTACTAGAAAGAACCAGACTGAGAACAACTAAATTTATGTGTTCACAGTAAAAAAATGAGTGTTTTTCACATCCAGATTCATAGTTTACCCTAACTATTTAGGTGTGGGTTAATTGGTGTGGGTTAGGATGTTGAAACTAGTCACAAGATCATAGAATATTAGGATTTGGGTTAGAAAGGACCCTTAGAAATTGTGTAGTCCAACCCTCCTGCCATGGGTCCCTTTCACCAGAGCAGGTTGCTCAAGATAAAGGGAACTTTGTGTTCACGTGTTCTAAGCTTATACCAAACGTGTATAGCAGTGGGTATAGAGAGATGCTGTGACTGCCAATGCACTGTGAACCCCCAGGCCCCAAGTGGCCTTTTTTCCCCTAAAAAAGTGAAGAGATAAAATGAAAGGGAAAAAAAATACTCTTTAGCATGTCTTTTTAGAACCATTTGAACAATTTCAGAAATCTAGGGAGTTACTGTGCCATAAAATTTAATCCTTTGGGGCGCTCCTACTTTAGTGTTTTCTTGTCTTTCAGAAGTGAAGTATATGTTACCATAGGACTGCATGTCCTTTTTTCCCCCCCTTTAAATTACAGTGTCTTCTACGAAGACTGGTCTTTTATGATGGATGAAGAACGTGCCAGTATGATCCCTACGATGGCAGCTGGTAAGACTTTCTCTTCAATATTGCTGTTCTTGGAAAGTTTTGGGAGGTTGCATCTGTTTCTGGTTGTGAGGAGTTTCTCTAATACACTCTGTTTATGTGGAGAACATGTGTCAGAGGCACAGCCAGGGTGAACAGTCAAGGTATGATGCCAGTGTATGCTATGAATTGATGGATTGTTAAAATCCTGGATATGGATTTCTTACAATTCAAAAATATTCTACATAATTTTTGTAACTCTTCAGCAGTCAAGGCTGAACTAAAGTGCAATTTAGAGCAAGCAAAGTGGGTTATTCTTGACTAAGAAAAGATTAATGATAGAATTTTATAGTAAGGTCCAAATTATAGATAAATACAGGTAAGGAGAGTAAGAGTAAGGAATATTAACAAATAATTTACTCTTCTAGAGTTCAACCACAGAAGGGATGCATTATTACCTTTTATATCCCTTTTCTCAGATATATCATCACATGCTTCATTCTGCAAGACAAGGTTTCATGGGTGTTTTTGCTACTAGTATATAGGAGCCAACAAATACTAAAGTTGCAGTGAAATGGCTTTAAATAAAAGGTTATCTACAGTACTTTTTGATTATTTAATGTGAAGCTGAACAGCCACCAAGAAGAATTCAGAACTGATTGCATCAGCTTGAATATAATCTAGAAGGGAATAAATGGTACATGAAAGAATAAGAATTCATGCATTGGGAACTGTGGGAAATTTTTGGGAGAAATGTTTTTCATGTCATAGTTTTGTTAATCCTTAGCTTCTATGTTCATAACTTCCATGTGAAGTATATGGTGCATTTCTGGTCTCTTTGCCCCCTTTCTTTTATCTGAAGGTCTGAACTCCATTCTTTTTGCTATCAACATTGATAATAAAGATTTAAATGGGCAGAGCAAATGCACACCCACTGTGTCAGATTTGTTAAAGGAATCCACACAAAATGTCACTTCCTTATTGAAAGAGTCCACTCAGGGTGTCAGCAGCCTTCTCCGGGAGATCACTGCCTCATCTGCTGTCTCCATTCTCATCAAACCTGACCAGGACTCAGACCCACTGCCTGTTCTCTCCAGGAATGTAAATGCTGGTAAGCTTTTAGGAGTGTTAGTGCCCTTCAGAAGCTGAGGAAATATTCGAGTGTGTTTAAATAGCTCTTAAATTTAGTTTTAATGCACTATTTTAGAGCTGAAATCTTAAGTGCACTATGCAGACAAACCAGTTGAGTAAATAAAAAGCCTGAAATTGGAAATACTGGGTGTGAATGCAACTGTATTTCAGCATTCTTGTATCATTGTGAGAGGGAGACTAAACTGTTATATTGGTAGTGCTTTGCTTGTGCCCCGAATTTCACTTTCTTGTTCATAAAATTGTGCTTTGGAGTTTGTGATGTAATGATTTTTCATTTTTCATGTTGTCTTTTGGCACCTTGCTAGTCAGACATACAGTGAGTTGTATCTTTTGTTATATATGAGATAAAAATCTTAGCTTGTAATCTGCTTCAAATAGTGACTGTATTTACAGTCTGAATTCCTATGCAAAGCAGATAATTGTGAAAATTAAAATTTACTCATACATGCTTTCCCTTTAGAGTTCCTAGTGTTACAACCAGCTTGTATGATGATATTTACTAACAAAGACCCAAAGTCTTAATCTTTTATAACTTGAAATCGGTCAAGCAAAACGTGATTTTTTTATTATATATATTTTGTTCCAAAATTAGCAAAGTAATATTTTATTATCTTTGTTTCTGGAAGTTGAGCTGAAAGTTTGTTTTGCTTTGTAAAAGTACAGAACTGCAGGAAGGCTTTTGTGTTTTTCAATTAAGAAACAAGGCTTGAGTCTAATCAATAAATTGTTTTGGTTATGAGAAAAAAGCCCGAACCCCACATGAGAATCTGGTAGGAATAGAAGTTGAGATAAAATCTGTTTTTTATTGGCATCTAAAATAGACTTCATCTTACAACACAGGTTGTAGAACAAACTTGTGGTAAAGTTTTGTTGTAGAGAACTTAAATGAGATTAAAATCATAGGTAATACTTGATTTGGGATGACTTTGTTAGCATAAAATAGCCTTGCAAGATGAAATAAGACAGTAATTGACCATATGGTGCACATGACTCCACAACAGGATGTACCTGATGTGTACAGCACATGTGTATCCAGAAGATGAAAGGTACAACTGCCAATGAAATATCACTTTAAAAAAATTGAGTTTGTTCAAATGCAGTTATATGTGGAACGTTAGAGCAAGTCAGATGTTTCCATTATATTCTGTGTTCTTTGCTGGAATTCTATTTGCAACCAGAATGGGTTTAAACATCCTTTTAAAAGTATGTCAGTGTGTTTTGTGGATATGTAACAGCTGGACTTGAATTCAACAAAGCAATTTGGTCCCACTGTGAGGTGTCTTGGTGATTAAATTTCTGATATTTGTTGGAGTGCTTCAGTTTTGTGTTTAGCTGCACGTGCACGTCAGATTTAGTGAGAATAGGTAATACTGTAGAAATAAGTGCTGTCACTGAATGCATCTGGTGTAATGGGAGAGAATTTCAGTGTATTTCTAGACCAAGAGCTAATTAGCTGAAAACCGACTGTTCAATTTTTTAAGTATAGACAAAACGATTTGATTGCAGGTTGTGGATTTTTTGTGTTGTGCCTTTGTTCTTCTCAGTTTTTCCTCTGAAAGTGCTTCGTGTTTTCTCTGTTGTGTAGACCTGCTCTGCATTGTACACTAGGTGTAGTCCACAGGAAATTGACAGGAAGGCTAAATTTGAAATTTAATTTCATGACTTTGTAGAACTTTTTTTTCCAGTGTCAATTGAATCATGTTATGAATGCATCTCCAAAATATCTTCTAAAATCTGAATTATGTAAGGCATATAAAATAAAGCTGGTAATTAGAGGTTTAAAAGCTCATGTGTATGGAAAGTTAATGAATGCCATGTAGATCTAAGTGTTTTTTTTTCTTGACTAGAGTAATTTAGTACATGAGGTTTCGTATATTATTTCTCTTTTCTAAACTGTTTAAAACTTCTTATTGCTATTAGATTTGAAATACAAAAAAGATAGAAAGAAGAAGAAGAGAGTGACTAATATTATCTCATTTGATGAAGAGGAAGATGAGCAAAACTTAGGGGATGGCACAAAGACTCTGATTCCAGGAGAAAGTTCAGAGGAGAGTGTGGACAGATCTTCAGTTCTTGCATTGTCCTCATCTGAGAGCACTCTCGGAAAAAATCTGAATGGGAGTGAAAGTAGCTATTCGTGGAAGAACAATTCAGTGTTCATGAATGGAGAGTATGAGTACCAGAAACTGGATGTGAAGAGCATTGATGATGAAGATGCAGATGAGGATGACCTGTATGGAAAATCATTAGGAAATAAAGGCACAGAAGGTGGAACTGAAGCTTCTGAAAAGTAAGTATTGGTGCAGAAGATAGTGGTAAACATTCTGTGCTTCCCCTCCATCCCTCCCTTCCTTTTATGGGTATTGGCAAACTGATGTGTTGAACTAAACTATAGATTTTCTTGTTTTTGGGGGGTTTTTTTGTTTGTTTTGTTTTTCTCTCCCTATTCTTCCTCCCCCACCTTTTTTTCCTTGTTGTTTTTTTTTTTTTTTTTTTTTCCCCTTTTTTCCCCCCCCCCCCCTTTTTTTTTTTTTTTTTTTTTGTTTCCTTTTTACTGTTTAAACAATATTGGCCACTGCGGTGATGATATTTTGCTTCTAAGTTTCACTGAAATCCCAAATTTTGAGATTTCAGACTTTTTGTTCTCCGTGAAGTTCTCAGTTGTTAAAACTGTGGCATGCTATAACCAGGCTATAGTTCTGGCCCACTTGATGTTTCCTTATTCTTAGTAGGACAGCAATTCTAATTTGGCTTCACAGTAAAAATATGTATTTTAAACAGAGTAAGCTACATCACAGCAGTAGATGGTTGAACAAGGGAGGACAAAAGTGAGAGAGAATAATTTCAGATATTAATATGATTTCTTTGTTTCTGACAGAAATTTGTTTAGAGAGAAAGGCAAGCACTGTTTGTCTCATCTGCTTTGGAATGTCTGCTCATTAATGAATTAAGTATGGCTGACCAAGAAATTGGCAGGCAGATTGAAATAAAGATTTTCCTTGTAGTGGTATCTTGGAAAGAAATATAAGCATTATGAACAGTAATACTGGCTGTATAAATAGATTGGTTTGTTTGTTTGTTTTAAATAGGCCTCATGAAATAGTCACATGCAATTCTCAGTTATGCAGTTGGAGTCCTCTGCAGGTCCTGAATGATGACTCGGATGTACTATTTCCTGTCAGTGCTGTTGGCTCTTACTCCCAAACAGGTGGGCATTTCAATTCACAGAATTCCAGCAGCCTTTATTCTAACATGGGACAATGATAAGAAATAATGGGATTGTACAGGAGATACTAAACAACTGGGATAAAATTAATTCTAGTTCTGAATCAGAGTTTTCCATTTCAGTAGTTACTTAGTTGAGGGGGACTTATCAATGTCAAAATAAACCAGAGTTTCACTTGGATTAATGGAAATGTAGTCTTGTATTTTATTGAAGTTTAGGATAGTTGTATAAAAAGTCCCCGTGTCCATTTTCTAGATACCACTAAGCTGTGACAAACTCCAAGTCTGTTTGAGAAGTTGAATTCAAATTAATCTTGACAGACTAGAGAGCAGCTGGAAGCAGTTGAGTGGAAGCTGTTAACAGTTGAAATACAGGATAAGGAAAGACAGACTAGGAAATACTTGCTCAAAAAAAAGGATACAGGAATCATAGAATGGTTAATTTTTCATGTGCCAGTATCCTCAAATAATTTTCAGCAGGTTACAAGCTGATAGTGAATTAACAGAGCTGGGCATAAATGGGAGTGTCATTTGTAAATGTAAGTTCCATTGGCTCTGCTGTGGCCTCAGCTTCAATATTGTGTGCAGGGAGGGGCACTTCAAGAATGATGTGGAGCATTTGAAGCAAGCAATAAAAATGGTCAAAGAAATGGAAATGAAGACCTGGTGCTTTTACCGCATCTGTATTAGCACCAAAAACTGTTCATAAAACGCCGAACTTTGAACTACTCCTTTCAGTGACCATTTAAAAACTTCTCAGTGGTATTTATATAATGTTTTAATTGTAGAATATATTTTTTGCAGATGTATTATATGTCCAAGCATTTAAATGTATCATTGATTGAAGGCCTATGAAAAAGTGTAATTCAGTTGTGTAAGTTCAGTGACAAAAATTGAGTCCTAAAATAATGCTGCACTGCCCTCTGCTGTATTTTAAAATATGTACCTCATAAGAGATGCCAGTGGTTCAAAAGTAAAAGAAGGACATTTAAAATGTTTTCTTGTGCTACCATATTTTTCAATGTATGCAGGAATGGATTAAAAAAAAACATTGAGTAGTTTGTGGCATTGTGGTCTCTTAAATGTAAACCAGAAACTGTTGGGAGACATTCACAAGTTGAAATCTGGAATACAAGAATGCATTCCTGTTTATGGGGGGTGGTGTGTGGAATGGGAACTCACAGTTGCTGTCAGTAGGTGTCACGAGGCATCAGGAGCATGAGCTGGGGGTTTTGATCTGAAATCAAAAATTAGGAGTGCAAGCCAAGACTTAGTTCTGGAGGCAGATGACCAGAGAGGACATCTGTACATATCTGTGTGCATCTTATCCATAACTGTCCCAGGGGCTTACTCTTACTAAGAAGACACCAAAGCCTCTTTTTGTTGTGTTGCTTCATCTCAGAACTGTTTTGAATGCAGTGCTCAGCCTACTGGAGCTGATCAACAGGCACATTCAGATCCCTTCTAGGCACAGGAAAGATATTTTCAGTCCTCCTCCTGTCCCTGTTTGTGGGATGTTGTGCAAGTGAGAGGGATACAGCATCGGGCTGGTGACAGGAGTCAGTTCACCAGTGCCAGGAAAGCCCCCAGAGCCCTCTGTCTGCTCTGCTCTCCTCTCTCTGAACGGGAGGAGCTGGTGGAGTGTGCACAAGGGGCTGCACCAGTGCCCATTGCACAACCCAAGTGCCAGCCACTCAGGTAGGGGGACACACACAGATCCAGGCACTCTCCTCACAGCCACTCTGACAGTGTGCTGAGCTTGAAAGCTGCCTTGGGCACTTGTTTGCCTCTGGGAGTTTCACTCGTGCTGAATGAATGATGTCAGAAGGAACATGCAGTAGCTTATTCTGAGGACAGTCCAGCCCACTAACTGGCAAACTCACCATTATCCTGATATTTTTGTTAAAACATGTTTAATGAGCTCTTGTAAAATACATAGTTTAACCCAATATTTCAGTTTATAGGTCTTAATACCAATAAATAGCACACACATACATATATTTGAAATAGCATAATCTATAGTGTTGTATGTTAATAGGTGTTTTCAGTATTAATCTGTAGCAGTGCTCCAGGGATGTGTCAGGGCATATCATATCTCCATGTGACTAGAAATGAGAAAGCCTCAGTCAAAATGCACTTGCTTGGAACAAAAACAGAGCATGTATTTTAGGAGCTGAGCTTCAGTAAACTCTGCAGCTTCAAAAATAATTTTTCTCTTCCATAGAATATGTATTTCTGACATAATTTTATTATTCATTAACTTATTTTCTAGAATTTCTGCTTTTAAAATCTGTTATATTTCGGATTGCCTTAAAGTAACTTTGTAGCTCTTCCATAGTAAGATGCAGAACACATCAATAAAATATGATTTTTGTTTGTTTCCACCTGAGCTTCCTTAATGACAGGCTCAGTGATGTGGATGTTTTGCTGCCGACAGTTGTGGATCTGTGGACAGATGCGCATTAGTCATGCTTTTTAAACAATATCTCATTTGTCTGATTCCTGATGCTTGGTGCACAGACGTAAGGAGCCCAAGAAAAGCCATGGTGCTCTGTTGGGAATACAGAAAGCACTGGTGTCTTTGCAAGGTTTCATGTGCTGGGGACTAACCACAAATTCTTCTCCTGTAAGTCACAACCAGATTTGTAGTGAACATGAGGTGTAACAAGGTGTTTCAACTCCCAGAGCTTGCACAAGGAACTTCAGGAAAGTCTCCTCATAGCGTTGCAACTCTATACATATCAAATATCATTAATAATTTCTTTATGATGGCTGTGTTCTTGAGAGTCTTGACAATCCTGCTGGCATTCAGGGTCAATTTGCAGAAGGCAACTAGAGACAAAATTCAAAGTGTTTAAAAGCTTTAGCAAGTTTAGTGGTTGTGTTTAAAAATGTAACTACCTAACTTCTGGATTTATGTTTTCACTTTATTTTTTGAGTAGTGTAACCCAAAAGAAATTAATGGTGCATTCTACTTTAGATAACTTGGAAAATGGAGAGGGGCATGAACATGCTGTTCATCCGGTAGAACTGGTTCCGAGGAGATCTGATCTTCCTTACAGGTATGTGCCAAATGTTGTCCTAAAAGAAAAAAACCTTCACCCTGTAGTTGCCAACTTATTGTTACTTAATGCATTTAGACTGGAAAACCGACTACTCATCAGGGTGCTTCTGCATGTTTGGAAAGACAAATGCCAAAAATCTACAATTGCCTTTTTGCATAGTTTCATACGCTGAACTTTTCCTAGTTATCTTGAAGAAGTCACTTAGTCATTTCAAATAACAGACTTGGCCTCCTGATTTTAAAAATAGGTTTGATGCTGGTTTTTATGTTATTTTACTGTATTCTCCATGGCCTTTTAATTCAGAAACTTTCTGTGTCTGCTTAAATTGAACTCCCAGGAGATACCTTAAAGGATTGTTCAACATATTTTGATTAAATATGGGTGAATAGGATAACAATTCTCATTTCTGGAATGCTTTTTTTCTTACGTTTTGAATTCAGGATTTTGTTTTAACATAGAGATTATACTGTGCTTTTATAAATAGAGTGGATGTCAGTCCTCCAGCTCAAGTGAATACTTTAAGCAGTGTGTTGCCTTCAGCCACTGTGCCAGAATCCATGACAATTAGTAAGTACTTCCTTGATGTATCTAGATTGATGGAAATAACTTGGAAAGTCCTGTAAGTCTTTCTCTGTTTGTTTCAATAAAATCTGCTTAGAGAATCATAGAGCACTTAATTTCTGATATGCTGGTCATGTTAGTAAAAACTGCTCTAAAGTGGTGTCTGTATTGGCAGGTTATGTTTCATTCCAGCTGATGTATCCTTATATTAAATGTGGTTTCAGTAGTTCAATGAAAAATAATGGCTTGATTGGCATCTTTAAATTTCTACAAGCTCTGAACACACTGAGTGTTGGTTCTGATGTAGTCTTGCTTATTTTGCCTGTTTTCATTAATGGCTAGTCAGAAACAAACAACCCCACTCTCTCTGTAGTTTTGATATGAAAATCTACTCCAAACATAAATATGGGCTTTCATATACAAAAACTTGAGTTAAGATTAAGGGGAAGGACAGTCATGTTTCAGTGGTATTAAGAGCAGAGCTAGACAGGATAAAATAGTCTTTGCTGCAGAGATAGATTAATAGAAGCACAGGCAGTTTGTTTATCACATATTTGATCTTTTTTCTTTGCTTATACTTGTTGAACAAAGACTTAGTTCTTAAACAGAGTATCTAAGCTTGTAAGCCAGTATGTGTTTTGTTCTTCACTGTCCAGAATGTTCTGTAACTGAACTGGCTTTATTCCTAAAGCTCTTGGGTGAGTGTTTGTTTCTTCTTATAAATTTCAATATGTACAAGTTTTAAATGATGACATTTGGAAAGCTGAAGTAATGCAGCCAAGATTCTTTTCTGCAATTGATTAATGCAATCATCAAAATGAATGAAATCTTAAGATATTGTAATCTAATTTTCTAAAGTTATATTCAAATTTTCTAACAGCCTGTGCTAAAGGAGATAAAACAAGCATTTTCACTGGGCAGTGTTTCAGGCTTTGGTACTGGTCTTCTGACTGAGTTTCACAAAGGTGAAAAATCCTTTCCTGCACAGTACGTCATGAAGTGGCAAACGAATTTGAGACTTCTAGGAGGCATCATTGACATGTGGAACGGATTTACTGTTATAAGCTGCAGTGATACTTTGGTCACTAGATATTCTCTGCTAATATTATTCCTGCAATATCCTTTTGTTCTTGTTTATTTCTCAGAGAATTGCACAGGGCAGTTTCCGGCTGTCCCCACACTCGATTGGTTCTGCTGTTTGTAGGGGAGCCAGGTACCAGCAGGGGCCGCAGTTGGTCTCCTTCAGTTGCTCAGTTATTTCCCAGTGTAGGTAAGAGAGCTCTAAAATAGAAAGTAAATCTGGAGACTTTCAATTCTCAATACTTAGGAATTTGTAAATGAAATGAAAACACAGGATCAACAGAAGCATGCACACTTTCATTAGTTTCTGCAGTTCAGAGAAGGCTTTGGTGAAAGGAAGGGTGGGAAGTGTGTCAAAGCCATTTATAAAGCTAGTAGAACACCTAGTAAATAATCATAATTATGATTAAAATTCAGCTGACTATGCATTTATAGAATTAGTGAATTCCTTTATAATATATGATCCTGGGTATGTTGAATAAAAATGATTTTTTCAAGTTTGTTATTATTGGTCGTAGATTCTCTACAGGAGGAATTCAGTGCTATGACAAAGTCAGACACTGAAGCTCTTTCTCTCTGTTACAATTAGCAGAATTATTAAATTCTGGGGCTTATGGCTTGGTTGCATAGCAACTGATTCTAACACATCAGGCAAGAAAAATGGATTGCAGAAGTGCAGTGAAAAAAGCTGCGAGGTCTCCAGTGATTGGATTTTTGAGTTTCTTACTTCTGAAGTCAAAGCCTGAAATGAATTTTTTAAAACTTATATTATTTTACTGCTTTTGTTCCAACCTGTTAGTATAGTACTAAACTTTTCTTACTTCTTTTGATGTGCAGGCTAGAAAGTTGTGCTAGGAGAAGCTGCAGTTTAAAATTTTTGCCATTTAAAATTATTGCCTGGATTATGTCCCATGCATTTGTAAGGTATAGGTTACCTTAGCAGCAGATACATCTCAAAATATACTGATACCACTCAAGCGAAACCCACAGAGCTTTGCTGTTTATGTTAGGAATAATTTGAAAACTGGCCCTGCTTTGCAGATGGTTTTGTCATAACCAAGTTTATAAAGTTAAGCTGGTCAGAAGTTTTCTATTTATGCATCAACTTTACTGTGCAATTGTCAGTTTTTTTAAAAAAGTTGTCTTTATCTTATTGTGCTTGATTCACAAACAGCACTGTTTCAAGATTTGCTATTGGAAGACTGTATTTTCAGCATTGTTTTTCATCTGAACAATCTGTCCTACTGCAACAATCTGTACTACCAGCACAAGTCTCCCCATTTTGTTGCACGAGGCAAAAAATAAGTTCCAAAACTTTCATTTTAAAAGGATGCTACTTGTGTTCTTCTTCACAAGATTCTTTTTTTTTCAGTGCTATTTTTAGGAAATAATTGGTAATTTAGTTTTTTCACTATAATTTTCTTCAGTTTTTAAAATTTGGCTTAACCACAAAGGTTAGGAAAGGTTGTAATCATTCCATATTTTTTCATATATTCATGAGGAATCCCTGAACTTTTCATGATCACTAAAGAAAGAACTTTACTGAGTAATCAAACCTCCATGTTATATTTTTATCTTGGGTTGTGAAGTGAATATGGTGTATGTTTTTGTACTTTCTGTGTCCTCTAAATAGCTGTTCTGTAACCCAGTTGCCACAGGGCACTGGCAGGTACTAAATTCTTGTGTCTTCTTTGAGAGCATGGCTGTGAAGGGAGGGTGTTTGTATTTCATCAAAGAGAGGAAAGCTGCGATTTACGTTTTTGGTTTTCACCAGGACTCTTCTACACAGTAGAAGGCCAGCACAATTTGTTTCCTACTAAAATTTGTCCTGTGAATAGTGACACGACAGGATAATATTTACAAGATTTTTGAGCACTAAATTAAGCCTTAGAAGGCAGTGTTCATGTAGGCAGCTTAGGGAGCATCAAACTCTTTATGTCTTCAAAGGTCAGACTTCTGATTTAAGATGTACCTAGTCTGCTGGGAGTCTTACTTGTCTCTGAAAATATCTGTGTAAATTTTCACTCATGGAAATAAAAAAAAAAGAAGATTCCTGTAAAGTGCTCCCAGCCTACCCTGATATTCTATCTGCAGGATTGCAGAGGAGGCTGCATGACCTTGTGTACTCTGAGGGATGATTTCACTTACAGCTCATTCTTCACAACAGGTGATTGCAAATCAGACTTCTCCAGTCCTTGGCTAAATAGCAGAAGAGTTGTGAAACTTATGACTTTTCTGGAGGTTGCTGGAAACTGGCAGGTGTTTCTCAAAGCATTATATATTTCATACTCTGTGACCTTATGAAAGCTTTCTAGAAGCTAGATTTTTGCATGAAGCATGGAATGGAATTTAAAAATGTTTTAGAGCAAATATACACTTCATGAGAAATTAGGCAGTGCAGATTAATTTCAGCAATAAAACAATATTGTTAGTGTTTGAAAAAGTGAGGTTTAATATGAAAAAATTAATTAGTACATTCCTTGACTTTTATATTTTTTTTTTTCTGATAAAGAATGGTTTGGAATTATTGGTTTGTACATGGGAATTATTTTTTCAGGAAGTTGTTGTAAAACTATCTCTCATGGAAAAACTTCACTAGTTTTCATCTTATCTCTGTCTTTATGGAACTCAGATTATCTCTTCGTTTTTAGAGACGTTGGTGTTGAATGCTGATCCTGAATAGTGGTAGTGTATTGCCTTTCATTAATATTACTTTACAGGACATAAATGTCATCAAGCACAGAACAGCTCAGAAGTAGGACATAAAGTCTAACATCAAACACATTACTTATGAAGGAATACTTGGCTAACGTCCCACTGTTTTATTAAAAATATTTAAAAAACTCGAAAAAAAAAAGGAGGGGGGGAGAAAGATTGAAGTTGCACAATCCAGAAGTCAGAAAATGCCAAATTTGTGGTTGCTGCTACAACCCTGTCATTTTAAAAAATTTATTCAGTTTTCTAACCCACACAATGTATGAGATATAAGTCTGCTGGAAAAATTAGGTTATGATCATACACTCATCTTGGAGGCAAGTGTAACAGACAGACAAAAGCTCATGAACTGGGGATGCTCTGGCAGGTTTGAAGGGAACCTGCTGCAGTGTATGATACTGAATTTCCTTTGCATTCAGCTGACTGCTCTGACATGCTGCTGAGGAAGCGTCAGTGAAAGTAAGAAATTACAAATTTCTGAAGTTTTAAATATTATGCCTGAATTAAATAGGATGGTTTCCTTTTAGTTGTACTCAGTTCCTTGCTTCAAAAGATCATGAAATTAAGGTTTCTAATTTTTTTCTTGGTAATTTTTTACCCATGTAATTACACTAATCATATTCTACTCTTGTATTTACCATGGATAGAGAGGTTAAAGAAGTATTGATGATAAACCATATAGTTCTCGTGTTTGTTTTGAGTAGTTATAGAAAATACAACTCCTTAATTCTCCTCACTTCAGAAAGAAACAGCAGAGCTATGGCCATGGAGCAATTGTGCTGCTCAGGCAGGCATGGGCTGAACCAGCTTTCTTGGAATTCTGGTTTCTTAGCCCAGACTGGTGGTTTGTGTTTCATCCACACTTCCACTGGTACCTGTATTTGAGCTAAATTAGCAAGAAGTACTGGGTAGGAAATGTGTTTGCATTTGTGGTCCTAAATAAAGCATTGATTTTTGCCCTATATGTGATAATGAAATTTGAAGTTTCTGCTTTGTTGTGTCTCTGTAGTATTGTCAATTCTGTGACTCTGAGAAAAATGAGGCAAATGGAAATAAATAAGCAATTTCAAGTCTTCTATTTCATGAGGCTTTTTTTCTTCCTCTTTTGTGCAAACCATAGTCTTTAGCAGAATCTTGCTTTTGTGCTCTGCTTATGTGTGTGTGTGGGAGAGGGGAGTGAGAAAAGATGGGATTTCAGGTCTCAACTCATGCAGAAGATTCTGGATGAAATAAGGCAAAGAAGATTAAGTTATTATGCAAGTTAAGGTTACAATTTGAATAGGCTGGTAAAATTGAGATAATGAAGACAATTTATAATAGCTTAGCTGTATAAATGTTAATCAGTACACATTAAAATACTGAGTACACACACAGGCAATTGCTGCAGAGCAGGCACCCCATGCAAGTGCAGAGCCATGTTTGAGCAGCAACAGCTTTAATTTATTCAGAGTTAGAGACATAGCAGCACCTACTTGTTGATCATGCACTATCATATTTTAATGGCACACTTAAAATATTTAAAATGTCATCAGCTCAATGCCTCCTTGAGGAGGATTCTGAATTCAACATTATAGTTCAAGATCTTTATTTCATTATGGAGTGTTACTGTACAGAAAGCATACTGCGGGTCCTTTTTGTTTGGGTTGTTTATTTGTATGATGCTCTAACACTTCCTGGATTATTCCATTTTCCTTGTCCGTAGAGCAATTGTTTATTTCACAGGTAGGTTGATGGATTGTGATCCCTTTTGCTAGTATTCAATACCCAGAAATTTCACAATTTCACAGTAGTGAATAATAGGTTTTTCTACAAGATGTTTTTTTCTTCTGGGTTCTAGAAAATATGTTGTTACTGTAGAAAACTAATTATTTTTCTATGTGGAATTACTGAAACGCAAAGTCCCTCTAATGACATATTGAAATGTTTCTTGCTAATGTAATTTAGCTCTTAAGGTGTAATATGGGTGTTATGGAATGAGCAGAAGAACAATCATCTACTTTCTCCCTGGCCAAAGGCAGAGGAATGTTTTCGAAAAAAGTCTTGCATGGAGAAATTTGGCTGATGATGAAATGATTTAAATAATGACTGATTTTAAATTATATCAGAACTCTGCTGAACCCTGCAGTCATGCAAGGGTGGGATTTGTCTGCACATTACCAAAGCCAGACTGGAATCATGATGTCTGCAGCACTGACTGATACATTTTGTTGACATAATAAAATCTTTAACATTTTATCCACTATTAGACTTTGTCAAACTCCCTCTGGCCCATAGGACAGTGCTAAATTTTTGTTAAATGGGCAAAAACTTCTGTAACTATAGAAAATATTAAGAAAAATACCAGTAATTCTGTGAACTGAATGTAAAGGGGAAAAAGTTGTCCAATCGCTTTGCTTGCTTGAAGAAATCAAGTAATACCACTTCTGTTAGTATGTTTTCAGTAAAAGCACACAAAATTTTCTGGCATCTGCATTGATTACTTGTAGAACAGAGTTGGCTGATTTATTATATAGAAGCATTTCACTTAAAGGTTGGGAGGGATGGTTTAATATAATTGTGTCCTTGTAGCACTCAAAATAATAAAATTATTGATTAACATGTGAAATTGTTAATGAAATTATTTGAGTTGACATTTTTCTGTATGGTATTTGGCTGTTCTTGGTATCATGTTAAACCTATCCCAAAGGAAATCCTTAAAAATTTAAAAATTCTGTCAGTTTTTTTGTTTGTATGTTTTATTGTTTTTTAAATGTTATTCTTGATTTAATGATGGACAGTATTTTTAATTTGTAAAAAAAAGAAAAAAAAAGGATTCTATAGGAAATGAGAAGTTTCAGAAATCTCCTCTTTAGGGCTGAACTTGAGAAGCAATGCCACAAGGAAGCAATGACATTCTCTCTACTGCCATCTCCCTGTAGCAGTTATTTCCTGTGTCAGGATTTATAGCCAGGAGGAGAAGCTGAACAAGTGACAGTGTACCTCATTAATAGGCACGTGGTGGAAAGGTGCATTCTGCCCTACATCTGTGGTGAAAACAAAACAGCTGCAGCCACAGGCACACTGATAAACATTTGTATGAAAGCCAGATGCAGACTAATTTGGTTTGATCGATACTTCTGGTGCGGTGTTAAATAACACCGCTTTTGAAAGATTGCTCAAATTAGTGATGAGATCAAGAGCATTTTGATGTGCTCTGCTGAATAGCAAACAGTGTTGGCATCATCTTAAGTCTTCTGCCTGTGTACATGACTTCTAGATCTGAAATGAGCAAAAGTGTACACAGATATTAATCCATTTTGTTCCTTCTTCTTAGATGAACTTCGTCAAGCTATCGTGGCCATGATGAATAGAAAGGATGAACTGGAAGAGCAGAATAGGTAGTTTGCCTTTTTTAGTCAAGAGGGATTTCAATTAAAAAAAAAAAATCTGTTCTTTAATACAATCTGTCCTTTCTGTAAAGCTATACATAATATTTATGTAACCTTTTTGATGTATATGTTAGTTTTTCTGTGAAAGGCTAACTTAATAATTCACTATTTAAATGTTGATACTGAAGAATAACGTTTTGAGGACACCTTTTTGCTTTTAGTTTGACTCAGGTTAAACTCTGTACCTTGGGAGCTTTGCAGTCGTAGTTTTTTTCAAAACCAAGCCTTATAGCCAGAAGATTCTGAAGCTCTCTTAAGATAGCGTTCTAAATGAGCAAAAGTTTCTCCAAGTGCAAATATTCAGAAAATTTCTGGGTTTTCCCTTCTGGTGAAGAAGTGATTGTAGGATGGCTGACAATGTGATGCTGAAAGTGACTTTAATTTTTGACTATCTTTATGTTCACTTGGGGCAAAATGATGATGTAAATGTAGAAATGATCAGTTTATCAGCTTATATAAAATGCCATCAAACATACTTTGTTTTTATTTAGTTCATTGAAACTCATAATTAGATGAATGAAAATACAAATATATTCAATGCTTTTGTAGGGCTATTTTGATAATTCATCTCTTCCTATAGGTATTTTGGGTTTTTTAATGCTGAGCCTACCAACAGATCCTGTTTTCCTTCCTCCTAGTCTTCCCACTCCCATAATTGCAAGTTATTGCCTCACTGAGCTTTGTGGGCTTTTTTGGCAGAAGGACCAGGATGCTTTGGGTTTTACCATTATGCATCATGCTGACCTTTGCTTTCTCATCAAGGGCTTTTACACAGAGGTCTTTGGCAGTGCACTTGGCAGAGACAAGAGCCCTGCCTGTTTTGCTATAAATATATTCCTTATAGATTATTCCCAAGATGTATGGACTTGCACTGAAAACAGCTTACAAGCTTTTCTAAAAAAAAAACTCTTTCTGCATGCTGGTAAAGTAGATCCCATAATAGTTTGTGCTTTGGGCTTGTTGACAAGATAGTAATACAAATTAATAGTAAGCATTTGCAACTGCTTTTTCCTTGTAGATTTTAATATCTTTTTATAATGAAATTGGGTGAATTTATTAGATTGAATAATGAAATTTTAGGATGACATCAGTGGTATCACTCAGGCAACCTCCTCTGTGATTCTTAGAGAATACTCTAATTACCAGGGAGTGTGTGCAGTGTTCTAAAGGGTTCGACCTTCTCGCAGGTCCCTGCGCAATCTGCTGGATGCAGAGATGGAGCATTCTGCAGCACTGAGGCAGGAGATGGAGAACTGCAGAAGGAAGGCGGCCGAACAGGAAGAGCGACATGCCACCAAAGTCCAAGCCTTGGCACGGTAAGAAGTGCTGAAATTGTCTCCAAAAGTAACTGCAGGGGAACAAGGGAATAACAGAATCTGTATATATATGTGTATACATTTTCAAGTGGCTAAGTTTGCGGGAGAACAGAAGTGATTTAGGTCTAAAAATCCTATTGTAAGTAATAGCTGTTGCTAAACACTATCAAGGGGTGAGTACCAAGTTCTGAAGTGGTGCAGCTGTTTTTCCCCCAGCTCCAGGAAGGTCAGCTGGAGCAGCTTACTCAGGACCATTTCCAGTCAGGTTTTGAATATCTGCACAGATGGAGATTCCGCAGCCCCTTTGGGCAACACTGTTGGCAGTGACTTCTTGGCAACGATGTTCCTAGTGGGCTCCAGGCTGCTCTTGGCCTGCTTTGCCTTGGGGGGGGATATTGAAGGCTCATCTCAGCTACCTGTTGCTCCTCCCAGATCCTCCTCCTCAGAGCTGTTTTGCAGCCCTCCAGCATTGCCTGGTTGCCCCAAGTTATTTCTCCCCAAATGCAGGACTCTGCATTTACCCTTGCTGAACTTGACATTTCTGAGTCCAGCCTGTCCTTGTCCCCCTGGATGGCAGCACAGCTACACAGTGTCTCTGCTCCTCAGTTTTGTGTTGTCTGTGTCCTTGCTGAGGGTGTGCTCTGGCCCAGCATCCAGGTGATGTGAAGGTGTTAAACAGCATTGGCCCCAGTATTGAGTTGCCTCCAGCTTGCCTTTGTGCTACAGTGAAAGGGAAAGAATTTTAACCCTCTCCTTGTCTAAATGGCATTCAGCTTAAGGAAGAATTTGGAAGGTAAATGCTGCTGTAATGGTGTGATTTGCTGCTTATAATTCAAAATAACCTCTAGAGTAACCATGATGTGTAAGATCCTGGGGGTGATTCATATGTATAGAAAACAACAAACAATCCAGGAGTTAATAATTTGCCTTACTCAGAGAGAGGTGTTTGTTTTCTGTCAATTGCAAAGTATCACAACTGACATTCCTTTAAGCTTTTTATTGCCTATTTGAAAATTATAAATATAAAGCTTTCTTAAATGTAAAGGTATTTAGGACACTACTAATTCTGCTTTTGATGGCACATCAAGCCAAGCTACTCACTTTGAGGGAGGGAGAGATATGAATAAGTGGGTTTGACATTCATGTGCGGTAAGGCAACAGAGACAATGCAAATACTTCATCATTTAATATTCATGTTTCAGGTTATAGGAGTTGTATATTCATATTTCTTTGACTCACTTCCCCCACAATTTTAGAATTTGCAGTGACATATGGGTTAATCAGATATTTGTCATGCACATATCTCTTTAGAGAATAGAGAAAGAGCTTTTATAACCAGACCTGAAGAGATGCTCACTTAGACTAACAAGGTATTTTTAAACAAGTCTATGTAATTCCTCTTATTGCTGTAAGGGTGTGTTGTGTTGTTTGCTCTTCTGAAAGTCAGTTTGCCTTGTCATGTGATAAAAACAGTGTTGGGAGCTGCTGAGGCATGATAAATTCATGTGTCACTAGTTCTTTGGACTCGGGAGGCATTTCTTTAATGATTCATTGCAACTCATTTTCTAACATTCTAACATAAGAAACTTTGTGTGTAGTTTCTTTTGAATAGAAGATTTTCTTCTAAATTTTTTGTTGGTTCACTTTGTATGCTGTAGGTGATGCCGCTGCAATAATAACAGTAGTAAATTTTTAAAGTAAATAGTGTTTTTAATCAAGAAGTCCAGCAAGCTGAATAATCTAAAGAATTTGAAATAACAAAAAGTTTGGAATTGCTTTGTGAGTACTGCATAATGCATAGGTGAGTAAGAGGAAACTAACTTCCAGATGTTTTGAATTAGTGAAATCTCACTGTTTACCTTGAAAACAATTGATCACATAACTAGAGTAGAAAATTTTCCCATTTGTAATATTCAGAATATTTTAAGGCAAGGGAAATAATTCAGTAACAATCTGACTGTTGTGATTTGATGAATGAATATTTTTCAGATTATGAGAGCTGATATTTATGTGTGTCGCCAAAGCTCTTTTGAAGAATTTGACATAAATAGCTTCCTGAAGGGTTTGAGAACACAAATTTCAGTGACACATCACTCAGTGCTGAAATGATGGCTTCTAGAATTCTGCAATTATTCAGCTGTTCTCCTGGACTCTCCCAAGAGTCTCTAGCCTCCCAGAAAAAAAAGCAAGTTTACTGAGAGACATTTTCCCAAGTTTCCCAGGTTCTCTTTGAAAAATGGAAGAAGTCTTAGGTCAGCTTGGTTTTAAGTAGTGGAAATCTCATTGTTCCATGTTCATTGTTCCATTGTTCATTCTCATTGTTCTCATTGTTCCATGTGAATAGCTCTTTCATAGCAGTTGTTATATTGTTTTTGTTGTTGGTTTTTTGTTTGTTTTTTTTTTTTTTTTTTTTTTTTTTTTTTTTTTTTGTTTTTTGGTTTTTTTTGACAAGAACTAACTATGTTCTCGTCAATGAACCTTTCTCAAATTGCATGGACATATTGTGCCAGTGGCTTCTTACCAATACTAAAGTTTTTTAATTGAGATTCTTTTTTTCTGTGTGGAATACTGTTACAGCCCTTTGCAAGGCAAAGGAATTTATTGAAGTTGACTGTGAAACTAGATAATCTCAGATTGCATATTCTTAGACTATATTCAGCAATGTTGGAGGAAAGCATATTACAAAGGACAGGCTTTGTAGCAAGAAAAGCAGAGAAGTTGAAAATATGAAAATGCTCTGTATGGAGAAATGGAGGATGAGAATTTGGCTCTACCTTATACTTCTCCATCCCTCCTGGTTACTGTAGATTCTGTAACTTAATATGCCTCTTCTATCTACTGTCTGTATTACCTAAACCACATTGCTTTTAGATTTGGCATTTTCTCTTATTCTGTTTTACAACACTTAGTTCACAGCCATAGCCCTTTAGTGATGGGTGAAATGATTTGTGGTACATCTTGAAATGATTCCATCACTTCCCTTAAGCAGCTTCTTAGAGAGAGGAAAAAAGTGTCTCTTGTTCCTCCTTGTGAAAATTAATTTGAATATTCCTGTATTAAATGACTTTTTTGTTCTCCTGCTTTGTTAGTTGGTGACATATCACAAGTCACCAGTAGCTCACATACACGAGAAAAAATTCTGGAAGTGGAAATCAGCCCTGTTTAGTAAGGGACAAAGGAGCTTCCTAGAGGGAGCAGGAGGAAGAAGTGGATGAGGAAGAATATTTGGCAGCAGGGCATCAGTGAGGGCAGGAGGAGGACAAGCAGCTGTAGGATGACCAGGAGGAAGAGAAGAACTAAAGAAGGTGAAAACCACCCTGGCTCCATCTCTGAGTAAGCCGGGGAAAAGGTTTCAGTGTTGGCTCTGCTTCAGCTGCAGCCCCAGCCCTTCGCAAGAAGTTCAGTTAAGCACATTATTCCTCCTTTCAGTTTTTCTCTGGAGATTTGTTTTATTCTCTGATCTCATTATATTGTATATAGTTTAACTTCCACGAGTAACAGTTCTCATTTTCCTTATTTAATTGCATTTGATGACAGTTAACTGTGATCTTGCATCTTCTAATAGTAGAATCATTCAGGTTAGAAGTCCTCTAGCTCAGCCTCTGCTTTAGATTTTACATATTGTTGCAGGACATTGTTTATTTTAATTAATTCTTAATTCCTTCCGGTGCTTTTATTGTGTGGAGATTTTGATATTTTTGGTACCTTTACAGTATTTCCGAAAAACCGTAACTTTTAATCAAAACATAGACATGTTGGATTCTTGTGGTTTGTTTGTTTGATTTCATTTTTCCCAATGCTGAATTTAGGAATAAAATAAGCTGGAGTAAGCTTCACAGAAAGCGCTTGCTAGAATCTGATATTTGTGCCAAAAATTAATTACATTCGGGCCACTATACTTGAGATGCATGAGAAATTTCTCTTTTTCAAATTATTTTCTTACCATGCTCATTTTATAGAAGCCTTAGAGAATTTTTATATAATTTTCAAGAAGCCAGTGTGTGGTAGAGTTTCGTTTGGGTTTGTTTCTTTTTTTCTATTAAGGTATAAGAAAATAGGTTCTATAAGGCCTCTTTGTCTGCAACAAAAACTGTATGCTCTGTATTGATTCACTGGATGCAAACCAGGCAAGTACTTAGTGCTTCCTAAACACAAGTTCATTTTAGGCTGCTAAAAAAAACCCCAAAATGTTTGGACTGAAGTTCTGATTTTCTTTCAGACAGGATTGCCTTAAATGTTAATTTTAAAATAAGAAAATAGAGAGGAAGTCTCATTATTTTTGATTCAACATTAGGCAGAGAATTGAAGGTATTTGATTGTTTTTTAAATATGCCCTGATTAAAAGAACTATATAACTTCATATACATCAGGATGGGCCCTCATTGGAATGCAGCTATACAGTAGTATTGAGAAAGAGATGTCAAAGAATGGGAAGTAATAACCTGATAAAGAGGTATATTAGAAAATTGTGACTGGGACGCAGTATCCTGCTTTGAATTTCAGTCTCATATCAAAAACCTTTAAGTGAACGAAAGTCTTTCTCAACTTCATTTGTACTGTGTCAATTTAAAGGAAAAGTAGTAAAAAATCGATTTTTAAAAATGCTGTCACAGAACTGACAGAAAGCATGGAGTCTGTTCTGATCTGTAGAAATGAGTTGATACATGGTTATTTCCTAAGAATCCTTAATACCCACTATATTGTACATTTACGGAGTTATTTTCATGCAGACATTCTTGCAATTCTGGTGAGAAACCTTTTTGTTTAGCTGTCATAGATTTTTTTTCATGAATTAATTGTTTATGTTTGTTGTAAAATAGGATAGTATTCAGGATTAAACCGTGTTTTTTATGGTTTTTTTCTCCCTTAATCTGAATATGAGCATCTATTTCTGGTGGAAAAACTGATTTGTTCTTTGTAGTCTCAGAAATGAAAAATATCATCAAATGCATAAAAATCATCAAGGAGCCTTGAAATTCAATCGTCGAGCAATCATTAGCTTCTCAATTATTTAGCATCCTCCTACTAAAATGCTGAATAAAATTGAGGTAACAAAGTTCAACAAGCTGAGTTGAAAGCCATAGGAATGGGAATATGGTGCCAGTCAAGGCTCCTTGTAGGAGCAGTGTAGCATTGCTCACAGCAGCAGTTTGTGGGTATATTAAAAATATGCATATTTTGTGTGTGTGTGTGTGTGTGTAGTACGATAAGGACCATCAAACATACTTGCATTTTTTTTTAATATTTCTAGTTCTTAAATAAATTCCTATTAATAAAATGCCTTTAATTTTGGTGTATCATCTATTTTCAGCTTTTTGTGAATTTCTGAAGTTTCTGTGTTCCATGTCCAGGTTCCATCATGCCTGCAGCACAGCCTTGGCCAGCCCAAATTTCTTCCTCTCTCTGAAGGCTTGTGGGGTTCTCTGTGTGTTGTGCCACATTTGTGGCACCTACATATTTCTACATCAATATTTTCTTGAAGAGGAATAAAAGTTGAATTCACAGACTGGAAACTCATTTTTCTTATCTTTCTTCAGAACAAACATTTCTGGTGTACCTGCTTAGCTGAATGGGCTTAGACAGATAATTGAATTTTCAGATATGCAATTTGTCAGCTTTGTTTAAAATTAATCAGAGCCCTTTTTATTTCCCCCCAGATATAAGCCAAGGTGCTTAATGTTAAGTGGAGCCATGATAGTTCCTGGTTTGAATACTTGTAAACTCCAAGGAGAAGTGAGACAGGCACAGGCACTGAAATATGACAGCTGAAAGGATTACCTAAATTTCCTGTCTCATGGTTTTCCTTTGGGAATGGTTTGTGGAAACTTTTGCCTTGAGTATTGTTGCTGAAGTACTGCCATTTTTTTAAAATGATAAAGCCTGATTTTAAAGCTGAATTATTATTTGCTTGCAATTAGATGCAAACTAGGCCAATTTTACATATTGGCCATTCTGAATTTCATTGTTTGTCATCCCATCCTTATGTTTTAGTTGACTGTTGATTTAGGTAGACTCTGTAAATTGTCTGCCATTAGCATAGTATAGAAAATCTAAATCAAACAATGAATGGAAAGTTTTTGATTATGAGATAATCTGTTTCACTGATGTGTTTATGTTGTCCTGGAAAAATAATTTTCCTGCTACTCTGCTGTTGATGTATTATTAAAGTGTAAGTTTGGGGTTTTTTTAAACTTGCATCATGATGATACAACTTAGGTAAAGCTCATAATAACTGAGAGTTTGTTTGTTTCCATTGAAAATGATTTTTCATCTATTTTGGGAAAACAATATATATATATTTTCTTTTTAATCAATAGAGAAAATGAGGTGCTAAAAGTGCAGCTTAAGAAGTACGTAGGAGCTGTCCAGATGCTCAGAAGAGAAGGTCAAACAGTGGAAGGTAAGGATAAAATGAAGGGGGAAAGAATCCATGCACAGGGTTTGTTTCTCTGTGTGCTGCCATTGAGGGAGTAATATTTCCCAGTAGTGAAAATAACATATTTGATATATTTTCCTTTTGAGAAAAATACAGATGTAGATTTTTGTATTCATTTTTACAGAGCGTTTTCTGGTAGATGAGGTGATCTTACTTTTTTCAATAAGAAATTTTCCAGAAAAAGCTGTCAGATGAAAATTTAGCTTAAATGAAAATCTGTGAATTAATGTGATATTTGGATATACATAGAAATGTAGTATATCTAGATTATACTGTTTTTGAGATCAGTATTAGCAGACTGTTAGAAATAGACTCCCTAGTGAATAGTAATGAGCAGATTTTTATATCTGTAAGAAAATGAGAGAAGTTATCAGCAGTTTTACCTGTTGGCCTTCTTTGGTCTGTGGTAGAAGCATCCATGAGGGGCTCAGTTGATGTCTTGATTCTGAATCCTCTCCTGGTGGGAATATTTTGTCCACTGCTCACAGAAGGTGTTTAGAGAGCTGAGGGGGGTTTTCAGAAATTGGCACCAACTGTCTAATTTTTTAGAACTGTGAATATTTTGGTCGTATAAGTGGCTGCATGAATGAATGCTACTGCTCCTAAGGGTTAGCCACTGTACTTATCTAGAGTTTCAGAGCTTCATTCATCCCTGAAAGGGTATTTGTTAGTGAGAACACATGTTTTTACTTCTGACTTTGCTGGAGTGTAGTGATTCATATTAAGAATTATGCACAAAAACCATGGCTTAGGCTTCCTATAATAGCAGAAATTATCCTTCATTAGGTAGTGACAGTTTCCATGATGAGTATAATTATAGGAAAAGAAAAAAAATATTCCTAGGCTAGCTATATTCCACTGTGTTAAAATTATGCAGATTAGTGAGTGATAAGAATAGAAACTGAGTAGGATGGTCAGATTTTATAGATAAAGGGGCATGGAACAGCACCAACATTTCTAAAAATGAACACATGTATGCTTTGTGCCGGAAAGATATTTAATCAATCCACAGTAATTTTCTATGATATTTATCACTAGTGACCAGAATAAATTTCAGCTACATGCAATATTTGTGGTAATTTTTTTCTTATATTCCAACTTCTCATGTTGAATTGTTATAAAATTAATTTTATTTTCCTTAGCTGCCATTGAAAATTTAGGTGAAATTTTAGTAGTACTGGGGTCTCTGACACGAAGTACATAAGCATGTAAATAATCCCTGAGAACTAGCTGCAAAAAAAGGAGCAAAACAAAAGTTTTTTCTTTTACTGGATTTATAGAAACTATTGCACCCATTGTTTGTATACATAATGAGTAATTTTAGTTATAATTAATCTCTTGAATGGTATGAAAACAAAAGTCTTAACTGCATTGTAGATTTTAGAATACAGATTTTCTGTGACTCTGTTTTGGAAGAGTCAGAATAAATTTGGCTTTTGCTGTTATTTTTATCGCTATAAATAATGAAGACTCCACATGTTTGCTACAATAATCAGATCAAATGCTATTGAGTATGGCTTTTAAACAGTTTCCTAAAATAATAAATGAAACTCAGCTTGATACTTTGACTTGTGGAGACTTAAAAAGGCCAAAACAGGCCACTCAGCAAATTATAAATATATTACCCAAAAGTCAGAACTATCAGCTTTCAAAATGAGTGATCACTGCCATAGCCTGAGCAGTTGGATATTGGTGTTTAAATATTTAATAAATGAGCATCTTGATTTCTCAGCCATCAGCAGGAGTTGGCTCTGTACCATTTTTTAAACCTGCTTAGATAGATTATTCATATAAAAATGCTGATCTTAGAAGTCTGGCTGAAGAACCTGAAAGACATTTAGAAGGAAAAGATCTTAAAATAGTTTTCAAATTCACTTTCACTTTTCAAATAATAATAAACTTCTAAATTCTTCCTCAACGCAAAAATCAGTTCCCAGGCTCAATAATATTTAGCCAGATAAATTATGGCCTCACCTATGTACTTTCACGTGGTTGTATATATAGTTCAGAGTTTGAGGAATGGTGAAAGCATTTGTTCAACTTCTCTTCTATGAAGGCTTTAGTTTTATGGTTTAATTTGTTTTCTTAGAAATTCATGAGCTGTGAGGAAAAGTTGAATTGGATTTTTTGTGACATGGAGGAGATTTACTTAGAACAGGCCTTAAAGTGATCTTGAAATATGTAAATGATAGGTAGGAACAGGAATGGAATAATCTGTAGTTTTCATTCACTACAGATAAAAGAAGAAGTAATGGGCTGCCATGGCAGGTGAAGGAGGTTTGATTAGCTATCAGGAAAACCTTTGTGAGAAGAATGCTGACATCTAAATGGGTCATGCAGGGAAGCATGATATCTCCCTTCTTGGAAGGTTTTAGGAAGGAATTAGACAATTAACTGTCAGGAATGGAATAACTCCAGGTGATGGTACTTGATACAAAATTGTGAAATACTGGATGAAGTATGGAAATGCTTATTCTCAGCCCTGTTTTCTGTAATTTCTATATGTAAGCAGTCTGTGCAAGTAATATGAGATGATATTTAGAAAGCTCAGTTAAAAAAAAAAAAAAGGCTTAAAAGAGAAGTGTAAGCTTACTTTCAGAAGATTTTGGACAGGAATTGCAGGTACTGCATATATTAGACAGCTGTAGTCACATAAGAGCCAAATGCTTTTGGTTTACTTTTTTTTTTTTTTTTCTGCTAAGATTCCAGTCTAAATATTTCTTACCAGAAAAAGGTCCCCGCAGAATCTGTATTTTAGTACTTGTAATAGTGTTTAATATTATGGTCTGTTCTGATATTTTTAATAACTGTTTCTTATAGAGCTATAATTTCTAAACAGATGTCCTGGATGTTTATGGAATTTCACTTTTTAATTTGAGTTATCTCTCTGTTATAGTTCTGCCAAACATTTGCTGCACTGATGGTGAATTTACAATTCCAGAGCAAAAGCAAGTAGAAAACAATGAGGAACTGGCCAGCTCTTACGAAAGGAAATTAATTGAGGTAAAGTTTGTACTGCACACATTTTATGGAATCGTAATTGTAAAACAAGGTTTGAAACTTTAAAAATTTCTTGGCTTAGTCATTATTTTTTTCCTCAGGAATGTAAAAGATAAAGCAGATTTTTTTCTTCAAAAATAAAAAACCTCAGATAATTAAAACTACTTTTCTTAACCTTTTCCATTTATATGCAGATATTCAAATGAAGGCTTTAATAAATAAGCAAGTTCCTTCAGGTTTTAACTGGTTAACTCCTGGTTTTAACCAGCTGTTAAGGTGTGAAGTTGAAATCATCACAGACAATAAATTTGAAGTTTTGTGTAAGTTACAGTTCATTATGACAGGCATGGCTTTATTGAAGATCAGGACATGGTAAAATCTGTAGCTTTTTCTGTGCTTTCATGCTGGTTTCTGATTGCAAACCATGTTTCATTTTTGTATTGCTTATCGAATAGTGCAGTAAGGAAGTGGCTGATAGAGGCTACTACTTCTGTGGATATGACCACATTAGGAAAAGTTCCTAAGGCAAGATTCACTTTTAAGACTAATGTATAGTTCATTAAAGGAAAAAAAAAGAAGATAGATTAGGGTTTCCTCCTAAATTTGAATACAAATTATTTTTAAGTCAAAAATAATTAAATTGAGTATCTAACACACATATCTGCTATTAAATATTAATAGAACATTTTAATAAAAAGTAAAACACTTCTGTGTCCTTCTGTTGCCCAAAGTACCCTGAAATTGGATACCCACATGAATTGATTAACATGAAGATGACTAAAAATGCAGGTCATGGATCAAAGAGCTTCATTCAGTTCTTCTAAAACATTTGTTCTTGGTTATCCTTTTCTCACAGATTATGTGAAACTTCCTCTCCCTAATGCTTACCTTTGATTGAGTTCTTGTGACTCCTTTGTTCTGTACCTATCAAGAGAATATCTTAATTAAGAGCACAGATGAAACCTCCCTCTGCTGGAGAAGCCTCCTTAGTTGTACCAAGTTTGTTCTGCGTGCTCAGGAGTTTGTTGCTGACACTTCTGACTTAGTGGCAGTGGCAGTGGTGACACAGCCCTGGATGTCACCATGAAAAGCTTTCTTACCAGTGATTTTGGGAAGGAAGAAGGAGGGGCTGCATCTGTTTCACTTATTAGTCTCCAGCAATGTCTTTGAAGTGATATTTCTTTGTCATTTCTGTGGAGGCTGCTCTCAAGTGTGGTCATGCTGGGCACTGTAACTGCAGTGCTCTCAGACACTTAGGTTTTCTTTTGACAACCCTAAAGTGTTCTCTGAGAGTGGAGCCTCAAGTGTTTACTTTAGCCTCACTTCTGAGAAGGATTTGGTTTCTTTAAAATGTTTTCTCGTATAGGAAGGAGTAAATCTAAATGATCCTCTGTCCAAGGGAAACTTAGCTTATTTATACTTTATTTTTTGCTTCAAGCATATTGTTAAAAAGAAAAACAACTGTGAAGATGATTGAAGTCCCAGCAGGGAAATTTATTGCTTAAGCTTCATTGTGAATTGAGTAAAGGAAGCTGTGGTTCTATGAACTGAAAGGATGTAATTAAAAAGAGACCTCTTTATTGTTTTAGCAGACTTTGATGCAGGAAAAAGTAAATAACTTAATTTAATATTGTTATTCATTGCTCCTTTTGATTCGCTGTGATGGTAATGCATTTTTCTTTGACAAGGAAAAGTATTGAAGTAAGTTAATTGCTAAGAAGTGATATCTGCCAGTTGTCCTTTGGATAATATAGAACAAGTGATTTGGAGTTTTATTTGCTGTCAAATTTCCTTTTTATTATTTAACTTTGCTAGGGATACTTATAAATTTTTAGATTACTTGTAGTGTTTTGAGAGAGTTGTTGAATTTACATATTAATTGAGTCTACAACTAGAAAGTTATTTCAAGGACATCCAAATCAGAGAGAGACAAAATAGTCACATTCAGTCTGGATTTTGTTCTTCTTATAGACAGGCCCTGAAAAATCAAACAAGTTTTCAGATATGCAAACTATTGAGATTCATATCCACTTGTAAATTTTGATATTGCTTTTGATGATCAGCAGTATTGCAGCTTTTCCATGTGAATTTGTAGCTAGTTGTGTGCTGCATCTCTGTACCTGAAATGCAAGGAAGTTCTGCCTTCCAGCCCAGGTTCTGTGGAATTAACAGCGACCTATTAATATTAACTTGGTATTCTTGAATGTTACACCACCCACTTTAAATTGGAATTAGTGGTTAAGCTAGTATGGAAAATGATTTCTCTAGAGTTAATAGTATTATATTATTGTATTGTTCTCTGGTAGATCGATGGTGTAGTTTAGCTCTTTTTGGCACATAGGTTACAGTGATGAATTACTGGATTTGAAGGACTCCCTCTAATATAAAAAGAAACTGGAAAAGAATACTTGAAGTTCACCATGAGAAAATTATTTTTATTTTTTATTTATAATTAATGATGTCATATCCTGGCTTGTCAAATTGAAGCTGTTTTTTTCTGTTCACTTTGATTCTGTGAAGGATGTAGGTTTGTGTGGAACAAAACACAAAATTTAAAGCAGACACTAAATTAAACTGAATTCAACTGCTTTATTTTGGGGAACTTTCCTGAAGAAGAGAAGAAGGCAGAGTAATTCAAGAAAAGGAAATAGTGAAATTCACGGATAGTAATGAACTGCTTCCAGAAGGGAAGCGATGAACTCTTAAGAGATTTGGCAGTATTTCAAGTCCCTGAGCTATTCTTGAGGTGCCTGGATTGAAATTGGTGTTCTTCAACTGTGCTTTCATGCTGTTGCCCTGCTGCCTCTGCTGTTCCCCAGCTCTGGATGGGGCTAGAAGGAGGAAGAGGAGGCATTCCAGGAGTTTCTGTAGCTGAGGACCAGGTCTCACCATTGCTGGGGCAGCCCACTGGATGGCTCAGCAGTGCCCACTGTGTTCATCTGGAACGTGCTGAAACTTCCCATTCTCCTCACCCCTCCCACCCCTGGCACTCTCAGAACATCCTGCATCACTTGCTGCTCTCTTAACTTGAAATGCAGAGCACAGCCACACTCGGTGTCCAAAGAGGCCATTCTCTTTCCCTGTGAGAACTACCTGCGCCACAGCCTGGCTCCGGTATTTAGACTTCTCTGACCTCTCACAGATTTGCCTGGAGTGATTGACTTCCAGCTCCAGTCCTATTAAAACTCCAACAGAGAGTGAAGAATACATCACTTACAAATTATTAACAAAGTTTAATGCAGTTTGTGCATTTTGCAGTACTCTCAGTTCAAAATATTGTGATTGGTTGGTACCTGTTAAGTGCTACATTCATCAAAGAATTGACGAGAACAGAAAAGTGAAAACAGAAGTCAGTTAGTGTTTTATTAGAATCAGTTGTCATATGATTTTGAGTGATAGAAATAAAGTTGTATTTTGTTCAGTTCAATATCAAAGCTACATTTCGAGGCATGAGTCAAAATTATAGCAATATCTCTTCTTAATGATCAGTTCAAACTAATGCATTAGCAGTACTTGGAGAGTATGGTAAAAAGAAATTTACATGATATACAGGTAAGAAATTGCATAGTGGGATTTTTTTGTTGTTTTTCTGATTCCGAACACAATTATCCCTTGGCTTTGCTTTTCAGGTGGCTGAAATGCATGGGGAGCTGATCGAATTCAATGAGAGGCTTCACCGTGCTCTGATGGCCAAGGAAGCTCTGGTGTTCCAGATGAGACAAGAACTAATTGATCTGAGAGGGCCAGTGAGTGTTTCTTTATTGCACTGCAGGCTCCCTCTGGAATAGCCCCAAACATGCTACTCATGATGAAATATCTATTAGCTTGTACGAAATAACAGATCTCTGAAGAAATGGTTTTGCACAGTTCCTTTCCTGTTAACTATTCTAGATTATGCTTTACATTTTACATTTTCCTTTTAAAGGAAAGAAGATACCCTTTTATGTTTATTCTAGCTATAAAGTAAGGTAAAAAGCTGTTTCTGTTCTAAATGCTCTTGCAATTTGGTTTTCTAACAACTGCTACTTCCTTTCATTCTGCAAGTATTAGTCCATCATTGCATGGTTATGAACTTCTGTACTTTTCTAATGTTTTGTAAGAGCACAGCTGAATTAAAATGCTCATGTGTCCTTCCCTTAATGCAATATTGATTGTAAAAGAAAGTGATCAGTAGGTTTTATGTGCTTTGTATTTTCCCTTAAGTTACTTATAGACACAAAGTGCTTTGTTTTAGCACCCTTTGCTCATAAAGCCCTAATAACAATGTTCTCTCCTGTGTTTTCTGTATATTTCAAAATTACATGCTTTTATAAACCCCAGCTTGTTTCTTTACAAAGCTGTACCAAATTCTAAAATAAAGGGCTTGCAAGGGTGATATGTTCACAATCCTCTTGCAGGATTTTGTTTTATTGCTTGTCGGTAATAGTTTTTATTGGCATTTATAAAATTGAATGTTGAATTGTAATTTCCTTATAATATTATGCTTTCTTAATTGAAAATGTAATAGCCACTGTGTGGAAATTATTTCTGTTTTGTAAATATAGGTCCCTGGAGATTTGAGTCAAACATCTGAAGATCAGAGTTTATCAGATTTTGAAATGTAAGTTTCATAATTCACAATTTTTTCTCTTCATAATGTCTCTGGGAAAGGAGAATAAGCAAACAGATTCAATAATTTGCTTTTCCTATATCATTTCCTGTAACTGCATTCTCAGCTGTGGTGTTCCATTGTTAAAAAGTATGGAGAGCTGCACAGTCCATGCCCCAGTGTAGTTAATAGTGCTGAACTCGGGGAGTTTAGATTTAGGAAGATTCCCTTGGAGTGCTTTTCAAGTGCCCTAGGTTTTGATATTCTGCCAAAGCACCAAGAAGTTCCAGATTTTAGTGCTTTGGGTTTGATGGGTGATGGTTGCTGCTCATCATGTGATGGACTTCTTGATTTTTAGAGAATGGCTCCTAATCAATGCTTATCCAAAACCCCCAAAGCCCCACAAACAACCCACCCCAGATGGGGTCATTTTAGAGTGCAGTGATTTGGAATTTTGCCTTTAGGAGTCAAACTAATGAATCTTGGTTTTGTGGATGAGGGCTTGAAAATGTAGCTGACGTGTTTGAATCACAGGAATTTGGAGATGGGTGACAAAGAGTGGATGGAAATGTCTTCTGTGTAATTGTGCACTGCTCTTCTGTTGTTTAATGAACTTTACCTGAGGTTTGTGGCTGAAAATGTTGAATCTGTTGAAGTGAATATTTTTTACTTTATGTGTATAATCAAATTTGTCAAATGCATGCTGTGAAAAGAAAACCCAAACCCCAGAAAACCTGCAGAAGAAATTGTTGCAGTTGGGTTAATTTTAGAGAACATTTTTAGATTCAGAATATACGAAAAGTTCAGGCAGAACTCCAATTTTTCTGTTACTTCATTTGAAATGTTAAGTTGCTTTGTTCATCACTTTGATCATTATCTAAATCACTGCATGTAGTTGCTTTGCAATTCTTATACATAAGTATGATTCCCTATTTTAAGTTTTTCTCTCTCCTCCTCAGATCAAATCGTGCTCTTATTAATGTTTGGATTCCCTCAGTCTTTCTGCGTGGAAAAGCTGCCAATGCATTCCATGTTTATCAGGTAAGTGAGCCAGTTTAACAGGAATTTTGTGTATAAGTTTCTGACTGAAATAGCACATTTTAATACTTTAAAGCTCTCCGTATAATTTCATTAGAGATTAGCTAATGAGCAGCAGCAGTAACTTCAGATATATTCGTCCATAGGATTGTGTTGATTATTTAAATAGCATATTTTGAGTGTTGACTTTTAGCAGTTTAATACTTTAAAAGCATGCTAATAAGCTGACTCCATTGCTCAGGGTGTGTAACAATTCAGTATTAATCAGTAAAGCCTTCTTCAGTGTGCATCCATATGTTTTACTTCAGTTTTGGAGATAGCAGTGACCAGAAATGTTGCTTGACAGACAGATGTGGTTTACTGTAGTAGCTCACTTGAAAACATCTGGAATAATGAAACAATTCTTCACTGTGTGTTGTTATTGAACGTGTTCACATTGTGTTCTGCCTCAGGCAGGTCTGAATTTAGGGGTTGGTGCTCCAGCCCGACTTGGAATTGAAGCATTGAGATTTTATGCTGCTCCTTGATTCCTGGATTCTTGGTTTCAGAGCAGTGACGCCCTCCTCTAGAATTACAGGGTGAACTTCAAACACTCTCCAATGTGCTGTCCTAGGCTGCTTATATTTCTTTATTTGTGGATTGTTAGCAGCTGCAGCATTTCTCCACTTTGGTTTCAGCCGTATGTACATAGTTCTGAACAAGATTGCTGAAGCTTGTTAACATTCCTCTCACTCTGAATGATGGTTTTGTTGTAGAATTTTGAAACATTTATGAAGTGTTGGTAGGGAGTTGAAAAATACAGGCAAACACCCACCTTTTGGCCAGTAAAAGACAGTGAAAAATAAGACTTGAGGTAAGGGAAAGGAAAGCCACCAAGATGGGAACAGTTAGTAATTTGTTCAAAAGCATTGAATAATCAATCAAATTGAGATGCACAGGTGTGTGAAAGCCTAACTTGTTGACAAGTGTAATTATTTTTGTCTTTCTGGCTTTCATATATTTCTCCACTCTTATGTCACTCACTACAGATTCTCAAACTCAGACACAAGTCTGCCAACCCAGAAATTCTTAAAAGCATCAATATCTCACCCCACCTGTTACTTTAATGATGCTGCAGTTCCATGTCCACTACAAGAGCTCTGATTTCTACTGGCTTCTTTCTTTTAATGGAAAACAAAGAATTTTGTAATTGAAGACTAAGCCACTTGAGAACAGGAAAAAAGGAAGCAAAATATTTCCAAAAGATGGAAAATACCGAATGCACAAAAAGAAAATTTGGAAAATTTTATTAGGTTTTTATATCTATAGTATAAATTAGTAATGTTGGACATTCATAGTGTGCAAAATTCTGTTTCTTGGTATGTTTGAAAAATGTACAAGTTCTGAATATGTTCCATTCATTATCTTTTCACACTATAAGTCTACAGTTGTTTTTTGTTTTAATGTGAAAAGTTAAATATAGCTGTCTAGAGCATAGAATGTAGTCAGACTAGTTTGTCTTCAGTTACAGAACAGCACAGCATATATTATAGAATTTTTCCAGTGAACAGTGAATAGTTAGGAGAAAAAGCAAGTGGGAATTATCTGTTGAAGTCACTTAAAACTTCTATAATTCTTGTTAAACTTTGGTCATGGCACCTGTTGGGCTCTTTCCTTATGGAAGAATACATGAATGTCATTGCTGCCAGTTTTTAGTCTCAGTGACAGAAGCATCACTGCCCCAGTGCATGTGAAACAGAAGTATTTTCCCAAATAGACTTACAAAACTGTGATGAAACATTGGCAGTGAGTGTCACCTCTCTGCTCAATTATATAGTCATGTGCGAGCTGAATATATATTTTACATTTTATAATGACCAGGAAAGCATTAATTTAGAAAATTTCAGAACAGCTTCAATAACAGCACTGTGCATTTATCTTATTAAATCTCTGCCAAAACATGTGTTCCTGGTTACAGAGAATTTGATTCAGTGTTGAAATTGTGGAAGAGGATATTTACTCAAGCTACCAGTACGTCCTAAACAGACCCCGAAAGGGAGTCAAATTAGGAAAAATGATTGAGCTCATTTTTGAGAGTCCTTTTATTTATAATAAACATTATTTTTACTGCCTTATCATTTATTTCTCCAGTGGCAGAAAATTAAAATGCATATATAATTGTTTGTATCAGCTGCATGAGAAAGGACTTCTGGTATATCAATATAAAGGAAAGCAGCAATATTGCAGAAGGTTGGTGTGAGTGAGATTATTATCAATACTTTTTGGAATTCCCATTTCTCTGGGAGAACTTGAGTGAACAGATGTAAAAACTGACTCTTGGTTGTGCTAGTTAATGCTGAGAAAAGGATATCAAATTAACTTTGGAGAATGCTAAAGTATGCCAGCTAGAACAGGCAAAGTTTGAAATTTGGGTTTGGTTAAGCATGATTTTTGGATATGTTAAATACTTATGACTGTACTTTAAGCTAATTAGAAATTAGCCCTCAGGTGCTGAATGCAACTGCAAATCAGATCATACATGTGTTACTACCAAGGTAAGATGTTGCTACTAAATGAGGGTGCTGCAAACGGGCATGAGCCTTGGCACTGCTTTTCCAAAGGCACTTCATGGGAGTGTATTTCTGAGATGGCTTGGTCTCTTCTGCATTTTCTATTATTAGAAAGCTAAAGAGATTGTCCTTCTTTCCCCTCTTCTCATGAGCCACCTCGTTAACCTCTGCTGATTTGGAATTGTGCGTGTCTGGAGCACTTCACTTGATGGAGAGGGCAGGACTGTGCCAAGGGAGACTTGCTATGTCACACTTACTTGTGATGTACTTTAGAATTGTTGTGCCTCTTCTGTCCCTTTTTGCTTATAAATAGGCATTTTGTAGCAGAAATAAACTAGTGTGTACATATCACTTGCCTTGGAAATGGCCAGAAGAGGCTGGAAACAATTGCAGAGCATCTTAAGTAATTTGGAAAATTATGAACCTATCAGCTCCACAGTGTTTTTGATTTGTTTTCATGGACTTAAAAAAAGCTTCTGAAGAACTTAAGAATTAGGAGAAATAAATAGGGGAATAAGGAATAGGAAGTAAATAGGAAATAAAAATGCCTCTCTGAAATCGATACCAATTTTGCACTTGTGATTATTAAACCAGGAAAAGAAAATTAATGACATGTCATTTTGCGTATCAGGAGGGCCTGACTTGGACAGGATAAGAATAGATTCCTGCAGGAGTTTTCTTCTTGTGCTTGATTTTTAAAATTTAATTGTATGTTTTTAAATTTAATGTAGATGTGTAATGCTCTTTTGAAGGGCATTTCAAAGCATTTTTTTCTGTGTCACGTTAACATCTGTTTCGGATGTTCAAAATCAGTGCATTTTTCATCCTTAAAAAACCCCAGATGTTGCTCTTCAGTGAATATAGCAGGAAAAGTTTTCAGCACCAGCGTACTTGTCACATGGTTTCAACCATCAAATAGTTTCTTTAATTTCTGTTAAGGATTAAGGATTCTGGACAAGCTCAGAAGTAAGGCTGTGGATTCTGAAAGCAAGCAGCATTTTATAATGAATCCTATTAGATGCGGAAATTTCAATCAGACCTCTGTATTTGTAGAGTTACACTGTACTCTTGCAGTAATGTTTAACTGGCAGAATTAACTAGTTATGAATCTTAAGGATTTCAAAACAAGCTCTGGAAAGGCAGCCAAATTTTCTGCTCAATTTGAATGTCTGAGTTCAAGGGGACGGTTGTGAGCAGCAGATAATTCAGTGCCCCGGTTTAGCACTATCTGTTACTGTCTTAAAAATTAAGACTCCTGGGATCCGTATCATTCAGCTTTGGATGTTACAATCAGAGGGGGTATCAATTTTAGGGGAAAAGCTATTTAGAATTGGATGTGCACTTCAGTGCAGTTATTGAGTTAAATTAAAAATATTTTTTCACTTGTTTTCTCAGACTATAAAAATAGGAACAGAAAAATGCATATTTTATAATCCCTGTTCACCATGGAGTTGTTATGGGTTATTCTCATTCTGGATTATTCCTTGTGGAGAATGGCAGATTGTCTGTTTTAAATTGGATGCCAGTAGCAGATCTTTTTGAATAAATAAAGCATAAATCTCCACATGCAGTGCATCAGGAATTCAAAGGTGAAATAGCTGAAAAGGGACTGATAAATAGCTTGTGGCTTGCATACCACAGATTTTAAAGTGGCTAATCTGACATAATTTTAAAAGGATTTAGGGAGGTCTGAAAAGCAAGTTGTTACAAATGATTAGGAAAGGGATAGACAAATAGAAAACACTATTACGCAGTGTATAATCTCTGGTTTATCTGTGTGCAGTTCTACTCCTCTCTAAAGAAATATATCCATTGCAAATAATATGGGTGAAAAAACCGATTTTTCACTGGAGGAGCATATTAGAAATTCTCAGCCTGCATGGAAGGCGACTGAGAGGGGAATACAAAAGCAATCTTTCAAATCATGAAGGAAATGGAGACATTTTTAACTGTTTCAAAATGCAAATAGGAACATCCACTGAAACTATTGCCTTGTAATTTCAAAACAAGTGCATGACAGTGGTTTTTTCTGCAATGTATAATTGGGGGTAATTCTGGAAGATTTTGTGGGTCTAGAAAGTAATTGAGCTAATTAAATTGAAGAAAAATCAATCTAAAAGTAAAGATGTGACTTCTTTCTAAGGAAATCCCTGGATAGTAGTATTTTGAAATAATAAATACCACTATACCTTTTGTTTATATTTAAGTGTTCTGGATAAAATATATTTATTAATTCTCCAAGGAATTTTCTGAACCATTGAATTCAGCGTGCCTTGCTGTGAGAACAGGCTGCAAGAAACTTGCAGGTCATTTAAACTAAACATGAGTTGCCTTTGTAATGTTAGACTAATAATGACTAATTTAGTCCTAAAATGGAAATATTAGGTATGATGATGAAATATCTTTCCTTCCCGCTTAATGCTTATCTTCAGTGCATGGCAAGCTCATTCTACATCTTTTCAGAGCACAGCCTCTCTCTTTGTACTTGCTCAAGTTTATTTTGTTTCAGGTTTGGATCTTGACTCTCAATGTCTTGCCATTCATTAGCACTGACAGATTACTACTACAATTAATTTTGCACCTGAGTAGAAAAATTAATTAGATGACCAGTTGATGTCTTTATTATGAATCAGCAAATCATAAAGATTGTTTGGACTTCACTGGATAAAATTATTCAGGCTGTGACAGGAGCTCAGACTAGCCAGCAAGAACATTAGGCAGTTATCCAGAAGAAGGTTCAGAGGTTTATTCTCTTACAAAGTTTCTGATGGCTGTTACTGAGAGGCAGACTGGTGAGTTATAAACATTACAGGACGCAGCCGTATTTGGAGAAATTTATTTGTTTTGTACAAATTCACACTTAAGGAAGCCTAATCTGTTAAACAGACAGTATAAATGTTAGGTGACTTTTTAAAGCCAGAGTCATGGTGGCCAAAGTCTTCTCTTCCAAATAGCCTGTTTTCTCCGCTTAAGAGAGAAGCAATCTGGTTTCTCTAGGTTGCCTTCTGAGGAGTGCTATATGTGATCTCTGCAGTTTGATGCCCATCTCTCTTGTGTGGCAGAGATTTCTCAGTTAGTCTACCATTAGAAAATAATTTCTTGTCTAATATATTTATGGGCATACAGACAGAATCCAAATCAGAGTAAAAAAAAAAAACCCTGCATTTTCATTTTACCTCTAGATGGTGATAGTTAGATGCAGTTTCTTTAATGTGTGAAGCAAGCTGATTATTGCAGTAATATTATTTTGTCATATTCCTCAATGGTAGAGTATCTTGTTTTCTGTATACATGTGGATTCCACTTTCCTGTGAAGTGTACAGCAAATGCCATTAGTCATGCCTTTTGTTGCTATAATTGCCAATGCCTGACACTTAAGATAATGAAACTGAGATTTTATGATTCCTAAAGTGATATCAGTATTTAAATGGCTTCTTGCAAATCTGCCTTGTTTGCAGAGCAGTGAATGCTTTACATTATAAACCAAATAAGTTTAAAGATTAATATGCTAATCAGACAAGACTGTTACTATTTGCATATGAATAGGACATCCTAAGACTATAATCAATAAACATTTCTTAAATTTTTAAAATTCCTTTGACTATCTTCAGTCTTGCGGTTTAGTATTGCCTGACATATTTTCTTGCAATATTTCTTTTTATATTACTTTAAATGATGTTTTAATGTATGTAATGATGTTTAAATGATGTTTTCCTCTGCACTTCCTCTGGCTCTGGAAGAGCGATACAGTTTCCTATGAAAGGGCTTTTATCACAGGATTATTTAGGTTGGAAACACCTCTAAGGTCATTGAGTCCAACTGTTCCCCAGCACTGCCAAGGCCCTCACTAGCCCAGCTCCCCAGAAGCCACATCCTCTTGAATTCCTCCAGGCACGGTGACTGCACTCCTGCTGCGGGCAGCCTGTGCTAGACATTCTTTCCGAAAAAGTTTTCCCTAATTCCCAGTGTAAACCCCCTGGCACAGCCTGAGGCCGTGTCCCCTTTCCTGTTCCTGTTCCCTGGGGACAGAGCCCGACCCCAGCTGGCTCCAGGCTCCTGCTGGGGACTCTGGAGGGTGGAGAGGTCCCCCCGAGTCTCCTCTGCTCCAGACTGAGCCCTTGCCCAGCTCCTTTCCCTCTCTGGACATGCTCCAGCTCCTCGGTGTCCTTGCACGGGAGAGGGAAGAATTTTCACAGAAACACAGCATGAAAGAGATGGAGGAGAACAGTATGTGATACCAAAAGTATTTGAGGAAGACAGCATCCAGAAAGTACTTTGAGTGAGAGATGAAACTGGGAAAGCACAGTACAGGATCTGCCAGCTGGGCTGTTGACCTTGAATTTAATCACGAGCCAGCACGGCCTTGATATTTCCTCGAAGGTTGAAAACGGAAGGCAGTGGACTGGCAGCTAAGAGTTGAAATGTAAGCATCAAGCTAAACCCAAAAAATTAAACCCAAAGTTGCATTTTATTTTCCTGATACATGATGAATTGGATGACTTCAGCAGCTGCAGCACTATGCAAGCAGAAAGGAGAAATAAATAGTCTTCTAATCATATTCCATTTCAGTGCAGCTCAGGGCAAGTAGAGAAGAAAATTAACTGGAATGATTGGGAGAATGTGAAAGAAAGATGTGGCTCATGGCCTTATCAGAGTGATTTGAGAGTGTGTGAGCCAAGAAGGTTGAATATCCCCCTTTTTCTGCAGTGGAACCCAAGGATGTATCAAAGAAGCATAAGAGGAAGCATAAAGCAGAAAAATTTTAAAATAACTGGGATGGAGGGCATATACTAAGATAAGATCAGTCCTTGGAGACTTCTGTAATTACATCTTTCTGAAGGAAACAGAATTACAGCTTACTACATTGATTTGTTTATTGAAGTGCTGGATGCAAAAAATCAGGAAAGTAAATGTAGAATTTCTATTTTCAGGTTATTTTATAACTACTGCAGAAAGAAGCAGATAATTTCTATTCAATAAATATCTAAAATAAATGCTATTTCTGTTAAGTATTTTAGAAACTGATTGATGAGATAGCCTCCTTTCCCTTGCCTGAGCACCCGCAATATTCTATTTGGAAAAAAAGGCAGCACTTTTGTCACGCTACCTGTTTTATCTTCTGCAGAAAGTTCTTTCTCTGCAGTGGCTGTCATGCATTGCAATGACTGTGTGGTTCAAAGTGCATGTTTGTGAAATAACGTTAATTATCTCAGGTTATTATAAGTCATATTTCACTGTCAAAATGAGATTATTATGCTATTGAGTGATTTTTATTTTCCTTTTTTTTTTTTTTTTGGTGCTGATTTGATTTGTATATAAAAAGAAAAAAATATTGATTCCTTGCAGCGAAAGTGGAGGCAGTGTTGCCTTTGTTCTCTAGTAGCCAGTCACTTCAATGCTGTTTTGGTGAATAGAAGCAGAACTGAGACTGCAGAAGCACAGTGATCATTACTCTGCACGTCTGTAATTGAGTGGATAAGCCTAAAATGTGTGACATTTTTCTCTTTAGTGGAACAATGTTGGGTGTTTTTAAGGTTCATGCTTTGATATGTGTTGTGTCATATATTTGATGTTGTATTGTTCATTTTTATGAACTAAATAACAGAAACTTGAAGATTTAACATAAATTATATTCAACTATTTGTAGTCTCTGTGCAAGTGGATAAAATGGTCATATTGAAATAAAAGCTTATTCACTCTAATTCCTGTTATGTCTTTATGGCACACAAAAAGCTGTTCCTATCACAGCTGAAAAGTTTCATTGTTCCATTTGTTTTTCATTATGCAGAAAATTCTTAAATTGGATCGTTTTCAAAGGGGGAACTTAACCATAAATGTGGGCCTGCAGCTGTCTGAAAATATAACTTGCATTTGTATTCATTTCTCACACTTCAGAGGTAACTTTGGAGAATTGAGCTTGGATTTATATTCTTAACAGAATCTCACTGTCCTGAAGTGAAGTAAAATTAAACTGGTTCTTATTTTTTTTGTCATGAATACTCTTTACTTCTTCTATATGTTTTGAGTGCAGAAATATGTACTTTTGATAAAACCTAAGTAGATTGAAATATATTACTCCCATTTGATAGTGTGCTTTTCTAACAGGAAAAAAATATTTTTAATCCCCTGAAAACAATTATTTCTTAAATGGTAAACTTTCATCAAAATCTCTTTAACTTCATGTTCCTGAATAATTGAGATGTATATTAAAGTTGAACCAGAGTTTTAAGACTTAAAAGAACTTTATTATCCAAAGTGTAAAGGTATGGACCAATGGTACTCCAAGATTCGTCGTGTTATTTAAAATCAAATGTAAGGAAAACATTCACCAGTCAAGCTTAGCTGAGATAACATCAAAAAATAATTGTGCAATTAGCTTGTTCTGGTTTTGTGTTCATGCTGATGGGGTTTTCCTTACTAAACCAGTTGCTAATTTTCCTTTTGTTATCACATGCTGGGGCATTGATTTGAAAGCATGTGACAAACAAGAGTATCTCCAGAAAACCCTTTTTTATTAGTGAGGGAAAGGAATTTAGAAATACAGTAATATAGCAGAATTACAGTAATTCAGAAGTAATGTCTTATGGTAGATCAGGCTCTTTTACATTTCCTATGCTGTCCATCATTTTTTCCACGCTCAGAACTATGACCTTGTCCAACCTAGGACTGGTCCTTTACAAACATTCTCAGTATTCTCTCTGTCCTTTGAAGTGTTCTGCTACTGAAATGTCCTGAGTTCTCTTGTATCTTGTGCCATTTTTATATGTGGTTTAGTAGAGTTTTCACTGCTCACCTTTCCTTAACATTACTCCTGTCCCTCTGGAATGGGCCGTGGACTAACAAGAATTTTGACTTCAGCCCTTTCATATTTGTGGGGCTCCCATCACTAGAGTTCCCTCTCCTAGAGTTCATTTTTCATTATTTATTCCTTCCAGAAAACGTGAGCTCTGCAGGCAAGATTCAGGAGTAGCTTTGTTTAGGGAATATCCTAATGTGGAATTCTACAGCCAGGGGTGCCATTGCAACAGAAAGTTCTGCAATATCCCAGCCAGTGTCTCTTGCTGCCAGCTGTACTGGAGAGAGACACAGAAGTGAATCCTCAATACACCAATGTATATTTTGCAGTAAAAAAGAGAAGCACCCACGTGGGATTCTGCAGATCAGAAGGACGAGAGTTGATTACAGGCATTTGGTCTATGTACACTGGATCTGGAGCAAGTTGGAAATTTGACATTTGTCCTTCATTTTTCTCAGGCTTTTATATGTAAGTGGTGATGAACTGTGTCAGTTGGTACCAGTCTGTTACCAGGACTTGCTAACAGTATTTCTTACTCAGAACTGCTTCAACATTCTTAACCTATTAAGGAACTTCTGGCTCAAACCCCAGTACCAGGGGAGCAGGATTTTTCATGTCAGTATGCAATCATTAAACTTGTGCTTTCACATTGATTCTCTGAAGATTTTTGGCATTTCAGTAATATTAAGTTAGCAGGTAGTAGACTGATAAACACTATTAAATTACTACTGTTATTGCTGTTGCTCTCCAAATATCTGACTTCAGACATGTTTGTGATGAGAAAATAACAGACTAATTCATTAAACATACTGATTAACTGGAATTTTTCTTAGAGCTGCTTGTAGCTCATAGCTGAAGAAAGGTTACCAATCAATCTTTATGCAGGAGACCAAAGTGGAAAATTTTCCTAATTTACAAACAGAAACTACTTAATTCATTTTTTCTATTCAAGACCATAGTAAAGGGAAATCTTTTGTCTACAAGTAAATATTCTAGCAGTAATTTTGATTTAGGCTGTACATTTCATTACCCTGAAAATTATTTAAGTAGGTTAGGAATTGGATGATATCAGGAAAACAGGGGCATCAGAATGGAAATGAAATGATTTAGAATTGATCTTTTAAATCATTCTGAGAATAAGCCTGAGAGTAGTAATTTCAAATTTCTATAACGTGGTCCTAAGATAACTATATGCCTTCAGTGACTAGACTAGGATAAGTTTATCCAAATTATTTTATGTTTAATATTTATTTAGTTTGATTTCCCAACTGAATTTGCATTAAGTGTGTAGCAATCCCTTGGCTTGGGAATAGTATTCCCCTCTGAGATAATTAAAGTTTAAATGTATGCATCATGAGCCTTAATAGGCCTTTCATAGTCTATTAGTTGATTGTCAATAAATTCAATATGGGACAGAGCTCCAAATGTTGCATTTTCATTTCTTGCTGTCTAAATGAAATCAGTATCTATATCTACAGTAAGAAACTTTCCAACAGTTTTATCTAAGAAATCAATCTATGTTTTTGCAGTCTTGAAAAATACCAATTACTATGTACAGAATTCCTTAGTTCCTTAACCATGGGTTACAACTTAACAGGTAATGTTGAACTGCATGATTCACCAAATCACATGTGCAAAGATAAATGCTTAGATAAATTAGAATTTCCATATTAAATAACTTAGTTTAAAAGAATTAAAACTTTTTTTTTTTTTTTCTCCCATTCCGGCCCCCTCCATTGAAATTGAAATGTGAATCTTGGGAATGTATACAGAATTCCAACCAATATATTGGTTGAAGTGAGAATGGGCAGGGAGAGGGCGTAGAGCGGGGTGAAAAAGTTTTAATGTAGTTTTTACTTCATTAAATAAATCTGATTAGAATGATGCAAAATAGTTGCATTTCATATATTCCTGCATTTACCTTCAAAGATGTACTCAATTGTTAAAACAGATGGTTCTGGAAATTTTTAATTATCCTGGCTTTATTTACAAAGTGAAAAAGAACTCTGAATACTTCTTGCAGACTTACTATTGTGGTTCCATTATGACACTATCTGAATTCTTGTTAGCAAAACCAGTTGAATTTTTGTTTATATATGCATTTTTAATTCACAATATTCTGAATACTTTCAATTCTTAGATGTGCTAATTTTGTTCATATAGGAACTATAGTACTACTTTTTCTTTTTGAATTACGGTCTTCCTGTAGAAAATGTATTAGTATTTTCTACACTGAAATATTCTAATTTTACAGAACTTGCATGGTATCTGCATAATATACTGTATTTTGTTGCAAAGAAGCATCTTATAAATTTGAGAAGCTAGGTGTGTGAAGAGAGAACTTCCTAAAGACCAAAGCATGGGCAGCTTTTGTGGGAGAAGATGTTCAGTTCATCTCTGAAATGCCACCAGTCCTTAGAAAAATGAAATTTTTTCTCCTAAGGTCTTGCAGTATCTCAGGGAGAAAGGACCATGTTTCAGTCACCAGAAAAAGCTGCAATTCAGTGTTGAAATTTGCCATATCAAAATCCAAATTTTATTTTTTTCTAGTTTCCACAAAAATACAGTTTTTACTGCCCACTCTTTGTGTGACGGTGTTGCTTTTTTACATAAGTGTTCTCCTGGTATTTGCCTTACCATTTACTACTAAATTACTGGGGGTTTTGGAGCTGCAAGGCAAGGCAGTGTCATCAGTACTGTTCCAGCTTAATTCCTGATGGAAATTATTGAGACAGATTGATCAGATTGTTAATAAGATTATTAACATACACACAAGAAGGAATAAACTACAGATTCCATTGAAGGAGCAAAGGGAAAGTTCACTCTGGATCTTAAGTTCTCATGTTGATTTATAGTTTCTCACCTATGCTGTTTCAGCATTCTTTTAATCTTTGTCATTGCCTATGAAAGAGTGAAATCTCAGTTTTCTGTAAGTATATTTCACTTCTGCATGATATTTTCTAGAGAAAGTGAATATTTAGCATGTAATTGGTAATAGGCTCATGAAATAATGAACAGCAAACAAAAACAGAATTACAAAAACTACAGCTGTGTTAAATTATACTTAATGTCCTATACAAGCAGAAAGAATGAACTGCGTTTATTTTCCAAACAATAAAATTTCTAGTTTAGCTTTCAATGTTATTTTGTTAGGAAGTAAATTAAGTTTCATACTTCGGATAAAATTAGGTTTTGCAATTCTGATGCTATAAAGCTAATTTACAAAGTTGAAAAACTGTGTTGAGGACATAGAAATCAATTTCATAGTGGTATTAAATTATATTTTCCTTTGGTCACTGGGTAGTAGAATATGCTGGAAACCATGGTAACGAGAAGTGCTGCCATGGTTGCCCCAGAGTCATGTTAAAATGAGCAAGCTGAGTTTGTCTTGATTAAAATAAGAGAGAGAGAGAAAGAGGAGGAAAAGGGAGAAGGGAGAGAATGAGGTTAATGACCTGTACACCATCAGCAGCCACTGCAGTGAGATGTGGATCTGGCTCATCCTGGAGCATTCTGGTGCCTGCCATAAAGGCCAGGAGGCTTTAAGGAGTGGAAGACACACATCAGCCCTGTTTATATTTATATTCTTCCCTGCTTGTCTTTTCATTCTTCCCTTTCCTGTGTGCATTTTGCAGGTTTATATCAGGATAAAAGATGATGAGTGGAATGTCTATCGAAGATATGCTGAGTTCAGGAACTTGCATCAGAAATTGCAGAATAAATACCAGCAAGTGAGGACTTTCAACTTCCCACCAAAAAAGGCCATTGGAAACAAGGTACTTGAAAGAACTCACAGCATCAGTATATAAGTTGGGGGGAAAAACCTCTCTTATCCATACACAAAAAATGAGGTGACTCATAAATATTTTCACATCTGCTAGTACCCACTATTTTTATAGATTTTTTTCCCCCTACCAGCTGGAGATTCACTGATGTAGGTAATACATTGGTTTTTCCACTTACTGAGAAGTTTTATTGAATGAAATATTGATGACATACACAAATGCGCAAACCCTCAAAAACTGTACTGGATAACCCTATATGCTAAATGAGTTTTTTTCTCAAAAAAAATTGCCAGCAATTAATACTGGTGAGTAATTCATTAACTTATTTCAAAAAATATCCGTCTAAATTCCTTAGATTTCCTTCACTCTTCACCAACACTTTTAAGTTCTTTAAACCAGCTTTGTAAAGACATTTAGGTACTTGATTTCTGTCATCTGTGTCTTTGTGTCTTAGCCCCACCATTTTAAAATAGGAAATTATGTTTTCCTTTCATATAGGAATTTTGAAATGAAGCAGTAAATATTGTACTATGTATGTAGTAAATACATAGTACCATGTAATTAAAATCTTGGTCATCAAAACTTTAAACTGATCAAGAGCATCAGTACACGTTGTTATGTACACCACAAATCCAGTAAGAATTGAGAAGTAATTTAAGTAATTTTCCTTTGCAGGGTAGGACTTACCTGAAAATTTTATTTAGCTATCACAAGTAAATCTCTAATATATTGGAGATTCAAAATGTGCTTATGATTAAAAGCATCTCTACTAAACTGCTGGCTCTTAAATTAGAGTTTTTAAGGTTAATTAAATTTCTTAGCTTTTGCATAGGATTTTCTCTTTCTCCTATTTTTTTGCCTTGCATCACTGAGTTCTTGTATTAAATATTTAAGACGCTCCAACCATAGTGATCTGTGCAGTCATGAAAAGGCAGCTGACATAAAGACTGCAATACTCAGACCTTCATGACATTGTGTTTGGTTTAAGACCACAGTAATACATATCTTATTAAAATACCATAATTGCACTTTGTCTGTGTTACAAAAATTATCTTTGCTAATTTGTGTGAAGTAATACAAATTTTCAAAGAGAAATAGAAGTTAGAAATTCCTTACTGGCATTCAGATGTCAGTGAATATGGATTATGAACATTGAAAGATAGTAACTTTGACTTCCAATGGTTTCCCAGTTATTTTGTAAAAGGAGTAGATAAGTTTGGCACATGTGACATGGCAGCGATGCACATAATCTGGGATGGGTGGTGCTGATAAAAATATAGATGGAATTTGTCAATAAAATCCTAGGTCTATTTGCTTGCCATAATATCCAGTTAATGTAGTTCATTGCCTGCTGACTGAGGAAATGGAAGTACTTATGAGAGCTTTTCTGTTTTTTTTTTTTTATATGTTAGGAGATCATGCATTTTTCATTTAATTTTTAGTGGATGGCTTTATAATGGAAACCAGGCATTTTCTTCTTTGTTACATAACTAATTCTCCTTTTTTGAAGTGATGGAGTATCAGCCACTTCAGTAAATTATAAAAGATGCTTTTTAAGTTTTTTTTTATACTCTTCCATCCTTAATTACTTTAAATACTAATTGAGTTACAACTTCAGTTGCATAATTGATGCATACAAAATTATCAGTTGAGCAACTCATTAAAAAATTTGCATTGCTTATTCTTTTGGTGCTTTAGCTTTGAGCCAAAATTCTACCTTAATCTCCCATAAACCCACAACCATTTAGCAGATCTCAGAAAAAGGGTTTTTTCTGTACAGTAAGAAGTGGGTGCCATCCCTTGCACTCCTGAAAGACTCCTGAGATGAGATGTGGGGCAGCAGGTGGTTGTGACCTGGCAAGTCACAGAGTGACACTTTCCCCTCAGCTGTGCAAGGCTCAGGTTGTCACACAGGAATTTATTTGCACAGCATACTGTGCAGGCAGAGTTTTGTCCGTTTAGTGTGGCTATTTTCCATGTGTGTCACAGAATGTGTTGCCCTTTGGGATTTGTACCATTTTGTGCATTAGTCCTTGGAAAATTGTGCTGTGTGACTGACTGAGATAGGTTAAAGGCCCTGAGATGGTCCTGCTTTCCACAGCTAGTGGAAGGTTTAAAAATTTAGTATAAAATGAATTAATCTCAGAATGTCTTTCTTGGAATTCTGCAGAACTTTCAGTTTAGGATGAGGATTTGTGCAGGATGTTACACCTGGAAGGGTTTTGTAAGAAACATTAGAAGAGATATTGCCAATACTACTTTTTTCAATACTGCTTTTTAAATATAGTGGCTACCAAAGCATGTGTACCTTTAAATATGCAGTTAGATTTAAATAAATATTTTTTCTCTCTAATATTACTTTTGCTGGTTTTGATAGAATTGGAGCTGTCTTCCCAATTTTAGATTATTCAATACAAATTTAAATCAGTGCTTAAAAACCAGTTTCAAAAATCTGCTAACCAAATTCTCTCTTACATTAATCTATGGTTTTCATATCCTTTGGAACTCCTCGGTGTTATTAGATGCTCAATGAACATACTGGTAAAAGCCAGTCTTCCATGTGTAAATGGTCAAAAATTATCATTTTACAGCTTTTGGAAAACGACAATGATGCTTTTATATCCTTCAGGTCAGTACCTGGATGATTTTATTCACTGCATCCCTTCAATGCACTCTGTACAGTGAGGCTGATGAAGGGGACGTGCTTATTGTAAATGTCAGGGGCATCCAAAGGTCTTGCTGGAATTGAAAGTAGCACTGAATTTTGTGTTCAGTTACATGTCCCAGATTAGGGAACCTCCATGACCACAAGAGGACACCACATTCTGCAGAACGACCTGGAATCATGCCTGTACACTGACAAAATACTGCCAGCGCTTGGCTATGCAAAATATTGGAGTTCAGAGGAGGGAACTTTACTAGAAGAGAGTAATGTAGAATAAAATACAGAGAAGTATTAATTTTCATGCTTTTTTCTATTTACTGCAGTAGAAGTTTGGGAGGTTGGGTTCAAATGCAAAGTTGCAGAGTTTGACATTGGGAAAATGCAAAAAGAAATTTCAGCAGAATGAGGACTTTAAAAAGTCACAGCATCAAATATTATTTTATATATATTCATCAAGTACCAATAGAATTTGAAAATTTTAACAATTACAACCCATTATTATTATTGATAATAGAAGTGTTGATCATTATGTTTGTAATATATTTTTGCCTTTCATCTGTTTGCCTTCAGTTGGGACAATTTCTCTTGAAAGTTCTTGTTTATGGTATTTCAACAAATTATGTATGTAACATTAAAAGCTATCTTTAATGTTTGAGGAAAGCTAAATGTAATATTTAATACAGACAACCAATTAGATGAAAAATAACTGAAAAGAGGAAAAAATACTCTTTTGGACAAGTAACCTTTCTACAGTTACAAAGAAGAGTATTTGCCTTTCAGCTTGGTAACCTCATTTTCAGCATATTAGTTTAACATTTGAATTTAGTAAGTTAGAACCAAAATGAAGCAGGGAAGAGAATAATTTGTTTTATAAATGCTGCTTTGAATCAAGTTAGATATTTACTGAAGGAAACAAATAATGCTTGCAAGAGTCCATGTATTAGTTTTCATATATACGACTCCCCATGCTGTGTACCTTCTACTAAAGATCTTTCAGTGCTTGTAGCAAATAGTTGTCAAAATCTTTGAGTAATCCTGGCAAGAATAAGAGTTCTTCAATTCATCAATGTTTTCTTTGAGTAAGACAAGAAATAAATTTGTTCTCTTGTGTTGTGTGTATAAGAGAAATGTCATATACCTAGCATATATTTTAATTATTTTTTAACCTGCAGATCAATTTCTTTAAAACCTACATATTTCAACTGTACTGTTAACATTTGTACAGTTTAGGTTTTGGAATTTTAAAACATGTTCCCCATATATCAGCCTGGCTTGTGATTTGCTCAGTATTTTCTAGTTGTACATACCAAGATTTGTAATTTCAAACTGGTTTTGCTTGCATGAGAGCCTTTTTTCTTTCTTTTTTTTTTTCTTTTTTTTTTTCTCTTTTTTTTTTTCCTTTTAGCAAGCCTTCAGGTAGTTTGTATCTTTTGAACTCATCCATCCATCCTGTTTGTGATGCTGCCTTCCTGTTGGGGTACCCAGGATAGGCTGGGCTCTGTGGGGCAGCACTCCAGCTCTGCAGTATGCCCTTTATACAGTCACAGCACTTAATTGGAAAGAGTTCCCTGCAGGTTTTTGCATACAAATATAATTTAATTTATTTCCTTGAAGATAACATTTAGCTTACATTTGGCTTCTGAACCTGTGCTGGTTCAGTTGATGTGTTAGTGTCTCTCAATATAATGATTAAATATTAATACATGAATACGTACAAGACTGACAGGTCTAATTTTTTGAATATTGCAGAATCCTTAAAATTCCAATTGCTGCTTCTACGTTGGGCAGATTATAGTAATTGAGTAAAGATCTAATTAAGAATCCTCTTGAAAGAGTGTTGTCCCTATAGAGGACATCTCGAATAGAAATGGTTCTTTAGTTCCACCGAAGACCTGAATTCAGTGATTGTCTAAGTGAGGAGAAATTGAATCGGGTAGTTTGCACTGAGTGCTGACTTGACTGTGTGATGTCCTCTGCTTTCCTTTAAAACACTGGATACCCTCTGTGGAAAGAATACACAGCACTTTGCTGAGATCAGAAGAGTGACTTTGCTGTGACTTCTCAGTTGCATTGGGGGAACAATACAGAACTCTTCAAATAAGTTTCTCTCTTGGAGAAAATGTTGAGAGCAACATAATACAAAATTTTTAGCCCATGCAACTGAAGCCTGTGAGCTGTATCTCCAGCCATAGCTTGTTTCATGCTCAAATGTTAGTTCAATAAAATGAATATGTACTTTTTGCCTGTCAATGGCCAACCTAAATTGTAGATTAATTTTGATATGTCCCTATTTTAAAAAGTTCAAGAATATTATGTGCATGTATTTAAAAATACTCTATTTGTATATACACAAGCATGCATATGACAACATCTGACACCATTTGGGATATATTTCAAGTTGGCTATTGGAATGTATATTGTGATTCTGCTAGTTCTGCTCCCCAGGAACTCTATCTTTTTCCCATTATGTCAGTGAACACTTGCCTTTGCTCTCAGAGTGCAGATGGATTCCTTTTCTATTGTTCCCAACAGCAAAGCCACCTTTTATCAGTGTTTGGTCTGTTTGCCTGTTGCTGAAGATAGTGAAGAGTGTAAGATAGGCTGCAGGATACCCATTTTAGGATTAAAAAGCAGAGAAGATAAAGATTTTATTGCAAGTAAAACAAAACAATAGAGCTTGCTCTTGTGCTTTTAATGTTTATTGGTTTTAAAAGAAGTTTGCCAAATAAAGAGTTGTCTGGCTCTGTGTATGTCTGCCTGTCTATCTATCTATCTATCTATCTATGATGAAATTTGAAGTCATTCAAATGAGAGTTTGAGTGTTCATATTTTTCCTGTTATTTTTGGTGTCATTGCTGTGTGACCCCTGTCATGCATTGCTCTCCTGTAAAGGTTGATTGCCATTTTTGGTAAGCGCGCCCTGTCTATTCACAGACAGTGTCCCCTTAAAGCTGCTTTTAGACCAGATGATGGAGGAACTAAGGCTCCTTTGGAAAGGGGTGCAAGGAGAAGCAGCGTGATAGGAACAAGGTTTTTTAAGGAAGACACGCAGCCCTCCCACGTAAAATATGTATTTGAAAATGGGAAGTATAACAATTCCTGTTTAACCAGTACACAGACAATAACAGAAGACGTATGGAATGTCCGAAAGAGGGAAATGCAGGAGGAATCTAAGGGGATGAAGTAATTTCATTTTAGATTTGGCTATTTTTCTGTCCAAATTCAGCAAAGCAGTTCAGGGCATCCTAACATTTAAGTATGTGTTTGGCTTGCATTGGAATCAGAAATACAGATATATGTGTTTTTGTCCTCTGAGGGATTTAGGAGCTCAGAGAAACTGTCTTTCATCAGATTAGTCTGTCTGTCAAAGTCAGACTGTCAGGGGAAGCTGAGAAGAAACCAAAACTTGTGGTTAATACACTTAGGATGGGGGCTAAATAATATCTCTTAGTACTAAGCTTTGATATCCAATGTCTTCAAGTAGAATTGGTAGAAAATTATGACTCTCTGGTGTTGCAGAATTGGGATACATTCATTAAAGGAAAAAAACATTGAAAATATAAATCCTCAAGTTGTGTATTAAAAATTTGAAGTTAAAGATCCCTTTCATTAATGCTACTTAGGTTGATTTTTGGATGATGTAATATAGAAGCTTATATTCTGTATTGTTCTTGATTTTCAAAGTAAGTAGATTTTAATTTTCAACCCTCTTAGTGGACTTAACTAATGCATTGAGGTATTTTCATACAGACTTTTGCTTTGTGCGTTATAGGACAAACTGTAGCATATATATATTTGATAGACATGCTTGTGCTATTGTATGGGTAAAAGGAAAAGAAATGAATCCATTTGTATTGTGTTTCAACGAGTTAAGGAAATCAAATTAATCTCACATATAACTGTATGTGATAATTCTATAATATAACACAGTTTTTGTGTTCTAAAGCCACAAAAGAAACTTTGTCCTTTAAGTTCACAGTGTTACTTTGTAGTTGAACAGTTCAATTCTCAAAGAAGCTTTAAAATAGCCATTGGGACCAAATGAATACGAACTTGTTTCCAAGTATGTAACTTAATTTTAGTGCCATGCAAATAGCAATAAAAATAATGTGACCCCTGACAGAGTCATTAAGATTTCAAGTCACAGCCCACCTATTTCCTGGCACTGTCACCTGCACACAAAGAGGGAATACAGAGTATTTCAGATTTTGAATCCAGCTCCTCTGAGTTTTCTACTGCATAAGACTGCAGTTGATATTTTATGTATACAGCACTTAGAAAAGAGCATTCAGTTCTTCTTCATTTCCATTTTTTTGTCATATCAGTATCCAAGAGAAGAGAAATAAGTCAGCAGGAAATGGTTGGCTTTTATATGACAAATACTTTATAGTAAATGCTTCCCATTGTGTGGTGTGAAAT
>VWZN01009801.1:253787-321729 GCA_013396955.1 Regulus satrapa | reverse complement strand
AGCATTTTTCATTTTCAGGGGTTTAATTTAAAAGGTAAACAGTTCTCCAGCTCGTGCTTCTCCATCTCCATCAGAATGTCTCACTGAATTAATCTGTTCATTTGGTGCTCAAGGGTACCATTTCAATGAAATAGTGAATTGAGTTGTTTTCTTTTCAAGTTACAAAAATTTCCTGCTAATTGCTGTTAAAGTTTAGGAGGAAGGAATACAGACTATTTAGGGTCTACAAAACAAAACTTTGCCTGTCAAGAGATGTTTTTATTCTTGCTGTCTTGTAATGCTATAATCAAGAGAAGCAATTCATTCTAACAAATTATTGAATATAGAGCCCATAGAAACAGTTCAGATGGTGTTGCTTTGCATCATGACATTATGGGGAAAAAAAAGGAAAGTAATTTACATGCTACTTGGACAACTGCTAGATAAAAATATGGCAGTTTTATAACAACTCATGCGTCATTTAGATATTCTAGTAGCCTCCTGGTATAAAATGAAAATATAAAAATAAATTTTCTATATTTATTTCTTATTGTGGTGGTGATGCTAAATTACCAAGTTACTTGGATTAATAAAGTTTCTTTCAGAGAAATCTTAACAGGGACACCTAATTACAAAAATAAAAGCAAACCTTTCTTTTTTTGAAGTTTTACCCACATTTTACCTTTTCGTTACATATCACTGTGCTTGATTTCACCTCTCTTCTCCTTCCCAAAATACCTTTTTTTATGAATATTGGCAAGTTTTAATCTTACTTGTTCTACAGATTTTTTGGGCAATTGCTAGTACTAAAGATTCAGTGCTAGTATTTTAAAAAGAAGATGAAATATTGAATACTTCAGATTATGTGAAATGCTGAAGGTGCTTCCTGCATTAAAAATCTGGTTTTCTTCTTGTATAATGTAAAATTCTTTTGCATGAAAGCACAATAAATTATGGACACTTAATATCAATATTCCTCATTAATTGAATTTGTATTTTAGAAAACAGAATCATCCCATCAGAATGTATCTGAATAAAATTTTTGTTTAAGAAGAATTTAGACTTTTACATGAGAGTAAAGTTTTTATTTCATTATTCATTTTTTTTAAAGGAAAACATCCCTGTAATCTTACTGTATATATAAGCTTGTACACAGTAAGCGGTATATGTACCATGTTTCTAAAGGGTTTTGAGGTGGGTTATTTTATTGTTATTTTAAATTTAGAGTCTGTCTTTATTGGTCTTCAGGGCATTTTCAACCAGACTAAAGAACGAAATTAAGAAAGAAAACTGCAGTGTTGGAGAGAAGCACTGAACTGAGACACATTTTAACTAATATTGTTGATAGTTATTACTGTAATATAGGCTAGTGAAAAAATGGATCTCAATTTCATGAACTGTTGTGTAATAGTTTGCAGAATCTCCTGAATAAATTATAGGGTAGGCTGCTAATACTTCATCTGAGGAGAAAACAGAAATAGTGTTTCCCTATTCAATAGCTGAGCAAGAGATAAGCCCTAGGGGTCTTGCTGCAGTTTTTTATTGATGCTTTTTAATTAACAGTTAATTCCTGACCAGTTGACAAATTAACACATGGTTGGCATATGCCTTTAAATAACAAAATGTTTAGATGACACTGGATTTTATTAGCATAGCATTACCAAGTTCTTTTTCTAACAGTGGCATTAAGCACAACACTAAAAATTCATCAGTTCTAGATTTATTCTCAAGCCTTCATTTTTCTGTTGGCATATTTACCGATTGAAATGTTGCTTTGATTAAATTGCTGCTTGACTGAGGGCATTGCAGGACTGTAGCTTACCCTCAGCATGTCTGCTATTGGATGCGTTTGCATTTTTTTCAAACTACTTTATCTAAAAGCACTTTTCTGGTTTCACCGTTGAAATGAACCCAGAGTTGGAGATGGAAATGCATCAGCTATTTTAGTAGAGAATCACAGAGTAATAATTACAATTATGTACTAAATCTCTGTTTAAAGGAAAATAAATTTCTTTTCAAAACTAACATTTCCTTGATTTCTTCTTTGTATCTCATCCTCTTAAATTCCTGTTTGTTCCACTGAACAGTAAATGTACAAAAAATCTCATGCTGGGATGGGAAAAAATGGCAATTCCATGTATTGTATCCCCTCGTATGGTGTATAACGCTGCCCTGGTTCTGCCATACAGAAGCAGGGAGTACAAGTAAGATGGAAATTTTAAACTTATTTAGTTTCAGTAATTTTGAGATGATTTTTTTTTGTAATATTGGTCGCATCTGGTATATTTAGGATTGGAAACTGTACCTTCCTGAAAGTGTTATAGGAGGCAATAAGAGTTACAGAAGGACAGATGTACTGAAGTTACATTTTACTGTGACCTGTGCAAAGGCATCAATTAGCCTGCAAAGTGAATATTTGCTATTTAACTTTTAATGACAAACTAGTGAGAATGACTCAGCAATTGAATATTTAATTAGCTCCCATCGCAGCTTCTGATTTTCAGCTTCATTTTGAGGTTAGCATTTGGTGCCTCATAAATAAAGAAAAACTGACAGGGTAATTTTGATAAGACTGGTTGGCCAAGATGGTAGTAAATATTAGGCTACATTACAATAACCTGAGTTTATTTCTGCATTTGCAGGTTCAACTTTGAATAGCACTACTGTCAGTTTCATTTAGGATGGGATGCATTGTATGGTATCAGAGGCTGATTAAAGTCCTAAAGCTTTATTTCCCTTTATTTCATATTTCCTTTTATCTTAATTGAGTTGAGTTGAGCCCTCAGCTCTTTTGTTGTTTGGATGTTTGGGTTATTTTTTTCCCTGGTGCTACCAGCAGGAGGTTGGTTAAATGCTAAGTAATGGTTAGAACGTCAGGAGCGGCCCAGAATCTAAAAGTCTTTTATCTGTCCCTAAATCATGGCAGGTAACCATGGCAATCATAGCATTTCCAAAAGGTCCTGGAAAATATTTGAAACGTCTTAAGTGAGCTGTCCCATTAATAATGAAGAATATCAATGTTTCACCATCTGTTCTGTACTAACAGTATCTATAAGAGACCAGCAGTTGTGTGAAACAATTTAAACTGCAGGTGGGAATGAACTTGGCTTGTAAGGAAAAACTGCAAACCAGCATGACATAAAATATGGTACATCAAGACTCTACTTAGTTTTACACCTTAACATAATCTTCTAGTATATGTATAGAGTCCATAACTTTCCATTATCTATTTTAATTTTTTGAGATTTGTGATTTGATATTGGTATTTTGCTGTGGGCAGAAGAAATGTGGCAAATTATCAGCCAAAAAGAAATCTCATACAACATTTTGGGAGACATGAATTTCAGATTAAAAATATTTTTCCTGATGTGTTTTGATGCTCCTGTAGTCTTACAGAGTTTTGCTTGTTAACAGAAGTTTTGTGCTCTCTTCATCAAAACTTTCTGTTCTTGATCTGTGGGCCAGTAAATGACTTTTGCTGTTTTTAGTGCAGAAACAGTAGCAGTTTTATTTTTTTTTTTAAATATGCCTAAAACTTCAGTGAAATCTTATAAGCAGGTCTTTATTTAAGTACAGTTACTAATTTTTCTGTATATGTATTTGTTTCCCTAAAAATGAAACAATGAAATCTAACCTTTAATAATGTGAAAACACAAAGGTTTTTTGCAAAGTGTATTTACTTTTGTGTTTTTAGGACAAAATTACTTTGTCCTCAAAGTACATTCACATCGAGTGTACATAATTGTGTGTATTGAACATTAGGAGAAGATCTTTGCTGTTTTCTGTGTGAGTACATATGCAAATGTAGGCTTGTATTGACTCATACAATCTCCAAACATGTACTAAAAATAGGGGGTGGGTGTCACCTTTACAACCCCCAATTAAAAAAAACAACAAAACAAACCTTTATTTTTTGCTTGTAAATAAAAGTAGGTGTTAATTTATGAGTTGGAATTTAAAGTACCACCTAGATTTCTGCTGTGGATAATTTGGCTCAATGAAAAGAAGGTTATAGATACCTTTTTATAATTTAAAACTGAAAAAATTGGCCAGGCTTTGAGCCAGTTGTGTTTTTCCGTTACCAGTTGTTCTGCTTACTATATTGTGACAAAAACTCTTTATTACTGCAACAGCTTGGCAGTAACAACTCGGTACTAAAATCATTGCTCTGAGTAGCTGACCTGCTGTTGCAAAACACACGTTAAATGATAAAGTGCAGACCTGGAGCTGGATCATTTTGACCTTGGTTTACATTGCTTCTGGTGAGGACATCCAGCCTCAGGACATGGTACAGAATTTCATGGTAGATTACTTGGTTTTGTTTTACAGATCAAATGTGTGTCAGAGTAAAATGACATTTTAACTGTTTTCAGGCTGGATATTTATTTCTGGGATGTTCTACCTTTTTCTTGGACAAATGGCAGGAAGCTGGCCATATTATAAGCACAAATCCCATAATCTGTAAACAGCGAAAAGTGCATTCCCTCTAAGCGTGTTCTGGCAGTCTTAATTAGAAAAGTCCTTTGTGCCATTAATTTCTGTAGTCAGGGAGACTCTTTAGAGTAACATAAGGCATAGAAAGTACCTACATTCAGCATTTGGCTCCTCTGTCTATAACAGAAACCCTTCCTGTAACAGAAGATGGTTTTAGTTAAATACTCTTGGCGTACAGAAGTCATACTGAAGGAATGAAGCTTCTGCTTAAGAGAAAACTTAAACATAACAGAAATTATTTCACTGAAAATACTGTTGTCGAAAACTTGTGACCAAAAAAAACTTCAGAACTGAAAAAATTGCTGAATGTGTTTTTTAAAAATTGAGGTTTTCTTGTGAGCTTGAAAACACAACTGGAAGAACGATGCAAGTAGAAAGGAGGAGGTGCAGTGAGGGGGAGGTAGTTTTGGGAAGGGCTCTGAGCTGCCCTGACCATGGCTCATGGAGCAGAGTGGGCCTCTCCTGTCCCCCACAGATCAGGGGGCCGGGCAGAATTGTCCTCCTTGTTCTCTCCCACAGATCAGGGGGCCGGGCAGCATTGTCCTCCTTGTCCTCCCCCACAGATCAGGGGGCCAGGAAGGATTGTCCTCCTTGTCCTCCCCCATGGCTCATGGAGAAGGGCTCAGGTGCCAAATGTCGCCTCTGCTCATGTGGTTAAACTTCCAGAACCAAAGGTCTTCCACAAACTTTTTCTTCTTCCCAGACATCTCCCTGCCTCCCTGTCTTCTGCCTCACACAGATGAGTCTCCTTCCAGTAGGATGATGTGGTACTTTAAATGCTCGGAGAGGAAAGAGGGGAACGCCAAAGAATCCAAGGGGAAGGAAAATCTTAGTGAAAGAAAACAAAATAGTAACATAGGTATCAATTTTTAAAATTAGCACTGAAGAGCACATTTATTTATCATTATAGTTCCATTTTATAGTAACATTATGTGTCATCGTGAATTAAAATGTTTGCTTTAATGTTCCAAACAGCTTGTTGGGCTTCAGTTCCACAATTTGTCTTCCTGCAGCCGGGCAGGGAGCACGCCCTGCCCTGCCATGCCCTGCCCTGCTCTGCCCAGCAGCTGCTGCTCTCAGCAGTGGGACCTGGGCAGGTTTGGGAGGAGTTCCAACACTACAGCTTTGGTGGTTTAATAAAGGATGAGTTTCAAATCTCTTGCAACACAACTGCTGTGTGGAGTGGGTATATGTTGCTGAAAAAACATGTGGTTGATAAAAATGAAATAGCAAAGTCTATAATATGTAGGGGGTTTTGATTTTCACTTAGATCTTGATTGAATTAATTTATTTGATTAATGAATCATTAATTTTTGCATTAAATTACTACATTGAATGAAATGTATTGATGTAGAATTGGAATGTTGAAACAAGGCTGGACATCTGTGTAAGTTCATATGTAGAAGACAAAAATATATATTTTGGAATTTAATTAAACAATGTAAGTGCTACATAAGTTTTTGAAGTCTGTTAATATGGATGTCTTCAGCAATTTCTTACATCTTACTCTATTTTATCCCTACAATTATGTCTGATTTGTTATTCCTAAAAATATTCCTGTTCCTGGTAACTTCTAATGAGAGGGAAGAACAGAACAAAATGTCAGTGAAGGTTCTAGGAATGCTACAGCAAATTCCTCCCGAACTTGAAGGAGAATCCCTGCTTTGATGGTGTTGTTCTGTTCTATCTAGGGAAGCAATAACCTTCAGATTTGCATCCCATGCATGGAAGCATGGGCTGAACCTTTTCCATACAATGAATTTATTCAGTGTTGTCAAATGTATTTAGGGTGTTTTGTTGGCAGGTTTTTTTTTTTTCTCCCCAAGAAACAAGAATTAATTTCAATGCCTTTTCTTACAGACATAAATAATACAGGTCAGATAGACACATCTTTTAGCTAATGGTCATTTTGAGAAGCTGTCTAATAATAGCTTTGGCTTGATGCCTAAAGAGCGTGCTGTGACATGTGAACCAGTGCCAGCACTCCCAGACAGAACGCTGTGGCTGGAGCAGAAAGCATCCAGCACTGGTGGCACTGGAAACCTCTCCGAGCTCTCCGTTCCTGGGAAATGTCTCACCTTTAGATTATAGTCCACTGTGGCTGTGGTCCCTCACAGAGAAGAGGTTTAAACTCCGTGTAGGTTATGGGATGCACGGCATCTTGCTGGTTGTGATAAACTTTTTACTTCTATCAGCAGAATATGGAGTTTATAGAACTGTTCTGTTTATTTGGGCCAACATAGGATAAAATCCTGGATCTAAAATGCTACAGAAACGTCAGTAAAATAGTTTAATGAGAGTTGTGATATAATATTTTAAAAAATCTATTATATGAAGACATCATCACAAAATAATAATTTAATAACAGAAATATGCTGGACAAACACTTATCTGTTCTGGAGTTTGTGTACCCAACATCTGAAAAATAAGAACTGGGGAGACATTGTGGGAGTAAGTCAGCATTTCTTCCTGCAGACTGGTAATTCTGGATCTCAAAAAAATGGCATAAATTGTTATGCCACAGCCTCTGTGCTGCTATTCTGCTCTGCATCTCTAAGATTGCAGTGGTTTATGGTCCAGAGAAGACAGATTCTGCCAGGACAGGATCTGACATCCTATAATTTTGTGAAACAAGCTTTATTAGGATTCGTGATTTTCCTTTATCTCTGAGGACAGAGTCAAGGGGTTTTTGCATATTGCCAACATATTTATATAGCCATAATAACAGAGGTGATCAAAAGATCGATTTTTATGCTTACTAGGACTGTTTAGTTACATTATGAAGTTGAGAAACATGTTCTTTGTGCCATTTATATTTTTTCCTCTCTATTTTTAGGATGCAAAGTTTGTAGAAGAGCGACGCAAGCAGCTACAAAATTACCTAAGGAATGTAATGAACAAAATTATTCAAACTGTGCCAGAATTCACAGCCAATCCCAAAAAAGAGACACTTATTCAGCTGATGCCCTTTTTTCTGTAAGTATCTGTCAAGTGCTCAAGAAAATATTAAGGTTTTTCATCACAGATGAATTTAAAATATAATGCAGGCATCTCCAAAATCTTTAAAACAGTGTTTGTTTTTTTTTAAAATTTTTTAAAATAGAAAGCTCCTGTTCAGATTGCAGGTGCTTTTGTTATGTTTAAAGGAATATATGACATCTAGAGTATTTTTTTTAATTTAAATGGTGATTTTGAATGAAAATGAGAGTGTAAAGCTTTCAGAAATATCTAAGTAACTTAAAAATTTCATCCATACATGCTCTTCAAACGCTGGGTACATTCAATTTATTTTATTTGGTCTTGTTTTGTTTTTGCTTGTGTGGGGTTTGTACTATTTTTTAATCTTTGTTTTGGGGGATGAGGGTGGAGAACTATTAGGGTCCATACTAACCAAATAAAAAAATCAAGCTGTTGAACTCCTTAGCTGAATTTTGCAGTCTGCTGATGCATCTTTTGATTTCATTAATGTTAAACTTGAATGTATTCAAGTTTATTGAATTGTATTGAAGAAATCCCTTACCAGTTGTCTTTTAAGCATCTCAAACCCTTTGATATGTCATCACACAAGGGGTATAATCTGGTAAAACTGTCCCTTTTTCCTTTAAACATTTTTCTTTATGTATTTGTAAATATTTAAAACTATTTAGGAAATAATACTAATGAAAATTTGGTTTTGGAAGTCATGTTCTTTCACTAATAACTTTTCACTGTACTAATTATATGTAGATTGGACACCCACTTACAGTAAGTCCTTATGTGATATTTGCTGTCCACGAGTCTCTGCACAGGGATTGTGCATCCCTGCCTCTGAATCCATGGGTGGATTCATTCACAGCTTCAAGACCAATTTCAAATGACTGTGTTTCATCACAGCACACATATTTAGTTGTATTATTGCCTGGTCTTTTGTAGAGTGTGTCAGATTTTCAAGTTGAGATCGCATTTCAAGAAAGCGCTATTTATTAGGAAATGTAATAGATCAATGGAAGAATGTCAAGATGCATTTTGTGGCATTCATGAGTTTCCAATTTTTCTGTGGATTTGAAATCAATTTGATGAGACATCTTGCTGATGATGCTATAAATGGTGATGTTTGTGTGGAAAACTTTTTAAGAGAGTTGCCTTTTGCTCCCTAAGAACTTACTGTTTAGAATTTGACTAAGGGCTGTAAAGGTTGAAATGGTTTAAAGTTCCAGTTGAGGGGCCCATGTGTAGCTTTCTGTTGAGTCATTTTAAAGAAGTTATCCTTTATGTTGTACTTGGTTTTGTTTTTCAAAGAAGGGGCGCAATATAAAATACATTTGTAATTGTAAAATGTAATTGTAAATGCAATTATACTCCTTTTCCTGTGCTGTTTTTTTTAAAAAAAATACACTGTTGTTTCAGAAGTAATTTATTACATTGTTTTTTGGTTCTAAGAAATGATATTTCAAGAATAGTATCTTTATAATCTCCTGGCTGCTTATGTCTAAAACAGGAAGGCAGAAAAAGTGTCCTCTTACTCCTCAGCCCTAAACAGTTGCTTTCTGATACTTAGTCTTATCTCTTTTCTAAGTGTGTAAGTAGAATTTAGATCTCATGTTTCTGTTTATTAAAAGAAGTGCCAGGTGTGGGGACCTGCACAGGACAAGATTAAAATCACAATCTGTGTAATGGATTGTGATTGCTGCACAGTTCTCAGTGATCACCATTTCCCTTTTAGAAAACCCTCCAACTCTATTTCTTGTACTAAAAGTAACAGAGGGAGAGATTCAATTAATTTCACTGAAAGAGCAAAGTTTCATTGAGAAGGCAGCGCACTTAAGTTCCAGTATTCTAGGGGTACAGTTTAGTTAGTGAAGCATTGTGATACAAAATAATGCAGTTATTTCTAAGGAGAGAGATTTGCGGAAGGAAATTGGCCAACACCATTTATCACCCATTCCTAAAGACCCCTGAGATGCTAACCCTGGTGTGGGTGTGCCACAGGTGGCAAAAAAACTGCTTATTTTTAGAGGTTTTTAAAAATTTGGTGATTTCATAGTTCTTAACGCATTGCATGGGACAATGGGCTGGAATGTTCTGGGATATCTGGACATTATGGCAGACATTCTGTTCCTACCTGTACCTGTGAATTATTTCCTGAGAACTTTTTGTTACGTAACAAATGTATCAGCATTCTCTCTTGGCTAGAGTAGATAGTTCTTTCTGGGAATACTAGTGGGATTCTGGAAAAATTCATCTGCTGAGCAAAATAACTACATTCCTCATCTACAGCAGCAGACAAAATAGATTTTTAGTGCATTTTACTATTGAGATATCACTTCTGCAGCTACAGCAGCAGCATTAGATTAATAAAAAAATTTCTAGAATGTGCTCCTTCTCTCAGTGTCTGAAAGTGCCATCATTTCTAGGCTATCACTTGAACTGCCTGTGGCCTCTATTATCTGAGAGGCATGACCTGGCACTGCTGTGTGTTTAAAAAGCATCTGAAAGAAAATGCATTTCAGTTCCACTTCAGATTGCCAACTTCTCCAGTATTATCCTTTCCTAATGTATTTTGAGCTTCATCAACAGGAGACTTTAAATATCTTGGAGTCTGTGAATTGTTTATTACATGAATCAGTTGTAACCTTTGTACTGTACCTGCAATTCTTCTATTCTGTTAGGTTTAATAATATTTTACTGTGAAACACTGTAAATACATACAACAATTCTGATATACTTAATTTTTCCTTTGTAGTGCAAAAGTATGTACAGTTAGTTGCATCTTTATCAATGAAAGAGTAATTACAAAACATTGAGGTCTTGGTGCTAGGACTGTGCTGTAGACAGTAGTGATACCTCAGTCTGGGGAAAAAGATTACAGTCTTGATATGCATAAACAATCTCCAGAGCCTTAGACCTATTAGAAAGCAACAAAATCTATAACTTGAAGAAATTACCTGGTCTTGAAGAGTTTCTTCTCACTGCAAAATTATGTGTCCAGGCTTCAGTGTGAAAATGAAAAATCCCTAAAGGTTGTGTCTGATTAGACATCCTATAGATAGAAATTACAGGGTCAGTTTAAATTAATCAATCACTTTTAAGGCCTGATTGTGGTCCTAGAATATGATTATGATGAACAGAACACAAAAGTAATATCTCTAAGACTGAATCCACTGTTAATTTAATGCCAGAATCAGTATTGCCTAAAATTGTTATTGTGAGTTTGTTCCTTTGGGAATTCCTCCCTTTCAAGTGCAGTGGTTCCATACAATCAGGCACAGATCTAACAAGGAAAAACATTTAAATTGATCTCTATGAAACTGCCTGGCACTCTTACAGTGGAAGGAACTGCTTTCATTTGGAAACTCAGCTAACAGTTTGCAGTACAATAATGTGAATGATTTTGCTACATTTCTTCCCATTGTGGTTTCAAATGCTCCTGGTGACTTATGGAAGTGTCTCTTGTTCTGAATCCTTGTGCTGTGAACTGTCATCGATGTATTTTTTTCTTTCGTCAGTCTCTACCACTTGTAATTTCAGTTTGTGTCATTTTCACTTTTGATACTGCATTAGCTCAGTCACAGGATTGGTCAAAGAGTTTCCTTTACAGTCCACTTTCATGTCTTAATGTAAAAATAGATTCTGGCTCTGCTGCTTTGTCTGTTTATATGCTGAATAAAAAATTCTTTGCAGTAATAAAATTGACATAACAAGATAAATTTTCCAGTCCATGTGGACCAGAACCTAAATCAAGAATTGGCACTGCTGAATTAGATTGCTACATCTGCTAGCTGGTGAAGGCCTTTCTGCTAATACTTACTAAGGAACATTTATTTGCACTTACAATTGGTTTATTATGGATAAACAAAGCTGGTTAAAACAAGTACAGTGGTGTTTTAATCAAATTTTTATCAATATAAATATCTTCTGTAAATATATATAAAACCAGGAGGGATCTTTGGCAACAAGAATCACAATTCTGTGCACCACATGATTGAGTTGTTCAATAGAAATCATCATATAGATTGAAATCACTGGTAGCTATGCAGAGCTCTTCAGTCAGGGTAGTGCCACTTTGCTGGTTCTTTTGCATTGGCAGTGCAAATGTTTGGATTAAAATACATGCAAGAGTGGTAGAAAAACAATTTGGTGAATATTTTCACGGATTGCTGTGTGAAGTACTTTTTAATCTCATGTTGTAGGCCACAGGTACATGCTGCACTGGTTTCTAAATGACAGTTTCGTGTTCTGCTGAGCTGTAAAGCTGAACCTTTATTCCCTTTGGGAGCTGCTCAAATAGATGCTTTAGCAAAAGCTGGGAATCTGCTCAGTACATCACCAGCCGGTTCTGTTGTCTGCGGGATGTGTTTGAACACCAAAGGAGTCATCAGTTCTTTGTGATGATTAGAGGATTGCAATTTTCAAAAAATATGTTGTTTCCATTTTCCCTGGGTGACATTCCTGCAGCATATTTGATAGCAGAAGTTGTGTTCTTTGTCAGTTGTCTTTGAGTCACCAAGTTAAATTGTTGTAAAAACCCCACTATTTCTACCTCTTTCTCCTTTTGTAAAGTAATTCCACCCCCTTAGAAGGTGAAGTTTTGAGAAATGTGACAGATACTGATAGGCAAATTTCAGTGCCAACCAATCAGCAACTCAAAAAAGAATTTCATCCTGGGACTACTCCTCTCAGATTTATTTAGCACTAAACAGTGTTTAAAACCAAGTATCTCCTTTTGATCTTGCAGATGATAAAGCTAAAATATTGTGGAAGAATAGATTTTTTTTTTTTCTGAAAGAACTGAAGGATTTTGGTTTGGCTTGGATTGGGCAGTTTTCTCATCTCTATTTCAGTTGCACCTGTCAGTGTGTCATTGAAAACATTTAAATGTGTATATTAGAGTAGAGGTAAAAAGAACATTAACTTCTCTACAATACTATTGCAAGTATTAAAATGTTGCTGCCAAGCAGAAATTAAATAAATCTTGTAGGAAAGTTACTGTGAGGCATCTGTGGAAGTTGTATTTCTGGGTTCATTTTAAAGAAATTGACAATTGACCCTTTCAAAGTTAGTTTTGAGATACTTTAGAGGGACAAAAACATTTGCCCAGACTCAAAGTTAACTACTGATTAGTGCAACAATTATATTTCATTCAATAATTTCATCCCCACAAGAGACAGGTCATGTATAGCAGATGTGGCACAGTTTTAGTGTAAAAATGGACCTAAACCTTCTCACAGAAACATGAATATTATTTAAAATAAGATTTTTGAATACACAGATATGAATATATTTGCATATGAAGATAGACTGTTCTGCTGTTATTGCATCTTCAGATAAACAATAAGATGAAAAGCAAACAAGCAGTCCCTGAAATGCTGCAAATCAATATTGAAGCAAAATAAGGAAGTTTTACATACAACTTTGAATTGGGTGATGTCTCAAAAACTGAGTTGGTGATGGCATGACACTTCTTAAAGCCAACAGGGCGCATATATGTGCCTTCCACTGGAATGCCTGGCAGCACAATATCAGCTGAAGCATCCTGCAGTGCTGTGAGGTTGGTGCTGGTTGCACCCCCAGGGGACAAACTGTGTTCCCAGCTGGGCCCTGCGTGGCCTCAGCACCTCACAGGTGTGCTGTGCCACGGCAATCAACTCTGTGATAGGGTATAGGAACTGCTCCGGAATCAAATTTACCTGAACAAACTAGAAATAGCATTTGCTTAAATATGGGACTTTTAATTAGGAAAGCACCTTCTAATGCCTGAAACATGCTAATGGAACTAATTATTGCTATGTTAATCGATTGATCTAATGTAGACACATTGCACAGTATTTATCTTGCAGTTGAACTGTGTTGCCAAGCACTGATGATTTTTGAAGTAAAAATATCTTAGATATCTAAAGTTTGATTATCATGTTCAGATAATGCAGGAAGTTTCAGTGCACAAATGTGATATTCTTTTGTGGCATTTTTGTTGATGGTAGAATTAAAATACTTGAATTAGAGTGGATTGTTTTCAAGAAACATAGAGTTGTCTCACTGTTATTCTTGGGTTCTGCATTCCTCACTTTGACAGTTTTGGTTTTAGTCTTTCATAACCTATGATGCTTGACATCAGACTTAAAAAAAGCATCATGCTTGTTTTGATCTAAGTGAAATCTGAAGAAGTAGGGCAAAAATTGTTTGGTCAGAGTATATGAAAATTCAAACTTCCATCTCTTTTCCTTCTGCCAGAATTGCCCGTTACATTGTGTTTTGTGGTTTTTCACATGTTGACACTGAAGATGTGTATTACGTGGCATTCTTCAAATGTTTTAATTTTTTCCTTTCCCTGCTATGGGTAATTGAGAGAGTTTATGAATGTTAGAGGGGAAAAGAGGAAAGAAAAAAAATACATCAGCAGGAATAGAAACAGTGATAAAGTGGGTAAGAAGGTGCAGGAACAAAGAGACCTGGGATGCTTGATGTTAAGAATATAGTAAGGAACTGTGGATAAACACTGGTACTTTAGGCTTACTGGAAGCATTTGGCTTTATACACCTGATTTTATTCAAACAAATGAAGATGATATGACTGTAGGTTTCCATTTTACAATGGATCTATCTGGGCTTTGACAGGCGATTTGTGAAATAATTAAAGCTTTATATAGGATGTAAAAAACTGACACACATTCCCATTAATTATTCAAATCTGTCAGGGAGCATTTATTGCAACTCTGCAGCTCCTTTGCACAGGCTAAAGAGCTGTCCTGCATCCTCTGATTTCCTTCAGACTGAAGGTTTGAAAAATGATTTTTTAGCAGTGGTTTGTCTTTTTAAATGGTCGGAATAGATTCTAAAATCTCTGACCTGAGCTAGGGAAGCAATACCATTTATACCATATCACAGCAATACCATTAAGAGCAGTCATTGTCTTCAGACATTGATGTAGATGGAAATATATTCCAAATACCCATCAGCACTTAAGATATTTGCAGATTTCCACTTGGCTCTGCTGTTAGTAGTTTTACAGAAGTTAGCAGTCAAGTAACTGCTCACTGGAGTTTAAATGACATTTTTTGATCAGGGAGAATATTTTGCATAGTCCCTAGTGGTTTACATGAGGCGTATAAAATAACCAACAAGATATGCCTTTTGTATAAAAACATTGTTATCCTTTACATGTTCCAATAAAAATTAAACAAAGTCAAAAATTTGAGTCAGAATATATGTGTTGATATATTTAAAACTATTTTTGTAGTTGCTGATTTTCTCCTCAATTGTTAAAGTAAAAAGGACTAGGAAATCTGTTTGTTTCCTTAGTTCTTTGTTTCTCTCAGCTGCATTTCTATAGGGTGTTTCTTTTCCAGCAGTTTGACTTATTAAATTTGCCCAGTAGTGCCCAATGCAAATAAGTTCTATTCAGGTGAAAGAATCTGTTTCTGTCTCATGAATACAGTTTTCTTTTTGCTTCCAATTTTCGCTCTCACTAACATTTTCAGAGTCTTGCAGTATTAAGGCAGCACTGAGACAGAAGTGTTTGAGTATTCAGAAGTACAATTGAAAGGACTTTGTCCTGCAGGGATGGGTAATAGTGAAATTATTACAGAAACAAATCTCTCTAAGCTCACCCTAATGAAACACCTCAGTGCTGCAGTGTTCCAGGACTGAGACACCTCCAAGAAAAGGTGTCATTTTTGTCTTGGTGTGATGCTCAGTAAAGCTGGGGTGCCATTCAGCAACTCCATAATGCTGAAGGGGTTTATGTATTGTATTTATTGCCCCACTATTCAGCCTTACCATTAAAAAAAAAAAAAAGAATCCACTTCACTTTGAAATAGTGTGACTTACACCAATTACCATCTCAATAAAGACAGTGAGACTTGCTTTGCTGAGTTAATTGCAATGAATTGTTCAACAGGCCTCACAAATAGGAGTTTATGAGCATCTTTCCATCAATTAGATTTTTATCATGCTTCTTTATATTCAGAGTGACCTTTGCAATGCTTATGAGAAGAATAATTTAGTGCTGTACAAGGATTGAATATCCTCCAGTCACCATTGGAAACATTTGAGGGCTTGTGATCTTTACAGTCGCCTTGGAATAAACTCTTGTTTAATGCTGCCTGAGAAAATAAGAATTACGTTTAAAATTACTGAAACAAATGACAGAAAGACTATGCTATGATATTTCTTTTAACTGTGTAGAAATATACAGGAAATGCTCTCCATTGCATTGGTTAAAAAAAAAATGGGGCGAAAATAGAAAGCAAGTAGCTTGACAGCAACTGTTTTAAAGCACTTTGTGTGTTGCTAACTGGTGTATATTGGTTTCCCTTATAATCACAAAATGTATCAAGCTCTGGAACAAACAGAGATTATATTGAAAACAGCCATGGTCAATGTAAGAGCGAACTTCAGTGCTGTACAGAAGGAGCTTTTAACTCTGCTGTGCATTTTGTGATACTCGATTCCCATCTGTCTTTTGCAAGGAACTGGCTGGATCATTATGCTTTTGAATGTTTAGGTTTTGTTGTTTTGTTTTGTTTTGTTTTGTTTTGTTTTGTTTTTTGAGCCCCGTGAACTCGGTCATCATTTTCTATCCCCTTTTCTGTGAGTTAACAACAGGCTTTGTAATGAAAGATCATTCTGAGGGATGAGTTGTGATTCTCAGCAGCACATCCTTCTGCCTTGCTCCTTAGCTACTCGCCAACAAACTCAGCAAGTCCTTAGCAAACGACAGGGTTTCTCAACTCTGGGGTTTGTATTTCTAACACACTGACCTCGTAGCAGTGGACGTTAAGATTTTTCTGATAAAAGAACACAGAGCCAGTTAAAGTTTTGTGTCATTACAGCAGTGATCCTGTTTCCTTGGTTACAAGTCACATGCACTCCCTTGTTAAAAAGTGAATACTTTATATATTCAGGCATTTCTATACTGAGCAGGTGTTTCTGAAATCAGTAGCAAAACATGGGCTCTAGAGCCAAGAAAGAAAGTTTCAGTTTGGAGGTTGGGCACACGGTTCCTGTCAGCACATTTACTGCACACTCATGTCTGGCAGGGAGTTGCCAAGGTGGATTTGGTTAGAGAAATCAGAAACTGTTTCTAATTTTAAACACACAGAAACATCCTTCTTCTATTTTGTCAGTGCCTAACTCATAAACAATGGATCCAATAGTTTTTAAAGCTCCTTATGCAATTTTGGATCTGGAACAAATTTTAGCATCTGGACTAGGAAAAGTGGAATGCTAGAAATGCTAATATAGTTAGGTGTGCAGGACTTCAAAGTCCTGTCCTTATTCTTGATAGCATGAAAGCACTTTACTATGAGATAAGGTATGGAACAATCAGTTTACTTTTTTTTTTTTTTTTTTTTTTTTTTTTTTTTTTTTTTTTTTTTTTTTTTTGCTTTCAGCTATGTTGACAGCCATCTTGAGACCTTTTCTTTGTAGTGTAGTGTGATTGTTCTAAGTGAGTACAAGAATAAATATGTTCTTGTCAGATGAGTGGTATGACAGCCGTACCTGACATTCAGATATAGAATTGCTACACCTTTCTTGTAAGCACTGTGGTTTCTAGCAATATTGTCACTTTATTCCCTTCTGATTATCAGCACTGGTTAGTATATTGAATTAATGACCTACAGAAATAGAATTTCACCCAAGAAGATGTCATTATCATAACATGTTAAAGTGCATAGCACAATGTCAAGATGTTAGTTTAAATTAATTTACTAGCAGTGCTTAAAACCAAAAGTCCAGGTTGCAACAGTTTACAATTTTTCACCGGAATCGTTCTTTTAACTGGAGTGAGTTGATCAGCAGGAACTTTCAAGTGAGGTTTTCAGCCTGGAAGAGTATACTGAAAATACTGGAATTTTTCCCAAAATATATTTGGGAAGGTAGAGCAATAGAATAAAAATGTGTCAAATGCTCAATAGGATTTGCTCGCTGAGCTTGGGCAGTCCAGTGTCCCACAGTGATTGAGGTCTGGGTGGGTGAACACCAGAGTGAGTCAGCTGGGGCTTGAGGCTGTATTGTAATAAAGGAAACATGAAATGAGGGCAAACTGAAACATGAACAGGTGAATTGATTTGAAAGAGAGAACTTGGTGTTATAATGCAGGAGGGAATTGGTTTCCATGGGGAGCTGTGGGAATTATGTTTTCTGGACAACAGAGCTTTGACTCATCAATGTAAAATCAACTTAGCACAGGAGTTTGTTGAGAGGAGAATTGGGCATGAACAGGAGCAAACAATAGCTGGTTTTTAGTGGGTAATAGTGTTGTGGCTGTCAGTGTGAATTATTATAGAAAGAAAACTGGAGAATGTAGGGAATACAAGAATAAATGAGTTGAATAAGAGGAGAGGAGTGCTGTAAAATGTAATAGGAGCAAGAGGCTGAATGAGACAGTTTGGATTGATTGAAGAGCGTGCACGTTAAAATGAGGGGAAAAAGGGAAAATGGTGGAGAAGAATGTAAAAAAAGAGAGCACTTACACTGGATTTATTTTCCTTTACTGCATTTTAGGCACACATAAAAGAAGACATTTCATTAGAAGGGTACTGGGATTTTCTTTCATTTTTTTAAATGGCAGTGGTAGCTGAGCTAGCAACCGAAGGTGTTCACCATGGAATTTTTATTCTATGAATTTTTATTTCAACCCTTCATGGAAGATATTTTGTCTCCTGAAAACAAGCCTTTTATTTCAAGGCTTGAAATAAAACAAAACATGGGTGATTCTGCTATTTTAGAATATTCTTGCTGTGTATAAAGATTCAGCTCCATGTAGGATCTTGGGGTGAGAAAGTCGGGTGCAATGAGCATTCTGCATTCAGTGTTACTCCATGTACAGAGCACTGTAAATGCCTGGCAAGAAGAATCCCTCTGCTTTGGCTGTCTGACAGCTTGGTGGGCTTCATTGGATGTGTTTTCTCTGTGTTGGGACAAAACTGCCTCTCATCCTTTAATCCTCAGCTTTGTAAGCTTCCATTCTCTCCATTTCATACCCTGAATATATTTTTGTGAGGTTCCTTCAGCATAATTCAAGATGATTTTTTTTTTTCCTTTAAGATTGGAAACTTGGAAAATGCACAAGCAATCATCTTCTATCTTCATTGTCTGCATAGTTAAAATCAATTATTGCTCATGTAAACATTTAGTAGATTCTGAGGTACTTTATATGTTGATCCTCTCCATTCAGCAATATATGTACTGTACTCATTCTGAAATCTAGAATCTGGATTTCCTCAGTAGGAAACAATATCTTTATGCAGTTCTAAAAGTCTGCTGTCACTATTCATTGGTATCGGGATACTGTTAGCAGATATATGAAATTATGAAATGTGCATGTGTGGGGCATATGCAAATACTCATAGAATTAAATCCAGGTGGCAATATCAATAATAGTTAAAATGAGGATATTTCTGGTACAGTCTGTGTCAGTTGCCTGTGCTCATTCTCAGGCGCCAGGTATGGACTCTGTGGAAGGGTACAGAGAGGAGCTCTGTGTGCCCTGGGGAGCCAGCCCCAAGGCACAGGGCACCTCTTGGGCAGGGCTGGGCCTGCCCCGGGCCACCTTTGCTGCCACCTTTGCTCATTGTGGTGTTGCCTTTCAGCTGTGGCTGCTGCTCAGCCTGTGCCAGGCCAGCTCAGCTCAACTGAGTCTGGGAGAGCTTCAGGCTCCTGGGGCTGGGCTGGCTGCTCTGTTCTGCAGCTCTCTACTGGGTTTGTGGGCTCTTTGTGCTCTCTTTGTCTCCAAAAGCAACACCATGGGGCTGTACCTAAATCTCAGATAGAACAAATACATGTTTTAGTTCTCATGCAAAATAATGATCAAGAGCTGCAAAGGATAACCATGAAAACAGAAAAATACAAACCAATGTCTGTCAACCTGCTCTTCATTACCCTCCAGGTCTGCAGCTGATTATTCTCAACTGTAAAACATTGACGTCAGAATTTTCACGTTGGAAAGAGTTTGACATCTCTACATGATTGATAAAAATTTTCCTAGTAAGCACATAGAACATATTTCTACTTGAATAGCTAAGAAATATAACAGGGCGTTTTGTTTCTTCTTCCCTTCAAATAATAGTAAGCATCAAAGATTTGGATTCTTTTTTGTTCACTAACAAGTATATATAACTTGTAAAGGAAGCTACGTCTAGTTATTTCTTTTTACTATCTTTGCAATTGTCTAGTTATTTGTTTGCTATGTAAACCAGTTTCTGACATGATTGTCTGAGTTCTTTTTAAAAAACTTTTTTCTTTTTAAAGAACTAGAATTCTTTTTAAAAAATTGCTTCAATGATACACCTAATTTAATGAAAAAGACTTTTGTTTCCTGTGTTATCCTACTTTTTCTAGTAAATGGGACTAGATGTGTCTGGACAGTTTATTTCCTCATTGTCCTCTCTGTCTGTAACAATTTGCTCCATTATTCTGCTGGAATTGACTTTTTCAAAGGAGGAGAGCAAAGAGGAATTTGCAACTCAGTCAATCAATAGCTGAGAATGTGCTAAAATGCTGGCAGTGTGAGCAAGTGCAGATGCTTCCATCTTGCTCCTGTGTGACAGTGTCTACATTCCAGCGTGTGGGAGCCCTCATACTTAGAACTATCAAAGCTGTGTCTTTTTGGTGTGAGAATAATTTTCTTCTCAGTATAATTTTTAAGCTGCTGAGCAGGTGAGAGTAAACTAGATTTCCTCTATAGTGTCTGCATAAAGGGACATGTGGATGCTGGGAGCCATTTACTGCATGGTTGTTCAGGACTGGCTCAGGTGCCTTACTGTGTCATGCACATGCCACAGACACCTCTGGTGGAGCTGTATAATGTTCTTTTCACAAAATTTGCCCTTCTTTAGCCAATTTCCTGGCCTTACCGAAATCTGCATGCGTTCCCTGTAATGAATTTGTGCTTTTTGAAGCTTAGTTTTTGGCCTACTAAATCCTGCAAAACAGTTTGTAATATTTATTCTACAGCTGCACTTAAACTAGCTGATCTATAATTGCATGTTAAGTTTCTCTTTCTGGAGCTTATTTTAAGAAAATTGCCAGCTTTAGATATTCACAGTCAAATCTCAGCACATGAAGATTGCATAACAGCCAGTTCAGGAGATGTATTTTGGAGAACTTACAGGTAGGGGAAGGGAACCATCTGCAGGTCCCTGACAGAAAACAAGTTTCCAGCAGAAAGTGTTTTGAACACTGTTGATGTGAACATGTTGTTTTGGAAGGAGCCATCTGGCCAGTCAGAGCAATCTGTGAGCAAATGCAGTTGGATCCAGGAGCTCGGGGATCCAGAACCCTGAGTTCCCTCTGCTGGGGCAGGGCCCTGGGACCCCGTGAGGATGTGCTGTCCCCAGCATCCAGTGTGCCCCAGCTGAGCTCCTGGCACAGTGCTGGAAGGAGGAGGAATCCCCCAAGTTCCATTCTCCATCCAGTTGAAAGCAGGGTGCGGGTAGGTGGGATGGCAGGGTGGGATGGTGAGCTTCCCTTATTGATAAGTTCTCATAGCCCACAACTCTTCCAGTGATGGTTTTTAAATTAGAATTTGAAATGTACAACTGAAGTGGGGATTATTTCTTTAAATGTATGTTTATAAAGTGAATAGAAACTGATAAATGGAACTGAAAGAAACCAAACAAAATAATACTATATTTATAATATACATTGTATTTATAATATATTTAGAAGTTGCATAGCATGTAACTTAAAAGATGGTGGCATTTAAAGATGTTTTTGAAGCCATCCTATTCTCACAAAGAGTGAGATTTTACTTCTCCTAATTTTCTCTGATGTGCTGAAAGGAACTTAAGGGCTTCTTACTCACTTTAACCAGTCTGCAAAATGGCAAAATATGTTACTTAAACTACGCTAGTGGGGCCTGGGGGATGTTACCTGCACAAAACCCATTCTGGAGATTTGTGAGTTTAATTCTCTACTTAGTAAAATCTTATATGGAGCCATGAAACTGATAGAGAGTTTATAACAGATAACTCTTGATACAAACCAGTTGCTGAAATTCAGAGTGTATGTTCAAGAGAAAGAGACTTTAATTTGACACTTTCAGCTTGAATTCTATTAACAGGGGAAGCTTAATAGAGATACTTGCCAACAACATAGACCATCAAAAAATCACTTTTCTTCTACTAGTTTCTAAAATGTGGAGAATAGAAGAACTGCCAGAGCAGCACATGTGCATTGGGTGAACAAAGGCAGCAGCTCCAGGGAGAAGAGGATTTAGGGGATTTGTTGTTTGGGAAGCAAGGTCTGAATTCCATGCCCTACCAGGCTGGCCTCCGGCCAGGGCATGGAGCACTGTTCTCTCTTCAGTTGCCACACACCCATTGTTGTGTCACCAACGTGACTTTCTGATCCTCTGTGAAATGGAAACTGGCATTTCCAAGGTAGCTGGTGCAGGAAAACAATGCATGGCCCCATAAGTCCCTGCCTGGTGACCTTGCCAGTGGGCACTGCTGCTGTTTGCACCCTGCACATCAGCCTTGGGTGTACTGGGAGCTGCTTCACATTCAGCCAAGGGCCTTTTGCATGTTAGGTGCTGCTCCATGACAGCTGCAAACACTTCTGGCACAGGATGGCATTTGCAAAGAATTTTGGCATGGGGGATTTCTGCAATGCATTGTCAGAGATAGTGCCAGCTGAGCTCTCAGACAGGAGTCTATGAGGTTTGCTCCAGATCCCTTAAAATGTCAATATCTCAGAACAATTGCCCTTGAGAAATCTGTTATGCAGGGAAAAAAGTGGAATAATTATTGAAAATACACTGTTCTTTAAATCAGAATGAGTGTGTGAAAATTTATTCCCATATGTAAATTTTACATAATTGCTTGAATGGCAAAATTAGTAGAATGATTTAAAAAAAAAATTGCTAATGAAACAACAGGACTGTTTTTCCTTTTCATGTAACTGTTAGATTTGAAGTATTGCAAGAAAAACTATTCTGTAATGCTTATTTCAGTGGGAATAAAACCAAAGATTAAGTTTAATTACTTTTTCACAGTGGAAGAGATTTTGAGGAATGAAAGAGGCTATGCTGAGGATGGAAAATAAACTTTATTCCTTTCTCTTAGCATATGAAGCAGTAAGGAATACTCATGAAACTCTGGTTTAGAACAAATCTGTCTATACATCTTATATTGCAGTCTTCCTCTGCTTATTCATGCTCCTTTCTGTGCAATGCTGACAGTAATGGATAAATGGATGCATCCATTCAAATACATAAAGCAAATAATCTTCATAAGGGAGGTATCTTTGTACTTGTGCATGTACTTGGCTTTAATCCAGACCATAACAAACTTGTTTATGCCGAACTGCACAGTTTTTCAAAAGGAGGTGGGTTATTTCTTTTCCTTATTTGAACTTGTATTGAAAAATATTGCAGCAGCCATCAGTTTTCCCTGTGAAAACAGCAGGAATTAGCTACAGGCCATCAGTGAAATTCAAAACATCCTACAGGAGTTTTGTTCCTTGGTTTTGCTTGTCTGCCAGCTGTAAACATAATCCATTCAATTCTGTTGTATTGCAGATCCTATTTTTGTGGTGTATTTTTAATGTTTGGCGCTTGGGTGGTGGTAGCAGAATCTGTGAACAGTTTAGCTGAAGCATCCTAGAATAACTTGGTGTAATTATAGGTACTTGTCTATTAATAACAAAAAATTCATAGTATACAGCCTTCCTTCCCTCCTTCCCTGCCTTGGCCCTTCACATCATTAATCAATGAGTAAAGCTAGTGGGTTTGGCTGAGGTTTTTTTTTTCACTTTACACTGCTTCAGAGGTCTCCAAATACATCATCTGTAGGTACAAATGAGGCCAAATGTCAGTTCAGAAATGCCAAATGTCCTGAACTCCCGAGGTGTGCGCAGAAATGCCAGTGGCATTCTCAGCAGTGCAGGTTGGTGTGCAGCAGCAGGGATGGCAGAATATCCATCCTCCCCTGCTTCCACCGCCTGTTCCTACCCACGGACAGCACCCAGAGAGAGCTCGGCATGTTTACTGCACCAGGCTGGCATCAGCTCTGCTGCTCTGAGAGGATGCAGCCACAACAGCTCACATCTAACGCAGATCTGCTTTATAGCTCAACGGGCTTCTTCAGTTTAGTCTTGCTGGAATAACCAAATTTTTATCAGAAATTCCAGGAAGGATTTGTACTGGGATGGCTGTGGTCACCATCTCCAAGAACAGACCAAAGTAATTTTTTTCAAATCTTCACATATTAATTACACAGTGCTCCACAGTTTGATTACCAACATTACCATATGAAGGTTTATTTTTAGATTAAGATTTTAGAAGCATAACGCAATTACACTTAAGAGTTTAGTGAAACTCATATGTGGTAAAAAGAGACCTGCTAATCTTTGGGTCTGAAACTTAGAAATATGGGCCTTGCAAACAGCAGAGTCCATCTCTTACTATCCATGTCTCTCGGACTTCTGAAACCTTTCTCAAATTTTATTATTATCTTTAAAAATTCATAAATTAATTATGAGATTTAATTAATTCTTTTTAATACAGTATATCTGGTAAATCACATATATACACTGAACAGCTCTAAATGGCTGACTGTTAGAAATTTTCAGTGGAAGTCTCCTACATAATAAAAGAGATAAATCCTAAAGCATCAGCTATTGAAAATAGCCAGGTATGACCAAAGGGAAAGAAAATGGTGTTGTTTTGCAATGTCAGGCAGACTGAATATTTTATCATATTTTTACTGTTAGTGCTACAGCTGAGTCAAAATGCATCTTAATCCTGAAGGGTCCAAGAAAATCCAGTGCCCAGTGTTGCTGAGCACAGGGCAGGGTAAGATGGAAAGGTTTCCAGTGTGCCTGTGGAGCTGTCCCCGTCCGTGTGTCCCCTGATGAGGCACAATCAGTTCAGCACAGCACTGCAGGGCAGCTGGGGGCTCACTCCCCCCCATCTGCTGGGGCTGCTCTCCTGCTGGCAAAGCAGAGCCACCCCAACAGAGACAATTCTGCATGGGATACTTTCATACCATACAAAAAAGAGATTGATCTCACAGCCAGGGACAGTGTGCACCTGTGATACCGACCAGCGGTGCTTCACTGAGCTTCCAAATGAACCAGGGAAAGGGAATGATTGTTTAGTTCAAAATTTACTTGATGCCATAAAATGTCCTCTATCAAAGGTGACTGTTCTTCCTAACAGCAAAATCTTCATGTGGCCAAAAGCCACAAAACTCAAAGAAACAAGAAGGGGATTTCATAGGTAAATAAGGATTACTGTCTTGTCATACTGTGAACCTTTGAGAGCTTTCTCAGCTGGCCTCCAGATCTTTTAGGCAGCAGAGCCATTTCCAGGCTTCTCCAGGAGCTGGAACTGAGGAGGTTCAGCAGCTTGCAGCTGCCAGGAATGTCACCCCAGCCCTGGAGCTACACTGCCCTGGCTGCCAGCCAGGGGGACAGTCACGGCTGCTCACTGGCATCCTAAACTGATTTTTCTCTAATATTCTGGCAAAGGAGCAAGCTTATTGCAAGTCTTATTTATTTTTGTTTTGAACTCATTGGCAAAGTTCTGAGTTATAGAGGGATCAAGATGATACATTTTTAAAGGCTGTGAATCTGATGATACCTGGAGAGCTGACCCCAAATTTCAGGATCTCCTGGCCAGCAATGCTGCGTGCATTGAACTCCCATTGGAGTCAGTAGCAAATTTTGCTGCCTGTTAACCTAATTTCGAGTCATAATGAAAAAAAAAGGATGAGCTGCATTTATCACAGGCATTTCCATTTTACAGAGAAAATAATTAAAATATGATTAAACAGAAAATGTGATTTTGGTTGCTGATTACTGTGGTCACCTTTTAGCTGGCCAGCCTGATGCTTGTTCAGTCTCTGTCTAATCCATCAAGACTGTTGCATCCCAAGCTGGCTCCTGTAGTCATTTACTAGGCAGTGCCATTCTTCCATGAACTTCCTTTTTTGTCTTGGATTAAATGTAAACATTATTCCTTGTCTTCATTACCAGGAAGAAAGTCAGCATTTCCCTTGTTATTCTATTGACGGTACTCATTTATTTACATATTTTCCCATCTTGATTACTTTTGTTTATTTAGACAGTACAGATCTAATTCCACTATGCCAAGTCTCAACCCTCTCCCTGTGATTATATTGCCAGGTACAGATGTACTATTTTCTACAGGCTTATCCAACTCAGTGGGAATTTCTTTTTTATCTTAGGAAACTAAATAGTGGGCTAAAATGAAGAAGAATTTAAAAGCTCCCAGGGGTTGAGATTATGGCCTACATTTTTGAGGTTTTTAGGTCGTGGATCACTATGAGCATCAAGCTTATGGCTGGAATGCAATAACATGCCCTTAGTATATAAAAACTGAAACCCGGAAAGAGTGATTGTTGTAGAGCAGCATTCTTCATGTTATTTCTGCCACCATATTTTCCAGAAAAGTTACAGTTATGATTCCTAGAGCAGTTTAAAGTTTGTTCATTTTTTTATATTCAGAGCTGTTATTTTTTTAACGTGACATTGATTCAAATCTGGGTCTGTTCCCTAGAATGGTCACATCAGCTCTCTCCTGCCTTTTGTACATGTTAATATCATGTGTAATCTTCATGAGAAATGAAGATATTTCAGAGAAACAGCTGATACCTCTTAACTTGATGGAGCAATTAAAACTGAAGCACTTCCTTGGAAGATCAAAACAACGTGTTTTGATCACAAGTTTTCTCTATCGTTCCATTTGCTTCTGTGGTAATTTTAAAAGAAGAAGCTTGTCCTTGAAAACAAAAGAATGACAGTAATTATTTGCACAGGTTTTTATGATGGGCAATTTACTGGCAAAACCCAAAGCAGTGAGCCTTAAGTTGCATTATTCCTTTGGAGACTGAAAGCTGCACCTGCCAGTGCTTTGGGGCAGCTATTCCTGCCTGGCTGCATCTCAGTTGCAGCAGAGTCAGGGAGCAGGGAGGGGACAGAGCAGGGACAGTGTCCAGCTCGCTCCCCCAGGGCCCCTGCCCAGCTCCCAGCTGGAGCACCAGGAGCTGGTTGCAAAAACAGGACACTGGAAACTGCTGCTCTTCCCATGTGCTGAAATTAGGTGGTGCTGAAAGCTGAAAGTCTGACGTGGTAAAGCAAGGCAGGAATATGCACCAAGCTTTTTGCTGCCATTAGTCTCAGTACATTAGTGAGCTCAGGATCAGGTAAATGATAGGGATGAACAGACAGGAAGAAATATTTTAAGCTTTCAGATTTTTTTCTCTCTGATACTGGCAAAATTAAGCAAATTGGAGAAGATAAACTTTTTTTTTTTTTTTCCCCCCCCCGGTGCTTAGCATGGAACTTGAGTAATTATTTGCATTTTGTGTTCTGTGTAAACTAGAGGTGGAGAGCTCAGTGGTGTTAATATTTTACTTCTTTTACTGGCTTCACATGTCCTGGTGTCTGAGGAGGCATTTGCTTTAAACTTTGTTATTATGTCCAATGCCAGTTGTATTGATTTTGTGCTGTTTAAAAGCTAATTTGGTAATTAAAATTGTCTGCCTTCCTTGTCAAAATTGTTGTGTGCAAATAGTTTGTGAATAGGGAAGAGGAAGTGTCTGGCTGGTCACTGTAATGCACTGCTGCCTCAGCATGTGGAAATTGCTACTTTGCAAACAAAAATTTTCATTTATTTTCATGTATATGATGCCTTGTGAATCCTAATGCACGTCTTCTGTCTTCAGTTACCTCAGTATTTTCAATAAAAATATATTCTAGCTTAAAGGATAATTACTTTCTAGCAGAAAAGCCCAAATCCAGGTGTTCACTGAACACAGTTCTTCTGAAAGCAAATCCGACCTTTTGTTATTATATAAACAACCTTGGATCATGTTCTGCTTCTGAGCCACTCGTTCATGAAATCCCCTCTCGTTGACTGTGTGTGGTCACACTCATCCACCACAGTCACCCCCGACAGGAGGAGAATGAATAGAGCTGAATGTTGGCGAGTTCCAGATGGAAATGGACGGAACAGCCAAACTTCTCTTTCAGCAGCCAAACTTAGCCTTTCAACTAAGCACAGGAATACAAAACCCAAGTATATAATTTATAAATACATGTAATTCTGTATGTGGTGGTTTCTGTCTTCCTAGTTAGCTGGGCAGGGGTCGATTGCCGGAGCACAGTGTTCACGTATTCTGTTATTCTGTCTGGAGCATCACAAAACATGGAGAGTTACCATTCCCAAATGCAGAGGTCATTGTGCAGGGGAAAGCCAAGGAATGATTGTATTAAGTATTCCTTAGATGGAAGCTGATGAGCAGGGTTCTGAGCATTTCCTGAGTGAAGGCATGTCTAACACAGATATGACACAGTTATAGAACTAGTAGATACAGCAACCATCTTGTTACGCCAACTTCAAAATGAAGTTAGTGGGGAAAAATATCACATCATCAGAGTTATGTACAGTGTCACAGTTTACAGGAAAATTCAAATAACAGTGCACGTGTTGGTGAAGAAAGTCTTCATGCTGTTACAGAAGCTGAACTGTAGTATGTGAATGTTCAAGTCAGAGTAATTTGAATTTTAACAAATGGAAATACGATTATGTGTCACTATTTTGCTGCAAGAGGAGATCAAATATGCTGTGAGTGTAGAAGTGTCTGTGTGGAAGTAGAAGGAGCTGTACATTAACCAAATGGTTGGACAGAGTATTAGAATTAATGCTTTTCATTTCTTGAAATTTCATTTCAGATCTCGTCTTGGTGGGACATGATTATTCAGTTTGTAACCTGACAACTTTGCTCATCAGTGTGTTCAGGATTTTCAGCATCGAAGTGTACTATAGCAGGATTCTCTTTCTGTCTCTTCTGTTAATAACTGACTCTTTAAACATCCAAATCAGACATTTGTATTAATAGATGGAGATCACAGTTTCTTATTAATAATTATATTTAATTTCTATAAAATTGGGAGCAGCGGCAGGAAATGTGTCTCCAATTATTTTTACACTTCACCAACTGGAAACAAGGACTTACCCAGCTGACTGCAAAGCAGGAGTTAATACAGTATGTGAAATGATGTGGTGAATTCACAGTCTTAGTTAATAATGCCACTAAACAGGTGTCTTATCTGATTTTAATTAATGATTTAATGGCAGAAGGTGCTGAGATCCCTTGCGTTTTCAAGTCAGAATTAGTCTAATAAGGATCTCCTGATATGGTCTGGGCATTACTTATCAGGACCTTTTTGAGGAGCTGCCTGACAGAGCACCACATTAAGTATTGAGGTTATCACCAGAATTAGATTATTATAATGACTAACAAAGAATTAATTACACAAGAAGCTGGCAAAAGTCACCCAATTTATCTGGCAGTGAATGCCTTTTTTCATGAGGTGTGTTTAATATAACTCAAGTAAAATTATGAATCCCAACTAGAATTAGGAATGTCTCCAGAGAGGCATTTACGTGTGAGATAGGTCTATATGTAGGTACATGAAATGCCCAATCCTGAGATTTGCTACACTCCCGAGATGTGCTTATTTCTTCTGTTCTCTGATCTCTGGCTGATACAAAAGTATTTCCAATTGCAGATAAGTTACACTATTTTTATCTGAAACTTCTTTCTCTAATTTTATCCTGAAAAACAGGCAATGAGATGGGAAAAAATTTCTTCGTGTAGCTGCTCACAACATCAGCCAAGACAATACTTCAGTTCCATATACTGAGTATGTAAAGAAAGCCCCACAAAATACAGTTTACATTTGGATACAGGGAGAGCAATAAATCAAAGGCATGAATAAACCAGCAGCTGATGAAAAGGACCAGTTATTTTAAGCTATTTTCTATAGATGCACCTCAGGCAGAACTTGACACCAAGACGAAATCAATGAAACTGAATCGTTTGCCAAACAAACGCTGGGCAGATCAATCAGGAATGCTTAAAAGCTAAACAATGATCCGGTGGGAAGGAGGAATTGATTGCCTCAGCAGGTTGCTTTTTTCTTCAGAATGAGCCAAGGTGAGAATGTAGAAAAGAAATTGAGCCTTTAATAGGTGGACATTCCACTGCTGAAGAGGGCAGTACTTGCCTCTCTGCCTGGCATGCTCAGCCTGGGAAATTGGACCGTGCTAAAGCTTCAGTGGCTCATAAGGAATAGAATGAAAAGCAGAATGTTTTATTAAAGCCAAATAGGTGCAGCTGGGACAGGTCTAGGCTTAGACAAATTGCAAATTTACCACAAGGACTTGGGGAGCTGGGCTGGAAGAGTTACTGCAGCACAGCTACTCCCTGGTTTAGATTTAGGTATTCTAAATTTGTATTTTAATCTGAGTAAAACAATCAACTAGGGGTGGACCCTAAGTCAGGCCCCCCAAACTAACCTAGGGATTATTTTTATTGAGTGTGACAAATGAGAGGATTTGCAAGCCTTGTAGGTAATGGCTTTTTCTTTGTTCCCCATCCCAAACACTGGGTGGCATAAAGATTTGTCTCAATTCCATATTCATGTGCATTTGCCAAAAATACAGACAGAATGATTTTAAGAATAATTCAAATGGAATGGACCAGTTGAACTGTCAGTACATTTAGAAAGTGTCTTGTTTAGTGCCAGAGACCGTATAGGTATGTCTGACCTCTAAGCCAGAAATAAGTTATTAAGTCTAATAACAGGAGACAGAAGAGGTGGGAGATTAATCTTTTCCTCCTGCTTGATTACCATGTGTTTGGGGGGGTTGGGTCATTTTGGTAAAAAAGCCAGAGCTGAAGCAGGCGAGTGAGATGGGTGGTTCTCCCATCAGGTTTGGGAAAAGGGAGGATGAAAAGGGGGCTGAAAGACTCTTAAATTTATCACTCTTTTTTAATACTTGAAACTTTTTCCCCCATAGAACATCTATTTCCATGGAAGTTGATCAATTCAATTTCAGTTCCAGTTTTCTTTTCATGCTGGATGCATGAAGATGTAATTCCTCAGATATACATTGATTTCTGTAAACCTATATTAGATAATGATGTGTTTTAGATTGCCATTATAAAAATTAGCTAAGACATTTAAGATAAATTAATCTCTAATTTAGTTATTAGATATATCATGTTGTGGAGTAGCATCATTTAAATTAGCAGAATTACTTGCAATTTCTGTCCTTCACTCACAGGCTTTGGTGTTCATGTAATTACCCTGAATGACCTGATTACCTCAGCCCTGCCTGCTAGGGCAGACTGAAATTAATTCATTTCTCTTCATTCTAGGGTAACTCCTTCTGCCCTTTTGCCCTTTCTTCTCTGAATAGCTTTGCTCCATTAGGCTGGCACTGATGTCGTTTTGGGGACATGCCAGCAGGAGGAGCATGTGCATTAAAATGTGCTTTCCATCAAACAATCACCAAATGACAGTAATTGCACTGCAGCCGTGCTGCAAGGTAAATCACCGTGTACCTGCCAAGGATTCCCGGGTGCCTCAGCTCTGTCAGCAGTGGCCATCGTGCTGGTGAATTAACCTTAAACCATTAAACCAATGGTTTACATTGAGGAAAGCCCAGTGAGGTGAACACTGAATTTTATTCCATTGTATATTTTATTCCATTGTATATTATTTTACGTTTACATCTTCTGAAAAATACATATCTTAAAACAAAATCACATCCCTCTGAAGCCAGTGTCACATGCTTGCTTTTACGAGCATTACAGTATCAACACTACATTGCTCAATTTTATAAATAGTATAAAAATTATGAGTAATAATATTCATGTTACTAAAAGAAATCCATGGTAATGAGCACAGCTGAAATTGGATTCACATGATCAAAATTCTCTACAGCAACTTAGCATTGCTGAGTTTCAGAATAAGAAACTGTAGGGCCACAGTTGGAAGTCCAACTGTCCTTGGCTACCAAGAATTAATAACATAGGCTAAATTAATTTTTAGACTTTTTGTTTTAGTGACAAGGAAAACAAGGAATTAAAAATCTAGCTTGTTAATGTGGTTATTGAAGAAGAGAAGGAAGTATGCCACAGGCATTTTATGCATTTTTTTTTCACACAAAGGACTTGTTAGTTACCTTGGAAGACAAAATACTCTAATAGCAATGTGGTAAGTCTTGATTTAGGAAAATCCTTTATTGTTTTAACTAAAGCTGTTGAAGAGTTTTCTGCTTAGAAATTTAGACCAGTTTGATACTCTGCCACTAAAAAAATCCACAAAACTTTATTTTCTGTTGCTTAGCATCTGAATTGAACATAACTTTTCTATACTGTTATTTTTCTCTTCTCTTTATGTGAGTGTGCACTGTAGTTCTGAAACCAGTGGCCGGGCAGGACATCTGCCCTTTCTTGCAGAAGTGCTCTGCTGCCTGCAAGTGAATGTTCCAATCCATCTCAGGATTTGTTCAAGGCTTTTGCTTTGCTGTCATCTCTCCCTTGTGGGTGCTCCAAATGCCTCAGTGGGGCCTGAGTGTGGCAGGAGTGACCAATCTGTGTGTGAGGAAGGTCGCTGTGCAGGAAAAGAAACTGCACAGAGAACTTTGGGGATTGTTTTAAGATATAACTGTGTTTGTTTAATATGGTCAGAAGTGTAGATGAGCAATCTCTCCTTTCTGGACTTAGCACATTCTGAAGATAGGTATTATAAAGCTGGGGTTTTTCACTGATGAAAATAAGCTTGGTTTTTGACGCTGTGTAATTTTATTGTTTAGTCGAGTTGCTAAATGCAAAACTTAGTTCTGTTTACTGATCTGTGTGTAAGCAGTTAAATAAAAAACCATGTGGAGTCCTGTAAAAGAATGGCAAAAGTACAATGCTATCCCTTTATACTGTAGTTTTCCGAGGAGGCTATAGCCTGAATATCACCTAGGTAAGCTGGAATTTTCTGTTACTGCTTGTTTTTGAACTTCTTCCCAGGGTCTTTTGCAAAAGGCTCATTCATGTAAGACTGTAGTCTGTTGTGGGTCAGGAGAGACTGAAGAATTCAGGGATGTATTACCAATGTACTTCATCATGTAATGATACATCCATGATTAGAGGATGGTTAATTGAGCATCATCTAAGCTCTTGTCTATTTTGCTTGTACTTTTATCACTCCAAAATGCTTTTCCCACCATTTCTAAACTGCAGCTCATAGAGATCCGCTTTTATCCTGCAACTTGCAACCTTCCATAAAGTACTCAAAGTTCTCATTTCTGAAAGAGCCCATTCTGTAATTCACTCGAGATTTATTTGACTTGAGACGCCAGTAGAAAAAATGCAATCCCGTGACGTTGAAGATGTGTGCTGTACTTCGCAGTCATGTGCCAGTCTCTCATAACATCTGCTTTTTTCATGTTGGCAATAACTACACAACGGTTTACCCACAACATAAACGAGCTGTTCTGTGTTTCTTTTTTGTCTTCCTAGTGATATCCCACCCTCTGGAGAAGCAGTGGGCAAAAGCAGTCGCTCCAAAGTGACCACCCGCTTCCCCAAACTGTCCCGCAGCCACGGCCGGGAGCCGCGCAGCCTGGAGCCGCAGAGCGGTGACCTGTGACCCCTCTCCTGAGTTCTCACTGTGGGCAGCACGTACTCTGTGTTCTTCTGTGATTCCTTCCTAGCCTGTATTTATAATTTAAGCTCCTGAAGAGACTACAGCTGCATCAACTTAAATCCTGAAAAGAGACATTCATTACCAAGGGTCATATCCTGATTAACTACTTTGGAAGGCAGTAATCACTTTCTCAAAAGAATACGAGAGCTCTTCACCAGAGCTCAGCAAACTGATCGGCATTTCCTTTGTTTTGTAAAGCTGCACTGCACAAATTCTCCTTTGTTCCTCTGAAGTCCTTCTGTCACAATGAATTCCTTGTTTGTATCATGTTGTCCCTTTTTCCATATACAGTTTTCTGTTCCAGAGAGACATGGGCTTCACGTCAAGACAGTTTTTTTTTCCTTTGAAGAACATTTATGATTATCACTGCTTAATGTGTTAGAAGGATGTGCTTTAAAAACCTCACTAATTTATTACCTTTTGTAAATAGACTGGGTTGTTTTGGTTTTTTTTTTTCTAATTGTAAACCTCTGACACACAAAGGTTTTTTAAAAACTTGACAATATCGAGGATAAGAAAAATGTTACAGGTGGAAAAATAGCTTTTGTACATTTCTAGCTAGATCTTATCAATAGCATTCGTTTGTGGGAAGTAATTCTTTAAAATCAGAGAATGTAATAATTTTTTAGTGAAATTTCAGTCTTCTGTAAGGCAGGTGCAATATTCTTCATTTCTACAAACTACCACAAGGATATACAAAATTAGTGTGGTACAAAACAGTACTTTTAAGTCTTGGATTATATCTTGTTATTAATTTGTTGCTTATGTTACAGAACAGTCCATCATTAACAGGGCAGGGTGGAATTCTTAATCTGATTTTGTAAAACCCTTCACATGGTGATACTTAAAAGTTGCCAGTAATGAAAGTGCCTGTTACCCATCACCTCTTATTGAAAAGTAATTTGTAATGCTACAACTGTAAGAATAAAAAATTGACAAGAATTGTTACAAGTGATGGAAGTCCTGACACGGATTAACTGGAATCCAGTTCAGTATCCGTTAGCTGCACTGCCGTAGGCAGTTAATTATGTTTTAGCTATCTTCTTCTCTTCATTAAGTTTAAGCAATGTATGTTCCAATTTTCTATCAATTGTGTTCTGGTTTTCCTTTATGTAAGAACATCTTTCCTCTCATAAGTTTTTCTGGATAACGTTACTTAAATTGATGTATCTCGTCATTTTATTATCCATTCATTATATTACTTTTTCACATATTCTCCAGGAAGAAACAAGCTGATGACGAATAATGGATTTGTACCTCAGTGCTTTACTAAAGTTCCAGCAAACCAGAATCGTGTTCTGCAGTGCTGTGAGCAGTGAGTGCTGTTCAGGCAGCTCAGTGGTCAGTCATTTTCAGTGGCATCTCTCAGGTGAGAAGGGCTTTGTTACCCACAGTGAGTGGCATCAGCTCTGCCTGAGCGTGAGCCCCCACCACTAAAATATGGAGCTTTTAGATTGCACTCAACAGCAGAATGTGGTAGAGAGGAGTGGAGTCCACTCCCCAGGTCAGAAATTTTAGTAGGTGAAAATACCATGCAATAAAATGGTGTCAGAAATGAAACAATATTTCCCAGTCAGTAAGAGATCTCAGTTATCACACAGACAAAGAGAAAAGCCCAAAGGCCAGCCTGGGAACTTGCTGCTGTGTGTTCATTAACAGATTAATTACTGTTGGTGTTTTATGTTAGTTACCGTGAGACACTTACTTAAGAAGAAAGGAAAGTGAGTAGATTGGCAGTTAAGTAGCTTCTCCAAACTCTTCAGCCTGATGCACTGCTGGTGGTTTAATTTGTCATTGTTGGAAAGAGAAGTAGCTATAATGATGGTCCCACTTTGGAACAATTTTAACTAATTTTTCAGAAAGTGGAGACTTGGTTAGTAGAAATATGTCACATGTACTAACACTGAATTGCAAGTAAATTTGAAAGAAAACACGGTTGAAACCTTTGTGATGTATCTGTTACATTAAGCTCTATTCATTTTCAAAAAATAATTCACAGATTCAAGCACTTATTCAGCAAGCTGCAAATTGTAAGAAATTTCATTTACTGCAGACTAAATTTCTTTTCAGTTGTTTAAAAGGAATTTTTGTATCTGCATTTGGCTCTTAAAATTATTTCATTCCTGATTCTCTTGCTTCTTGTAATTTTTGAAGTATGTATGTAGATCACATAAAAATACTAAACTTGTTTACCGTGTACAAATTGCTCTTTGTTAACTTTAGCTGAATTGTGTATCAGCTGCTAAGATTACAGTCTGCAAACAATGTTCACTTGGTGATACAAGATACCATAATCCATTTAAAAGCTCAGCTGTGGTTTCTGTAAAATCCCAGGAAATAATCAACCGAAAGCCTTTCTTCACAAGGTGGCATTCCCACTTTATAGCCCAGGTTATGTTGAAGACTACAGAGGTACCTGCACAAATGCCAGTAGGTGCCTACTGACAGGAATGACTGAATTTGTATCACCTCAAGATATTCTGAAAGGCCCTGTCTTAAAATCCTGTGTATCTGTTACAGATCCCACTTCTGTTCATTCACCAGAACCAGCAAAGCCTCTTGAGGAAGGTTGACCACTTGGTATTAAGAATCCTAAGTAGTTAAATTATTAATTTGAAATACCTGTAACGGTGATTCTGCCAGTGGAATGGTTTCATCAGCTTCTCCTGTTCATCCAGTTTCATGCAGTTCCAATTTCTGTACAGCTCTAGCCTTCCTTTGGCTGACTCACAGCTCTCAAACCCCCGTCTGTGCTCTGTGGGTTGCTCACAATGAGCTGCCAGGTTCATTACTAATGAATTATTAATTAATTCATTACTGACCGTTCCTGCTGGCACAGTGGCCAGGACAGAGGACTTGGGATGGGCTGGGCCCTGGAGCTGTACCTGGGTGGTAGAGCCAGCCTAGAGCAATTTGTGGTCTTGATTGCATTTCATTCCTGCTTTGTCTGTAAATCCTGGGCTTCTCCTCTGCATCTTTCAGTGACTGTTCAAAGTAAACTGTAAAAAAGTGGCACAACTTCTACTGCAACGCTGTTGTCCTATGACCTCCGTGAACCCTTCCCCAAGAAACACAGAGCAGGCAGAGCTCTTTCAGCTTGTGCAGATGTCTCCATCAGTATTCACAGATTGACTGGGTTTTTTCAGAATCTCATTTATTTAGAGATTCTCTCATTCATTATACAGAATGCAATGTGTCGACTTGGCTTTTGCAAATTAAATAGAAGTTCTACAATAATAATAATAATAATAAAAATCTCCGAGGCAGGATATATGAGGCAGGATATTGACATAGTTATAAAGGATTAAATTGATATGTCCATTAAGTCGCATATTCTTAGGAAGATAATAATTTCAAAGTCAGTCTTTGTAATGGAATATATTGTTGCTGTGATAATTGTAATCAAATTGTACTACCTTACAGAATCTACTGCAAGTCATAAACCATTGTGATTGAATTAATACAAGCATTTAGAGAAAGGACAGAATGGTATTAAAGATTACTGACTCAAAATTGTGACCTACTGCTAAGGTGGGGTGGTTTTTTGTAACAGTCATATTTTATTGTACAGAATAATATCTACATGGTAGCTGTCAAATTAATTAATACAAACCAACTAACAATGGGGCTGACTGACCCAGAGCAGCAAGGTAATAATAAATAAGACTTAGTGAACTCCCAGTGACCCAATGATGCTTCTGCCAGGACATATTAATGTTTAAGAACCTGGTATTTTGTTACCAGAATCAGTAATTCTGATATTGATCTCATTCCTTTTCCTTCAAAGAACACAGGGATCTCAGTTCTACTAGAAGTTTTGTGCCGTTTCAAAGGTTCAAACCCCCACCCCAAAACATTTTTTATCTCATCTCATGTCCTGGAATTCTGAGAACAGATAATAGATTCCTGTAGATAGAAATACAGTTACCTACTTGAAATTACAATGAGAAACCTGTGGAACAGCTGTTTAAAAGAAGAAAAAACAAACTTTTTGAGGAAATCCTGCTCTTCCAGCTGGAACTCTAGGATATATGGAAAGAAATATGTTCCATATGAAAACACATTGTTCTCCTTGGAAACAGTAATGCTTGTGAATTGCACCTTGAGTCACTTCTGGAAAAGTGATTAAACAGTTCAAGAAAGTAAAGGATTTCTTCATTTTCTATAGGGTATTTCAGTCAGCACTCTGCATCACATGGAATATTCACTTGATTATTATTTTGTAAGTTTGGTAGTTTCACAGCATTCTGTATTCAAACAAACACGTTACTATAGGAACATCTATATGGAATACAAAATATATTTAAAAATATTGATTAACCTGCTAGGTGTTTCACACAAATGAATACTGTATGGAAGATAAGCCACTCGTTCTACAGTGGTGTGACACTGTACATTTATTTCTCACTCTACACTAACTGTACTTTTATGATCCAGTTATAGAGAACTTAGATTATTTATAAATTCCTTCTACAAAAATAATGAAAGAATACTTCTAATCAATATTAATGGCTTCATTTTTTTGTTCCTAATAGCATGGATTTATTATAGACAACAGCACTGAAATATTTAGAAAGGAACTACTTTTCCAAATTTACAAATCGCTGCAAATAACTGGACTTAAAAAAAACCAACTGGTTTTTATCACATCAGAACAGAATTTGTTGCACTCCCCTGTAGGGGAATGAGTTCCTTTAACAAGATTTCAGAAATTATCCCATGCTATGACAGTAGTTAAACTGTGATAAGTGGATTTTTTGAGTATTAATCATTTAAGACACTAAACATTATAAAAATGTAAGTGTGGTTGAAAATACAGTTCTGAAAGGCTGTGTTTTCCCTCTTTGTTAATACTGAGATGAACTCAGTGTCTTGGATGTGGGACCAAACCTGTTGGCAATTGAAGAAGCTGAATTTCCCTTTTGACATAGGAGAGGGATTTTTTTGTTGTTGTAGTTGCTATTAAACTGTAGAAAAGATATTATTAATTAATTATATATATGTACAGGATTCACATAAGTATTAATAAACTGTAATATTATTTTAACTTGCTATGCTGATGTTTGCATAATAGAATTTTTAAGAAAATGTATATATAAACATTTTTCTAAATACTTTCTTGGTTTTTTTTAATATCCTGTGGTAATTTTATTGTAATCAGGTTAAAACATGCTACTTTACCAAGAAGAAAATAAAAAGACCATATTTTCTTTGAAGTAGAGTGTTCATACATCCTATTTGTCCTATTCGGCTGTTTTGTAATTGTTTCTTAGAGTTATGCTAATTTTTTCAATGTGTTTCTAGGATGATGTATGTACATAAAAGACATTGTTAAAGTCTTATTTCTTCACATGAGAAGTAGTATTTATTGAAAGCCATCTTGAAATTTCAGTTTTTAATCACATTAGATAAATCACTCAGGCAGGAAGACTAACAATGCCAGGCAGTGCCACCACATGTGTGGGGTTTGGCTTTTTGACATTCGGAATCCACATTTGAATGTTTTATTTCCTTTTACTGTGATATGACACAGTTGGCAATTCATGCCCAGTTCATCGCTGTGTCATAACTGGCACTGTTATATCCAGTTCATAACTGGATGCTTCCATATCCACATATCATGTGGAAAAGGAAGTTTTAGAAAGGAAGCATTATACACATTTAATCAATTTCCACCAGGCAAAGCTGTAGTTTAACACTACATAAAATGTTGGTAGATCCTCATACTCGCAGAATAACCTGCTGGTTAATTAAATTACAATTCTTCAAGCCAAGTCCATTATAGAGCAATCTAATTAGTTGAACAGTTCGTGTTAAAAAAAAGACAGACACTTACTGTAAAATTCACAGTGATGTTTATCTCCATCTTTTAAAACCTGTAGCAGGTCAGGTGTCATTACAGAAGTTACATGACAGAAATGTTATTTTAATTAGGGCAGTCCTTAGGATTTTAAATTACTAAGTTATTTAAGATCATATGACAAAATTATGCTATAAACTTTAAATGAATTGTTTCAAGCAAGGGCTTTTTTTTCCCCTCTTCTGTCTGCTTGAGGTACCAGAGCACAAATAGCCGCAGGCTGTTGATGGGGGCTCCGGGCTGAGCTCTCCTGCCCTGGGGCTGGAGTTTCAGCCCTGCAGAACAAGAGTCTGTTCCCTGTGGGCGTTCCTTGGCCGCCTGAGTTTGTTTCCAGCACTCTGAGCCTTGGAGCTGCATGGTGAGGGTCTGAGCTGCTCATCGGGGGGAAGGACCAGCCTGTTCCCAACCCCGGGCTGGAGAAGGCTGGCCAGCACAGGGTTGCTGCTGGAACCCTTTACGTGCTGCTGCTTCACTGCCACCTCTAAAATTCTGGGAAGCGCAAGATCCTTTGTGCTCCTGATCTCTCTGTGCATCCAGGCAAAAGCTTCAGGTTGTGTTTAGAAAATTGTAACAGCTTGGCATTTCTATGTGGGCCTACACAGAGTTTAAAGCTTTTCGTTTCAGTAAAGGATCTGTGGAGGATTTACAGGTTTGTTTGTTTTGTTTTTTTTTTCCTTAAAAATTTTAAGGACACAAGGAAAAAGCTTTGCACAAATGATTAGTGAGAAGAAAAAGCAAGAGATTTTTAAAAATATTTTTGCTACTGCACTTTAGTCTTTCTGAATGACCTTTTAAGTATTGTGAGTGAACTTACTATATTCCCAAAATTAAAATAGATGAAATTTTGATACATTGCAAATCCTGCTTGATTTTGTTCTGGAAAATCATAATGTAGATTGTGTGCCTGTGTGTAAATGATTTTTATTTTCTGAATTATTCTTACAATTTTTTGACCTGCACTGGGACAGCAAGCTTTTATTATGTGAGATTTCTAAAAACCATGGCGATAAGTTTCTTTTTATTTCTGATTCAACAATATCCATGCCATTTCCAACACTTCCTAATTTCCCAGTATTTTACAGATGCTCAGCAATTGCATAAACCTTATCCCATACACTGTCATTGCTGAATGTCTTTATTTTTAACGTCACCTAGCCTTACTCAGATGCAGCTTGTAGTTGTTTCAGTGACGTGGGCCCCTCACTAACAGATGTCCTGCCTTCACAGTTTGTGCTGAGCGAACTCTTGTGCTCTGGCTGAGTCTCTGTACTTGCACTTTGTTAAACAGAACAAGTCTGTGGCAAGCCGGGCTTGGTCTTTCTGTGGGACGCTCTTTGTATGCTTGGAAATTCATTTTTTACACCAACTTGTGTTGAGTTCCTGATATTTTTGGCGTCTCCACTAGATCACTAAGATCCCCCTGTTTTCTAAAATTTATGTCTGACAAATTCACCCTTGCACAGGGCTTCAGCTTTGATTTTAACTATTCCATTTTCCTTCTAAAAATATTTTCATGAATCATTTTATTCCTGGAGCTGCATGTTGTTCAGAATCAGCTGAGGTTCATCACGGGCTTGTTCTAATCAGGGTGAGTTCTGTGCCATCAACTTTTCGTGGTCTTGATCCCTGTATGGGCCATTCATGTAAGGGTTGGACTTCGTGATCCTTGTTGGTTCCTTCCAACTCAGAATATTCTGTGATTCTGTGGAACTTTGCATGACAAAAACCTGTTTTTAATAATTCCAACTAACATCTGCCAGAGCTCTCAAAAATAATGCCTTTCTTTGGGAATTATTGCTATTATAAAATAGATTTCATGTTGCTATTACATAGCTTCAGTCTGTGAAAAATATTTACAGGTTAAGTGAATAGAGCAAAAAAAGATTTAATCAGATTAATACTAATTTTAAATGCCTAATTTTTGTAAGTATTTTGCTTTTTTTTCATTTAACTCCCTATTTTTTCAAGTGCTAATTCATCCATGGAGGAAGACGCTTCAGCACGTGCCAATTATACTGACAGTTCCTACATTTCAGTTTCTAGTTAAAAATCAAATTATGTTTATTAACATTCCCAGTTTTATATAGAATCATTGAATCATTCAGGTTGGAAAACACCTCTAAGATGATCAAATCCAACTGTTCCCCTGGCACTGCCAAGTCCCTCATTACCCCATGACCCCAGGTGCCATCTGCACACAACTTTGAAATCCCTCTAGGGATGGTGAGTCTGCCCCTTCCTCAGGCAGTTGAGCCAGGACTTGACAACCCTTTTGGTGAAGCAATTATTCCTAATATCTAAATTCCTAAATCTTCCTTGGGACAACTTGAGGCCACTTCCCCTCCTTCTGTTCCTGGAGAGACTGACCCCTACCTGACTGTACCCTCCTTCCAGGAGCAGGTCCCTCCTCCCCTCCTCTTCTGCAGGCTGAGCTCCCCCAGCTCCCTCAGCTCCTCCCCAGCTCTGCTCCTATCCCTGGACACCATCCAGCCCCTCCATGTCCAGTTCTTGTCATGAGGGGCCCAGAACTGGACACAGGCCTTGAGGTGTGGCCTCAGCAGTGCCCCGGACAGGGGGACAGTCACTGCCCTGGTCCTGCTGGCTGTGCTGTCCTAAGAAAAATTTCAGGTGCCTTCCAAAGAGGGAAGATATATTTATAAAGAAGTAGAAAATCCAATATAATTTAGTATAGTTAAGTAACATTCTATCTACAAATCAAAGCGGGTAACACCTCAGACATCTGTCATTGGAAATATATCTTATTTCCACTGATGTACGAAAGCAAGTGTATTTCTTAACTGTAAGACCAAATAAAAAATAATGTCCTTTATAATGGAGCTGCTGAGCAGTTTGAAGGATCTGCTTTTCAGATCTGAGCTTTAGATACACACTAATACTTTGTAGCATACAATTTAGCTCCTCACTCAGCTTTATCTAGAAGCAGCCCAAATTCTCAGTGGGCTTTTGTCTAATGCAGTGATGGAACACACAGTTCTTTGTGCACCCAAAGTGATACCGATGGCTTGAAGCAGTTAAAAACATGAGAGGCATTTTTGCAGTGGTACTTTAATTTCAAACAATGCATTAGATATAATTGTCATTTTTGGAAACCATCTGGTTGATATTTTTCAAAGGTGAAAAAAAAGTGTGAATTGACAGATGACATACATCAGTAACTCTGAGCAATTGTACTGTACTGGAAAATACAAGGTAACTGGATACTAGAAAAAAGCAAAATAAAAGAAAGCACATGTTCTGACCCATCAAGAAGCAACAGAAAAAGTGAGTGAGGAATTCAGTGTAGGAATGCATTTAAAAAAATGTTTAAAATTGTACTACATCAAACTGCCACCATATGCTCCATAATGAGATAAAACAAAGTGGGTAATGGATCTGTTACTGAGTCTGTCAAGCCATAGGATCCTTTGGATATGTCAGTAATTAACAAATAGCATCTGCTGTCAACTGCTGTACTTAATCAGCATGGCCAGGGCTCTCCTCCCTGCGTGACTGAGGGTACACTATGATAGTCTGCTTTTCCTTAGGGATTGAGAATGTCTTTGACCACACTGCTGTATGCAGAACTCCTGCTGAGATGTAATTAATGGGAGATCTGGACGTGTACAAACAGCAGAACACAGCTGGATTTGCACTATCAGTGTGGACTGAGAGCTTTGACTACCTTTGATAGTTTTTCTGTCAGATAATTCCTGATGGCTCTAATGTCCTACTGTGTTTACAGACTGCACCTTCAGAGTGGCTGAACAGCCTTTTCAAATATGCAGAGAGACTAATGATAACCCCATTACCTCATTTAAAGATGCAGAACAGGTATGTTCTTATTTTTGCTGATAACAGGGACACGAAAATGTGTTAAGGCTTGTTAATTGACTTCTTGGTTACAGAGAAACTGTCAAATGTAATGCACCAATTCACCTTGGGAACCACCACCGAGATATAGGAAATGAAAAGATCCTGAAGGTCTCAAAAAAAGTGAGTTTCAAAACTTCTCTGAGTTGCAGCAGTAGTGGAAGTCTGCAGGAATTCATCTATTTATCCTATTCATTTCTGAATCCATCCTGTCCTGAGAATTCACAAGGTTCCTCCAGACCCCCAGACCAGAGCAATATTGGATGCACTGAAGTAGTTCTGTGCCCTTCAAGTACAGGTGGTACAGAGAAATAGGAATTTGCAAAGCAAAGAGCTGACCTTTCATTCATATCCACATGTTCAAGAATGGATTTAAATACAAATCTCAGAATTCCTGCGCCAGAACAATTCGAAATAATGAGATTTTCCTTTAATCATCAAGGTTCATTACACATATATGATTCATTAGATAGATAATATCTAATTAGCTAAGATAACACTCAAAACTATCTAAAGGAAAGTGCTTAAGTTGGTAAATATTTTTTGTAAATTTAAGTAAATTTGTTTAATTACAATTGGTTGCTGATGCAGTGTTGCTGTGCTGATGTAATGTGAGTTTTAAACATCCCCTCTGCTCTGGTCAGACTGGGTTGCACAGAATAATTCCATTTCTGTGATTATCCTTTGGTCTCCCATGAACTGCAATAACAAAATACCAACTTTAAATAAATAACTTTTAACAAAGACAATGCAGTATCAAGACGATCACAGGGCTGGCCAGTGCACACAGCCCATTGGGAGCAGCAGAGTTCCTTTGTCCCTGGCTGCTCTGCTCTGCCAACACGCTGTCATCTCCCTTCTCGGTCCTATTCAGGTGGCTTAGCAAATGTAAAACACCTGTCTTCTTAACCCACCACTGAGAGTAAGTGAAGGCTGAGTCCTCATTCCAGTTTGTCTTTGCACGTGGACTGTTCTGATACCCTTGAAAGAATGGAGACCCCTTACGAGCTCTACGTGGGTTGCTCAAAAAGAAGGCATCTAAAATACCAAAATACTGTCTGAGCTGACAATGTAGCTCTATTTAAGAAACAGAAAGTATTCTGGATAATATATGCAGACATCTCTGTGATGAAGCCTCATGGGGTTTCACACCCAATTATCTGTGACCACCTCTGGTTACCATAGCAATTCTCTCTTAATTAGAAATTCACCCTCTGCTCATGGCCTATCTGTTCTAAAGCATGAAATTCTGTTACACACTTGGGCATTTTATTTATTTGTTTATACATTGGCCGTAATTTACTGTGTCAAACGACATCTATATCCAGTAGTGCTCTGGATTTTTGACTCCAACATTGATTAGAATTGTAATTCTTCAACATGTTTTTGACCCACTTTCAGTCTGTGTGTAAGGGGCAGGCCACCAGGAGAGAGGGCAGTGATGTTGGAGATGTTAATACATGAAATAAAATGGTCAGTAAGGAGGAAGCAGCCCTCTGACTGCTTCTCAAGAGGAAGGACTCTGTGAATTCTTCCTCCCAGCATTCAGGCTTCAGTTGGTTTTATGACATTTTCAAAAGGAAGGGTCTCAGCCCATATAGAAGTATTGGATCGTGTGTGAAGTTTTGCATAAGGTTGACAAAAGCCACCACAGGGTGTTTTAGTGACACATGTAAGAGATTTATTCCCTCTCTTAGAAAAAAATGAGAGGAATGAGAATAACTTACATGTAAGTTACTGTAAGAAGGAAATTCTAAAATTTAGGGGTCATACCAATGCTCAGGGCATGAGCTCAGAAGCAAAGGTATGATCCTAAACACTCCTTCCTGTAGTCCTGGGGAGAGCAGAGATTTATAATTCTTGGAGTTCAGACCAAAACTGTAGTATCAAATATTTATATGGTTTCTGATGTAAGTATAGAACTTCAAACACCTCTTTCTAAGACAAACCAAATCCCCAAACAAACTGCAACAGCACGGATCAGTTCTTTCGAGGGAACGTGACAGAACACAATTCAGAAATGTACTCAGAGAGTGCATTTATAAGACCAATTTAAGAACTTCCTAAGCAGAACAGAATAGAAAACTAAAAGACAAACTAGAACGAACTCATGGACTGCAACGTCCAGAGAGATTAGTTTTGAATGTTTGATCCACTTGTTGCAACATCCAAGGGCTTTTACTCTTTAATCTGGAGTTCTTGGGCTGCAAGAGGTTTAGGACTGTACTTTGATATGAGAGAACTGAGAGAAAGAACATGAAACATTTAGCTTAAAACAGAAGGTTACCCATCTGCTGTCTTTCACAAAGATCTCAACTGCAGCCCCGACGTAGAATGAGAGAGGCTTTAGCATTTATGTAAACTCATCAGCCAGGGTGCAGAGCAATGCATATGAAGAAATTGCCATTTACTGTGTGCTATGAAGCTCACATAAATTCTGTTTTATCTTATTAATATGCAACATGGAGAGCACAAGGAAAAGCAGTCTTACCTTCTGCCATATATTGCACCATGTCTTCAGATTCTCATGTAATACACTTTTTTCGTTATTGCTCAGAAATGCCACTGTTACACATATGAGCAGGACCAGACAAAAAATGGCAGAAGAAATCCAAACCAATTTCACCTTTGTGGTCATGATGTGGACAGGAGATGTCAGCCAGATGACAGCTGAGCTCTGTCAACTTTTTTTTATTTAGTGCTTCTCCCAACTTACTCAAATACTGGATTCAGAACTAAAATGCAGTTGTTATTTTTTCTGAACATGCCTGGCATAGAAAGAAATTGTGTTTTTAATTTAACCTATCTGAAAACATTCTTTAAGTGAATAATATATAGTTCTGAAGAAGCAAAAGTAAACTGGGCAGTCGACATGCATCTTTAATTAAAATTTTAGCCTTAATAATTATTCTTGAGTCAGCTATACAGCATTATTACCATAAGCAAACATGCCTATTTTAAAATCTAATATCAAGGTGCAATTGATTAAAGCAAAAAGAGATTATCCAGCAGTAAAAGCTTCAGTGACTGCTCAGGGGAGCAGTCAGCATGTATACATACATATACGTTTGCCAACATTCTCAGTATAAACTGACTTGTTATATGGTATCTTTGTTGTGCCTGGATTCTGATTTTCTATGAGTAATCCCTTGATTTACTGAAATAGAATAAGATGAGTAACAGTCAATTTATAGGGAAAAAAATCTGCAAGCTGTGTAAGGTCCAACACAGTTACACAGAGATGATTCAATTTCTCTGTGCTCTTTATTGGCTCTGAATTTCATATCAGAACCCTCCTGCCATTGGATATCTTCTGCAGGGAGGAGTTCTATAAAAAACCTCACAAAGACCCAGGGTCAGTCTTTATTACTGCACAGACCATAACAGTTTTCATTCTGATTAACATTTTGTATTGAATTTGGATTCATCTACAGCTGCAAAACTGCATCACATGTAACACCGTAAAGGCACATAGCATATCTGCGTAATGAAAGGGATAAAAGCAGTTTTCTATTACCTCCACATTAAGTTGGGATTGGATTTTGCATTATGAGTTATCATCTTATTTTACATATTGCTAAACAGAATGAAAAGTTCCATTTAGATGTAACTGAGCTGGAATGTGAGGGAACTTTAAGCATTTGTATAAGGACAAGCGGAGGGAGCACATCTGACATGTTTAGATTTTAAGGTTGTCTTCAATGTTTAGCATCCTACAATTATCATACTGATGTTTTTCTCAGAAAGGTAAAAAAAACCCTGTGCAGTACATTTGAATATGCCATCAGGAATAGTTTAAAAAATCCTTAATTGCAACATTAAGAAAATGAAATAGCAAGTGTCCTGCAGAGAAATGTCAAAACTGAGACTCCTCTGGCTGTGCAAGGGGTGGCCACATATGGATACAGTTCTACAAAACATGAAGCCATTCTATAGGGATATATTCTTAAGGCTGAAGCTTTTCCTCAAGATTCATTCTTTTAAAATTATTTAGAGTAAAAGGATACTAAAGAAGTTATCTACTCAATATCAGAACTAATGGATAAATGGTAATGCTAAAACTGTAGTTTTACAGTATTTAGTTCAAGATAAGCTACTGTGAAAGGTAATTCAAAAAAATAACGGTTAACAATTTACCTTTGCTTTGATTTCTAAAATCTTTCTCTGTTCGTGTTTTGACTGTTCATTGTTATGTAACTGTACCCATGGCCCATGGAAATTAGGTTCAGGCTGAGGTTAAATGGTGCCTTACTGAAGCAGGGATGTGACCCAGATGAAGGACTCGTATGACTCTGTTTGTTTTCCTGCTTGGTAAATCCTCTGCTTCTGCGTACATGGATGCGTAGGAAGAGGAGAACAGATGTGAGGGAAAGGTCAGGGATGCTGTGAAGTCTGTGAGGCTTTCCATTTACTTTCTATAAGATTTAGATGACTCCTTAGTGCAGGTACATGAAAACATTCCTTGGTGAACATTAGTGTTGTTTATTTTTAGCGAAGCATAAGCCAGGAAAGAAAGGAAAGCACAGACAGCATGCACATACCAAATGCCACCCAAATCCAGTGTTGACCCGCTGCCAGTATAATATTCAACTAACAAGAAGGTTCCCTCACATATAAACATATTTTGTATATCCATATCAAAGAACTGAATATGTGAAATTGCTAAACTGAAACAATTTATGCGTCTGTGTGGGTATGCGGTTTTAGTAAATCCAAATTACAAAGTTTGCCAGTGCGCTGGAGAACAGAGAATTTCTTCTTTGTGGCTGCACATCTTTTGTTAGATTTTAGTGTAGTAAATGGTTCTGAGTGACATTATTACAAAGGATAATCCTATGAACAGTTCAAGTTATTATGACCTATTAGCTACAAGCAAGGGATAAACTGTGATCATTTTCCCATTAGAGGTGGTAATGTCTTAGTTGAGGCTGTAGCTGAGTACACAGTATTTAAACCCAATGCCACCATAGATTAACTGTACCTTCCACTGAGAGACATTAAGAAGAATTCCCAGAACTTGGTTTCTCCAGACATGCCACATTCTGATGACGAACACCCAGGAAACTCAATCCATGGGCTGAGACTACAGCTCTTCCCCACAGGTAAAGGAAACCAGCCAGAGTTGCTTTGTCTAAAGGTGACTCTAGCTGCTGTGACTGTTTGTTATCTTCCTTCTGCCTGTATGTTAGAGCTTTACAAGGACATCCAANAAAAAAAAAAAAAAGCAGCTGTGCAATGGGTTTATTCTGATAGAGTCAAAGTTTATTTTCCTATTTCCATGTGTGTTTCTCTATGTTTGGCAAACATCGATGCCAACGGATCATTTTGAAACCGAGCTTTTCTCACCCTGGTGTCAGGTTTGTACGTACTGTACTCATTTTCCTCTGTTTCAGCCTGGTGTCACACAGCTTGGAAGGCAATTTGTCTGGGCTGCTGGCTGGCTGAACAGCGCACACAGTGCGTGCTTGCTGGCTGGCAGCTGGCAAGTCATCTCAAGGAGACCTCTTCTGCAAGGAACCAGAAAAGGTTGCTGCTGTCTCCTTGGAGAGGAAAGCTGGGATCTGGCAGAAGCTGGCATGGTGCTCTCTCTTTGTGGTGGAGCAGGAGCTCAAAAATGGGCTTACAGCTGTACAGTGAGTAGGAGAGACACTGCCATGGGCTCCAGCTGCACATAGGCAATTGGGCAGACTCTGCTTTGGAAGGAAGGAAAGGATTCTGAGTGGATAAGTCATGGAAAAGACGACACAGAACTCAAAGTTTGTAAAATAAGGTAATTCCAACTCTATCCCATCCCTTCAAGAGTATGTGCATTATGAACTTATATGCCTATTTTCCTTCTTACTCTCACAAAACCAGCAAATTTTTATGGATGGTGAGGAGTCTAGTTTTGACCTGATCAATTCTGAAGCACAAGTGAGAGTAAGCCTGAACAATCCAGGAACGTTTAACAGGAAATGGTTAAGTGGGGAAGAGCAACAATTGTTGCTCAGGTGATGTTCCCTTGTTTGCAGAGGTCTCACTACAGTAAATTAGTAGCAGGATGGAAATGCAAACAAACAACTTTCATCATTCTTTTTTTTGTAACAAAGTTATGCCTGAGAAAAAGGCATTGTCTTCCACTGATAAAATCTGTGCAAACATGTTTCTCCTTCATTAGGCCATTGGTGTAAAGGAATTCCAAGGTATTTCCAAGGAGTTTTTAAAGAATCAGCTCATGCTCTGAGGATAAGCACACCTCATTTTGAGTGATTACATACACCCTGTACTGCCTGGCAGCAGACCTGAATGAAAAAAGTAATTCAGAGAGAAAAGTTGTTTATTCAGCAGTCATACAATTCCAGCATGGAAGCCACTGGGATAAACAAATTAAAGCCATTTATGTATGTACATAAAGAACATAGTGTGAAATTCCCATTTGTAAAGTGGTATAATGTACTACAGAGGCCTTTTAGTGTGAAAGGCATCAGGAGCAATTCTGAAACATATAAAACTGACTGATTGTCTATAATGCTTCTCAAAAAGAGCCATGTGAGAAAACAAGGCATCAATAAAGAGTATTGTAAAATATATTAAAGCAGCACACCAACAGAAAACCTGTTGTATATTTAGTCCAGTATTTACAGAAGGACTTATGCTCCAGAATTACAGTCAAGCAGTAAAACTTTGGGATTTCATTGTTTCCCACTGTTATTAAAGAAGCAATCTTTCTAATTTAAGACATATTAAACTCCTTTAAAAAAGCCTTATTCGAGCAGTGAATTCAGATATTATTCAGATAGCAAGTTATACTCAAAAGCATTTGTAAGCAATTGCTCATTGTGTGAAGCAAACACACTTTCATTCATCATGAGAAAAAGATGCTTTCTCTATAGAACTACATAAAGATAAAATCAGGAAGTGCCACCTACTTTAATGTAATTTTTTGTATTCGCCAGGTCACCTTATGATCACAAATAACACAGGACTAGTTCTTGGTGGAGATTTACAAAAGTAAGCCTCAAAATAACATGGCTTAAAGTGTTTTTAATGTATTTTGAAATAAAAATCATATATACATTGCCCAGTATGTAAGATTTTGTAACTGTATTAAGAACTCTAGCTTCATGCCAATAAAGCCTCCATCTATAATTCATTTTTAGTAAAGCAACATAATCTGTATATTAATATTTTAATATAGGAAATGCTTGGAGAGACAAAAGAATTGAATTTTGGTAGGCAAAGATATGGAGACACTACATTTACTGGCTAGGTCTTAGCTCCCCTTGGGGTTCTGATTTTGTAGCCCATTAAGCACATTCTTGGTTTTTACTTTTCCTAAAGAGCACGGCATATAAACTCAGCCTGAACTTTGAGATAACACTTTTGTGGTTGGTTCCTCTTGAAAAATGTTGAGTCATTGCAGTGTTGACTTATGTGACTGGTGAAGGAATGGTTTTCTGGCAGGGAGAAGCTCAGGAGTCAGGTTTATCCAGATCCACTTTAGCACAGTGCTGGCCCTCCTTCCCTCACCCCAACCTGATTTTACATTGTGTGGAGTGAAAGTTGAAATCTAATCACTTACCAGCCAAGACAAGATGGCAGATTTGATGGCTTTTGTACTGTCAAGAAAACTCCTGCAAGGTGTGGAAGCAGCAGTAGTCAAAGTAGGGGAGCCACATCCCTGCCATTTATATTTGAGTTACAACTTGAATGACAAACTCAGAAAATGCCATGGTTGAGTGACTGAAAAGCGAGCACTAGGAATGCACAGGACGAGAGGAGCCATAATTATGGCTGGTCTGCATAAAAACTGAAAAATACTACACTGTAGAATTCAATCAGTCTGTTGTGTAAACCAGAAACTNAGAAACACAAAAAAACACAAAAAAAAAAAAAAAAAAAAAAAAAAAAAAAAAAAAAAGGGGAAAAAAAGAAAGGAGCAACTTCCATATTAGGGAGCTTAAGCTATAATTTAGCAAAGTTAAAATTCATGTAATCCTATCATCCTTTATAAAACACTGGAATTAATATTGTTTGAGAAAATAAAAATTTAATCAATACCACACCTACGAAAATTAATACTGTTCACACAAATAAAATCAGCCAAAGGCAGCGTGTACATCTTAATCAGAGAACAGAAAAGCAACAGCTCTGGGGGAACCTGGAGTGGTTGTCTAGGAAACAGCAACAAAAACCCCAGTATATGAATTCTGCTGCTAACAAGCAGTCAAGGTTCATGAAGACAGTCCAACTTTTCAAGGGGAAGATTCTGAGAATTAGACTCTCTTCTGAGAATTCCCAAATAACAAAGTTTTGGAAATGTCACATAAGTTAGACAAATAGGTGTGATGCAATAGACAAACTCTGCAGCACTGTAGATAGCCTGAGCCAGTGGCCACACCTTGCACCCAAATTTTGCATTTTTATGAGTGGTTGGTTTTTCTGAAACCATCTTCACATCCACATATAAATAAGCACTGATAAGATTCTGACAGTGACATATTTACTGTAGGTGTTAAATCTGTGCATGGTACTTGTAAGACAATGTTGAGAGCCAGCACAGAGTATTGTACTTTCCCAGTTGTAACAAGCTGGTGGGATGAGCTACTGGCAAAACCTTATTAAAATGTGTATATTTGCTTGTTCTTTAATTTCATGCACATCTTCGCTTTCTGCAGATCAATCTGGAATGTCAGACAACTGCAACACATCATATGTTTTCATATCAGATGCCCTTAGGTTCCAATCAATTATTGGTTTCATTTGTGAAAAGCAAATTTGAGAGTTCATAAAAAAATTTGAATCTTCAAATTATGTTACTATTGTGGATATCTGCAATGTCCAGGGGTCAGCATTAAAGGATGAACTTTTTTAATTGCCTGGTCTAACAGTAAAAAAGTGCAAAGTATCTGGGTTTTTTGGAGGTTTTTTGGGGGGTTTTTTTGTTGGTTTTTTTTCCCCCCTTCCCCTCCAATCTGCAGTAGGGCAGTATTTAGAGCAAGTTGAGAAATTTCAGGTGTTATTGACTGCAATATTTATTTTCTGTCATCTTCCTTGACAGATATTTTGGAGCAAGGATATTTGTACCTGAATTAAGGAACAGTTACCTGGGTAATATTAACCCCTCCTCTCCGAACAGCAGGTGAGTGTTTTATCTCCGTGGTGCAGGACGAAAGGCCGAGACAATAAGGAGTAATGTTAGTTTCCGTGACACATTTTGTGTCATCCTCCTGAATTTCACCTCCTTCTGGACACCTGTGTGCCGCTCCACCTCACGGATACAGGGCTGCAACCTGAGCAGAGGCGCAGGAACACAGATCAGTGCTGCGATAAGGCACACGGCGTGTCCGGCGGTGCCGGTGAAAAGCACGGGCAGCATTTCCCTGCAGGGCAAGAAAGCACAGACGGGCGAGCGCCTGGCAGCGCCGCTCCGCACGGAGCCGAGCCCTCCCTCAGGTGCCCTTCAGCCGCTCTCTCTGCCAGCTGATATCTGAGGTTCGGGCTTTGCCACAAGCTTTCCTCCCCGCACCAAGCATTTGCCACCTTTCCAGCTGCGGAGGGGTTTTCTCCACTAAAGGTCACCTCGGCTCCCAGCAGCCACTGCTGGCTGCCGATGAGCGCTGCTGCGGAAATTTTTCCCTGTTCATCAACCTAAAGTTTTCCCATACTCTCTTCCCGCGGGGTGCCCTGCTCCAGCAGCCTTGTGTAAATTAAACCCGGGATGATTTTCCAATGTTCACCCAGCTGCACCTGACAAAAAGGGCAGCGGCTGCCCCCGCCAGCCCGCGCCTCTGTCCCCGCAGCCCGAGCTGTGGGAGCCGGCGGCCTCCGCAGGGGATGGGAACTGCGGGTGTGCTGCGCCAGCGCCTCCAGACAGCGCGGTTGAGAGAGCGCCCGGGGCCTCCTCCTCACCCCGCCTCACAGGCGTCGTGGGAGTGTGTTCGCGTTTCCCTCACAACCGGCTGGGTGTCGTGCCCGCCTGTGTGTCACAGTGGCCCGGCGTTGTCCTGGGGTGCCCGGGTTTGTCTGACAGTTGTCCCGCCGTTGTCCCGGGGTGCCCGGGTTTCTCTATGGAACGCCTGTTCCCAGCCCCGGTGGCAGCCCAAGGGTGCGGCGGGGAATCGGCCGGGAAGTTTCTAGAACCGTCTGAGGGCTCAACCCGGCCGTGCCCACCTCCCCTGACCTCTCCTGGCATGGAGGACTTTAACGGGAATCGTGTTTTAAACCACAGCTTTTAGCCTTAACGTTTGTGTTTCCGCGGGTGACCCGAGCGGGACGACAGATCTGTGCGGGGAGAAGGCGCTGAGGGAAGCGCTGAGCCGCGCGGCTGGCCTGGGCGGCTGCCGGCTGAGCAGAGAAGCAGCAGATGTTTAATGTCTGTCTGCGAAATGCCACCAGGCTCTTCACTGCTCAGCCCTTTACGGTATTTTCCTTATGGCTGCCTCGCTTCTTTGTTCTTCCTTGGCAAGCTAAGCGAGGAAGGAACTCGTGAATTAATAGAGGAGGAGGTGTCAAAATTTATATGATTTTTTTTTTCTTGCTAGTATTTACTCAATTCGCAACACTTGTCACTGAGAGAAGTAATATAGTTGCTCATAAAAGAAAAATCCGGAGGCTTTTAATGTGAGAATTGGTGAGGCAGAAGGTTCTGGAGGAAACCTGCATTTTCTCCCTCCTCAGGAAGGTCAATAGTTAACCTTTATCCCAAGGGGTGTGAGTCCTCTGCTCTCGCCATTAATGTCATTAGCTCATTTGGCAAACAGTTGACTTATTTTTACAAAATATACAGCAAAAATACTTTAATTAACTTCATAATTGGTTTTTGAAACTAAAAATCACAACTCATTCCTAAACAGCTATTTGTGCTGTAGATTAAAACTGTGAAAAAGCCTGGAGACCAGAAACCTTTTAGCTCTTCAAAATTAAGCTTGAAACCTTTGTCCTTTCTCTGTTCACTCTGTGTTATAGACTCTCTGATCTTTTGTCTTTGAGTATATTCGTTTTCCCTCGGTACTTTACTTCAGCAGCACTCACCAGGCAAATTAATCTAAAATGAAGTTTACAACCATGTATCTGAAGTTTCCAGGCCTCAGAAGGACTTGATTTGTGTAATGGGACAGGACTTAATTCAGTTGTAATTTTTAATGCAAGTTTAAGTAGCAGCCCTTCATAATTCTTTAACCTAACTGCTCACAGATTATGTATTGTATGTGGTTTCAGTTAATTGTATAGCACCCCATCAAACTGGTAAATACAATTGTCCTCAGCTTTTGATAGACTACAGAAGGAGACACAGATATGAATTCATTCCTGGAATGAAAGATGGGACTGCAGCAAGAATCTGGCCATTATGTTTCAGTTGCACTAATATGTTATGGATCAGCATTACAAAATAAGCCCATTAACACTGTGGAGAAAGAGGAAGTCATTGGCAGAGCAAGGAAAAGAATTTATGAATTCCATTTCCTAATCCCTCAGTTGAAACACTAAATCTGGTTGCCATTAAGAATTCAAAAATAGAGAATATTGTTATTCCTAAACTGTGATCGTGCATTTTTATTCAAGGTTTGCCTCACATAGTGTAATGTATTATGGAAGATGTTGATAAAGCGGAATTTCTTAAAGGAATGACAATTTGTCATGCAAAGGCTGCTTTATTTGCAGTGTCTGACTCAGTGGACTGATGATACTGTCACTTCTTGGAAATCCTAAGTGGAAGAGGCTGCAAATAAACCAAGTATCCAGCTTGTCAGTTGTATGCAAGGAATGGCTGTCTGATAAAGGGAATTTATATAACTGCATAAGCACAGCATTTTTTATGCAGCAAAAAGCAGCCCCTGTTGTACAGGGCAAGCAAAATGTGTATCAGATACAAGTAATGCATGTTTAGTTTATACATTTCTATAGGAGAAACCTGACCCTGTCCCTCTTTGGTTGTAAAGGGTTTTGGACCACTTCTGTATTTGAAAAAAGAACAGGTGTGAAGTGAATGAAAAATAATGTCTGGACCATGAGGAGTTACTTTATTAGTTCTCAAAACATGGAACAGAACTCTCTGGCATTTGCAGCAAAGTGGCCTAGAAAGTCTTTCACAGCTTGATCTGCAGCATAATAGCTGTGGAGCAAGAAAATCCCACGTGGTTCATATTCATGATGTCTATTATTACTAGTGATTAAAAAAACCACAAATAAGTAAACAAACAAAAAATAATCCTTGCTGCTTTTGCTATTTAGTGTAGGGCATACTGCAAACCAGCAAGATTACGATGGCTGATTTAGTTAAGAAAAAATTGTGGTAAGCATATAGAAGAATTAGATAGAAAGATAACCCTCACAAAACCGTAACTATTGCATTAAAAAAATATAAAGCGAGTCCAGAGACCATTGGTCTCTGCTGCTTTTAGAGGTGGAAGGGTAATTCATCCCTTATGATTCAAGGAGCAGCGGCAGGCACAGGCCATGTTTTCTCATTGCCTATTGATGGACTGTATTTGTACACATTGGTTGGGAGTGTTTTGGATCATTATAGCTGTGCCTCTTGAGAAGTGTAGGTGTTTGCATTCCTGACTCGCACAGAGCTGCGAGGGCTCGGGGAAAGCAGGCTCTGAGCTGGTGTTGAATGTGCATGTGTGGGGCTTTCTTTAGCAGAACCAGAAATCTTTGCCAAGCTCTCGGGTAATGAATGAACTCGCTGGAAGCAGAGGAGGTAAAGGTTAAATGGAAGAAGGAAGGTAGATCAGGGTGTGCTTCTTGAAGGTGAACTATAGGGGAGCTCGGGGATTCAAGCATTAATCATTGGGTTCTGTGCATGTTTATAATAGGCAGTTATTGGGTACATCACTACTGCCTTTGAAGTGCTGTGTCTTCTCTCCTCCTTCGCAGTAACCCAGCACTGGATTCCAGTTTTCTTCCTTGTTCTGCTGTGTGAAAAGTCCTGTGCCTTTCCCATGAAGATCATGAAAAGGGTAATTTTCCCCTCGGGCTTTCCTTCTGTACCACTGAAGTAGAGACACTGGGATGACTCCTCTAGAAGGCACAGCTCCACCTCTTATTTCCATACTTTCTATACATAGCAAATCTACTTTCCTGTTTCTCCAGGAGCTTGGGGAGATTTCTTTAGTGTTTGAAAATGAAGTATCTTTTTTTTCTACATGAGAGCACCCAACCTCATTTTCTGGCTACATTAGGAAAGAAGAAGTTCTATAAAACATTCAGGCAAGGCATAATATAGCCTCTTGATGGATGTTTCCCATGTCAACAACGCTATTTGAGACCATTGCCTGAACCCCAGGTTTGCACGATTTCCTACTTCCAGAGTGACTTGTTCTAAAGTTACATAGTATAAGTTTTAAAAATACTGGACAGGGCCTGAACAGAAGCAGCAGACCTGTTGTCCCTTGTCTTTTAATATTAGAAAAAACTGTGTAAGTAGACCATGGAGAACAGGAATTGTAATGAAATTTGGTGGCTTTTCCAGTTTCTTTAGCTTTTTAATTTACTGAGGTGATTCTTACTGAATAAGTCTCCACATTATCATCCTTTTGTAGGGTTTGCCTTCCATGTGTTTGGAGTTAGTGTGGGTGGTTTTCACAAAAATGTCCGGTGTTATCTTTGGATGCCACATTTCTTAGACTTTTAATTCTTGCTGTGGTTACTTGGTCACTTCGATCTTTCCTTACACTGGCAATATTTCCAAGCAGTTCTGGAATAGCTAATGCTTGTGATTTAAATCTGACACTGTTGGTAATGGACACTTTGCTTAATAATGCTTATATTAATCACTTAATCACTTTGCTTTGATTTAATAATAAAGCTGCAGAACAGAAATAGTCACATTATTTCCTTTAAAAGATGCTCTGGTCTTCGTAAGGTTTTTGCAAAATGTGTGTACACACTTCCAAATATTAGGGTTTCTAAACTATGAATTGTACTGGGTAGCAGGCTTGCCATTAGCTCTGTTTTCTTGTTTTTCAGCAGTAAATAGCAAACTAACTATTAAACTGGAAATGGCAAACAAAAACTGTAAAAGGAGAATATGTGATGCAAACTCTGGATTCTGTGGAGGCAGAAGGAAAAAAGGAAAGAAAATAAAATCTCCAGATTTCCATTAAATTCCCTTCTTGTCCATATGAAGTATTGTAGAATGTAAATCTATTACCTCATATTCCTTTGCCTTTCCAGCTGCCTTGCTTTTCATGACACATACTGGATTCAAATTTAGACTAAGCTTAGTGACTTCTCCAACCTTTTATTTGAGATTTTAGTATAAACAGAAGATATACAACCCTAAAAGGAATGCAAATATTCCATCTATGTCATAATTAGCATTAAGACATTTAAGAAAAATGAAAAGGGGATTTGTGGTTTTGCTATATGAAAAAGCTAATTATCATTGTAGATCTTCATTGAAAGTTGTCATCTGAGTGGTGTTTTTGGAGATTGCATGCTAGGGATGAAAAGAAATACACCTCCCTTTTGTCACAAGCTTTCCTTATGACAGCAGTGAATTGCCTTGCCTTAAGATATCAAATTGGACTTGCTTATTCATCTGTTGGCAGTTACACTGGGAAGCGTTTCCATCTATTTCACAGAGCCATTAGTAATAACAAAGTCTTGATATGTTTAATACTACAAGACAGACTGTCTCACAGTTCCTGTTCTCAGGATGCTGTAGGGTCTGGGAGACTCTTGAAGTGTTCTTAACATTATTTCCATATTCTTTAAATGCTTTGCAAGATTATATAAGACTTACTTGGGTATAACTGTTTTTCAAAAATAGAATCTCATCCTCAAAAAACTTAATGTTTTCTTGCAAATTTAATTGAAGATGAAGTAATAAAAATTAGGTGTCTCCCTCAAGGAATTTCCTTTCAGTTAAAAAAAAAAAAACTTACAAGAATTTCCTTTTGATAGGCTTTTCCCCTGTGCTTCCTCGCTTACAGAAATCTGAGTAGGTCTGGTTATCCTATGAGGATTGTGTTTCATGTCTTAGACTTTCCGAGCTGCTTACTGCCTGTGATGGACCTTTCAGACTTTGCATCTTGTAACATTTTTCTGGTAAAAGTGTACTGGGAGGATATTCCTGCAAGACACATTTCTTTTACGCAACTTCAGTACATGCTCAGTGGTGAGTATGCTAAATTAATTTGGTTGCTTAGATCCACCACCTGGGGATAATGAAACCCTGCAGTGCAGAAGAGAGGCAATAACACTCCACTGTTTGTCACTCCTCTGTCCATTCCTTGGGAGTTCTGGTGTTGATCATAACACCAATAACAGTAAAAATGCACAGAGAATCTTGTTGGGTGACTGCACAGTAGCATCCCTATGGTGTTTTCTGTTTGTGCCATTGGAATATCTTTTTTCATGGCATTGTGTTGGGTTTTGAATATGAGACTTATGCTGTACTGTTGCTGTGTTTATCTTAAGCATCTGCATGTCCCCCTCTGCTAAGTGAATTCTTGTGGGGGCTGCACTGTTTGTTGAATTCCAACTGTTGAATTTTTCTGGGAAGCATCTCTAGCAGGGTTTGCTTATAGCAGCTCGGAGCTCTGCCTCAGAGCGAGAGCAGGGAGAGAAGCATTCCTTTGGGATCTTTGTGTTACTTGCAGGTTTCCTGTTGGCCTTTTTCTCCTGTGGGGTGGGAAGGGACCACCTGCATCTATTCTGTTGATAACACATCTTGGCTGCTGCAGATGGGGTGAACGGGGTCTGACCTAGGAGCCCGTTTGGGAAAGGCGATAGTCTCGTGCCCAATCTGTGCAGCCTACTTTGCCATTTGATTGAACATCCAGCCAGTCACTCCTGATGAGTATTGCTGTAAGTGACCTAGAACTTTGGGGTTTTTAATTCCTTTTCCTTTTATAATAAGGCAGGCAGAAACATTTGCTTTGATCAGTCATCTTTCTATTTTCTTATTCCTTTACCCGCAGGTACCAGCTTTTATCATTTCCCACAGCTCTGTGCGTAGAAACACTATAAACAAGTAGTAAAGTGTCTGAGTCATCAGATATAGTTCCTCAGGGAGTCTTGCAGAAGAGAAGTAGATCCTGATTTCTGCTGCTGTTGCTGTGCTTATGTTAAGAGTCCCATGACACTGGACTGGTACTCATTTATAAGGAGAAAAATTCATAATTAGATGAAGAAATCAGGAAAATCAGAATATTTGTAATCTTCTGGCGGGTCTTATGTGCCTGCTAAACAACAGATACACATGTATAGCAGTAACTCTTTCCCACTGGGTTTTAAAGCAAAAGTGGGAAATAACTGATGTCATTAACAATGACTAAATTTGCATATTTATTATATTATGCCAATGAAGAGCAGGACTGTGAATAAACTAATGTTATAACTGGCAAGGGATGTTTCTTGGCTGGTGCCTTATGTGGAATCTTCCTCCTTTGACAATTGCTGATTTGATGCCTTCTCAAATGCTGCTTTTTCAAATAGCTTTTTCCAGGGAAGTCTCCTAAAAAAAAATCCCTCCAGATTTGATAAGTCCTGCTATAACACAAATTATATCTTTGCCTCCATTTCTACACAGTGTTCTTTGTATTTGAGAAAGTATCTGAAGTCATACATGGATACGATATGGAAACATTAAATGAAGGTCCACAAAAATCTGTATATATCATCTTTCTTCTACTTCTTCCAATCTGCTTTCTAAGATAGCCTTGAAAATTTGTCATGCCTACGTATTCCAGATATTGTTTCTTATTTCTGTTGTCAAAAAGAGAATTATTGGGGAGAGAAAAAGCCAGCATTAACCCAACAGAATCTTTAAAAAAGTACTTTCTATCTCCAGAAAGCATGGAGACAGATAAAGCATGTTGATAAGTACACTAGTGCAGGTGAAGTCACATTTAAGATCAATATTATGGTTATCAGAATCTGGTATACTGTAAATTATTAAACATAATCTGGACAGTTGCACTCTGCAGCCTGTGGTCTTAAGGTGATAAGAGCCTTTGAACAGAAATCCTCGGCTTGTAAGAATTCTGTAATGGTGCTGGATGTGCACTGCCCTGTGGTAAGGACACTGACTTTAAAAGAAACCTAGTGAAGTCCAGGACAGAGCAATGAGGAAAGAGTAATTAATATATCAGAACGGAGGTTTTTCTGATGGGAGCTGGAATTTACATGAGGCAAATGGAGCAAGAACGGAGAGATTTGCCACAGATTTCAAGAATTGCCAATACTGGGAGAAGCTTAACAATGGATATGAATGCTTCAGTCACCCATTTGCAGTGAACTGATTTTCAAAGGTCAGCACTAATGTGACATCTCCCTCTTTTCAGACTGTCATGTTGTCCATGTGGTGTTTAAAAACTAAAATTCAGGTTGGTGTTAGGGAGTTTCAGCGGTACCCTTCATGTGACTTTGTAGATTACATGAAGCAAACAAACAAGAAAGAAAAAAACCCAGAGCTCTTTAATATATAATTCTAATAATAATTTATCTTATTGCATGAATTTTTTTTTTTTTTTTGTTTCTGCAAAATTTACTAGAGGGAGAGCAAGTCAGAATTTCTTATGGTTTGCTTAAAGTGTACTCTCAGCGGAGTGTGGTTCTAGCCTGGGAACTTAATATATATAATTTTTTTCCTTGTCTTGACAAAAAGAATTGGCAGACAAATTTTGTATGTCTACAATATAAAGCTTCTAGAAGATGAAAAACAAAAACACATCTCATTTTTTAATGTGTGGATTTGTGCATTCTGAAAGTTTAAAACCACGGATATTCAAAAGCTATGATAAGTAGATCGGATTGGCATTCTCTTTGAACACATAATAAGGACAGGTTTTAATGATATGAATAAAAATAACTTTCTAGCAAGTAGATTCTTACAAAATAACCTTGTCCTCATTTGCTGCAAAGGACTTCAGTCTCTGTTTCAAGTGGAATGGAATTTTTGGAGTAAAATTCCAGGTAGTCATAGATGTTGGGACATTATGTTCCAGTTTGCCAACTTAAAGGCCAGCAAGAGAATGTCTGCAAAATAACATGGCTACCCAGAGTAGGAAGCCAGGTCACTGGCTGGCTAATATAATTGTATTTGCTTTAATAAAAATGGAACAGTAAGTGGAACTGCGATTAAAGGGTGCCAAAGTAAGATTTTATTTTTCATAAGTATTTTGTGCTGATTGTCAAGGGAAGAAGAGGTTATGTATTTATTTCAGCTTAAGTGCATGCTCTGAGCAGGGTCTGGGTAGATGACATCCAGAGGTCCCTTTCAAAATAAAATGTTCTCTGTTTCAATGCCTGATATATTAACAAGTAAAAGTGTGTCTGTATGTATGAAACAAAGTAAAGTCATTAAAAAACAATCTTTGCAGACAACAATATGCACAAGTAGGGATATTGCAGGAATGTTTTATTGCCTCTAGAATACTTCTGCACTAGCACACCTATGTCTGAGAACTCTTTACTGTGGCAGAACAGTTCATGGAGGCCCAGAGAGGACACACTTGATACAATTCCCAGCACTTCTGGTCAGTCATGCTGACTTTCATTCCTTGGTTCATTTAGCCTTCTCAGGGTATTCCCAGGCCATCAGCTGTTTAGCAAGGCACATTATTGACACTTATCTGCTTTATTATTCCTTGACCATGAAAGACAGTCCTGGACACTTCTGCTCAACTTGTTGATGGACTTTGCTAAACCCTTTCCTTGGGAGTTGATGTCCATTACAATCCTTGCTTAGAGAAGAACTTGTCACAGAGTACGTGAGTCTGGAATCAGAGTTTTGGGGTCACTTATGTCTGGAGGGTGCATCTTGGAGCCTGAAAGTCTTAGGAGTTAGTTTTCTTTGATTCTGTTGAAATTCAGTGAAATGAAGTGGCTCTAGTTATTTGAGACTTGCATGCATATGAATATGCTACCCAATAGTAACGTGAAGGATGGTGTAACCTGCTGTCATCTGACATAGTTCTAGAGGTGGTATATGAATATGAAATTATTTCAATGATCTAAAGTTTCTTATTTTTTCCAGCATGTCAAGAAGTAGAAGTATTACAAGTGCTTAGAGCTCTAATGTGATTATGCCTCCACAGGATACCAGGATTTAATGTGTTGCATAGAAACTTTATAGTATTATGCTCTTGCTTACTGTATTCACAATCACTGTTGGGTTGAAAACTTGATCTGACTCTAAAAACAACATATATTTCATTTTTATTTAAAAAAGAGAAAAGTGTTCATTGATCATCATGAAAGAGGTATCACAGTCAATGAGGCACATTGTAGAAATATAATTAGTCAGATGATGATATGGCATGTGCAGGAAGAATCTAACAAATTTATCAGTGTGTCTGAAGCAAGTTAATTTGGCTGCCTTAATCTATGTTCCATATAATGGTTATGACAAAGAGAGCAACCCAGTTTAATTTAATGTTCAAAAAGCCAAGAGGAAATGTCATTAGTTAAAATTAAGAATAGTTCAAATCAGTGAGATAATATCTAAACAGGGCCCTGAAATATTATTCTAGCCTCATTTTTCCAGAATCCAGAGTTTTAAAAGCTCCCAGTAATTCTGTAATTTTGTTATGATCATAAGCACTCTTTAAGTTGGATTAGAAGTGAAGCTCCAGATAAATGTTTCTTATTACACCCCTTAGGCTGCTTCTTTTCTTCAATATTCCGTCCTGATAGCCCTATATGCTGACAGTTCTTGTACATACAAAGGAGAAAGCTATTTGGAGGGCAATGGTTAGGTTCATCCTAATGGATGGTTGTCAAAATTACTTTTCCCTGAGTTCTTGGCCTCTAATTCTCAGTGAACTCAGTGATACCACAGGTCAGTCTCTATTCAGATGAAAACCCCAGTGTCTAAACATCGGTATTTGAAAGCAGAAATGCATAAACATTTTTGAAATATTTAAGTCTCTAAGCCAGCATTTGTTTTCAGAAGTGTCACCTTTCATATGCAGATCTGTTTTCTTCTTTCCTTGCAAAGTGAAAATAACCAGCCTTAAATAACTGCAGATACTATATTGTAGGATTTAAGTGTAATCAGCAGACAAAATAACTTGCAGTTACTCACTTTGATTCTGTTGTCTTTGCTCCAGAGCACAACGTGGTTATTGCAGTTCCTTACCATCTTAAAGACACAATTCTGAGCTTGTGCAGCTCTCCTGCTCCTTTCAGTGGAGCACTGACACTGCTGGAGCTTTCCAAGCCTGGCTGAGTCAGGATGTGAGTTCAGTAGCTCAGTCTTCCAATGTTCCATGACATTCTCATTGTTTTTCAGGACTTCTCCCTTCTTAAAGTAAAGAACTTAAATGGGATAGAATCACAGGACCAGGAGGGATGGCTGGTGCTTAGTTGACTTTGAAAACCTGGTCTGTTATTGACTGGGGCAGCACGAAGAAAATCCAGCATTTGTCACCAAAATTTTTTAAAAATCATTGTAAAAACCCCTGGCAAATCTCCTTCTCCCTAAGGCAGGCAATCTCTTCTGCCACTTGTTGTCCCCAAGTCTGCTACTAGGTAAGTGATGTAGAGGACTGAAAGTGAGGGTACTCGATTTGTGTGTTTGAGAAATACTGCAACAGACATAGAGCTTGAAAAACATTTACTGCCAATATTCTGGACCAACCAAATGGTTCTGCTGGCCTTTCTGGAACCACACATGCACACTGTCCTCCAGAGGTGCTGCCCTATTTTCTCTCTTCAGCTCTCAGATGGATAGAATTTGGGGAGATTAGAGTACATTTGCTATTGGCACAGAAATAAATGTCAGGCTACAAATTCTTCCATTCTGTTTAAGAAAACCTATTTTTCACCACAATGGTGGAAAAGCTTGTGCAATTCCTCTTGTAAGACTGAGATGTACTCTGTAACATTGAAATGTTAATGCTTCCTGTTGATTTTAAAATCTGTGCCTCATTCTGACTGTGGGTTTCCTTATTTTGGACAAATGTTTGGGTTTTTTTTTTAATTAAAAAACAACAACAACAACAAACCCAAAAAACCCTCTCAATCAATCACCCAGATTTCTTTAGTTATATTATAGCACCTGGAATGGAAAGAAAAGGAAATGTTGACTGAAAACTGCTGTCTGCTAGAGGTGAATTATCTGATCAACATTTCTTGAGACAGAGGTTGGGAAGAGCTTTATAAAGACTTTTACAATTTGTATTTTATTGGCAAGTTTAATCAGTAAGGGTGTGAAGGCTTTCAGCTGGGCCTGTCTGCAAAGATCATGGTAGCTGAACCTGTCCCTGGAGGGTTTTGGGCTGCATGGCAGTGTTGAAGAGGCTGGCTGGGCCTTAAAGCACAATCTGGTATGGTTAAAAAGTACAGATAGGAAAAGGGTTTTTTTCATGCTTTCTCCCTCCATGTGCATACATTTTCAAAAGAAATCTGGACTGTTCTTTGGGCAGAGAATGCTGCTGGCAGTGCCATCAGGAGCACTGCTCAGCCTCACACTCACAATGCAGCCAGCTGATCAATGTGCTTTATCAACTGCCTTCAGCTCTGGAGCTCTCTCAAGGGCAGGCACTCCTTTGTCTTTCAGGAGTTCAGCCTTTCACCCCCACAGATCATCTCTCTGTTTGCAGCAAAGGCAGTAGGGGATCCGTACTTTCAAAACTCAAAGCAGGATTTTGCTGACTTTCTCCCAGTTTCCCTTTTAAACAGCGTCATCCTGCAGGAAGGGAAAATCCTGCTGCTGAGAGTGAAGGCAAATGTGTGTGATGAGTTGCATCCCTCACTGGGAGTTTCTCTTTGTTACACAGTTATGTGTAAAGATGAGAGGGAGTTCTAATTATGCATTTTCTGAACATGACTTCTCATAAGATCATTGACAGCTAATCAGAAATTCCCAAACTTGTTCAGCATTCAAAGACACTTCGTAATCAAATGTAAATTTCAAATTTACACCTTTATATCAAACCTTATGTAGATTATGTTTTCAGTAGCCTTTAATGAAAAACATACCAGCACTTCAGAGGATTTGAAATGCTGACTAGTTCCCTCTTGCTCTAATTCCTTCAGAATAATTTAGAGAAGGTTCAACAATTTAATTCACTAATTAAATATATATACATGAATATGTTCCTAGCATTTGATTTGCCTTAGTTTGAAGTAGTAAAGTTCTAATTTAGAAGCAGGGTAAGGAAATACATTAATTCCACATGTTTTTTGAGGGCTAAATATTAGGTAATAAATTTCAGTACCTTTGCTACTTTTACAGTGTGCCTGGTAAAATTTAATGTCCAGGAGCAGAGATGATGACAGGCTGATATTTCTGAATACAGCCTTTCCAGATAGTTTGATACCAGGTCAAGCAATGAAATTAGGGTATTTTGGAGGATTATGAAGATTTTAATTTCCTTCTCCTTTGATGTCACTTAGAAAGGGCTAACAACTCCAGTACATCAAATGTTTTTGAATAAAGTTTCTTAAGGCTTTTAAAGTCTTAATTTGAGAGAAATTTGGTTCTACTTTGCAAAGGCTGTAAGACTATTCACATAAGGTATTTTTTACTATAAAGCTTTCTTTGCTGAATAGTTATTTTTATCAAGACTTTGAATGCATTAAAATGCTTTAGTCACGTGTGTTGCTCAGTTCTTAACTACAATATTACCTGCTCAGGGCTGAGGTGATCCTGCACATATTCAGTACTACATTACTTGCTGTCATGGTACCAGTGTTCTGGCAGAGTTCAGTAAGGGAAAGTTCTGTTTGAGAAAAAAAAAAAAAAAAAATCTGTCTATCCTTTCTTCTTCTTGCTTCTTCATTAAGCCTCTGAATGTGGAGAGCCAGCTGGACAATTTTCCCCATCTATTTCTGGGCCTAGGTGTTAATTGAAAATAATTGTATTGAATTTAAGTTGTCATAATTAGTGCCTGAATTCACAAGAGCCTCCTGGAAACTCTGGTACCCTGTTCCCTCTGTGATGCTTCTGTGTCTCAGCCCATAAGAAACCCTGTGCACAGTTGGAGACTGTTTCTGCAGTGAAACCACTGGACCTAATTCAGTTTACTGGCAGTATTAAAGTAATGAGTCAAAGAGAAGCATAAATGTTAAAGAAAAGGTACTGTGAATTCCCCAGCTGAGAAACAAATGGTACTGATGGATGTGCTCTCTATCTGCAAGGGTTTTATTGTGTTGAAGAAGGAAGTTTCTAAGCTGTTTTTGTTTTAGCTTGACTGTTCTTGTTAACTGAGATTTCCAATGAAGCCATTTTCCACCCCTGACCTGGCAAACACTGGTGTTTTTAATGAAATGAGTAATTGCAATTTCTTTAGGTGAGCTCTTTGCTATGGCCTTGTATGAGGCCACTGCAGTATTTTCCTGCAGAGAAGACAGCTCATGTCTACAGCCCCAGATGGGCTGATAAGTCAGTGCAGGATAATAAAAATGTAACTGCAGTCATCCATGAAGTGTCATAAGTAAAAATCCTCAAGTTTTGGATTTAAAAATTAATAATATTTAGAAATACTTTGCTTAAATGTTAAGAGTTAGTTCTGCAAATACATTCCTTCTTGCACTCATATAGAAACTTACTGCAATGGAGTACTTCTAGCATTGATGTAAAGAAGAAGAGATAAATATCTGAGAACTAAGCTATAAAACTGTATGGAGACACCTCAGAAACAGGTACATAAGACATTAAGATAAGTATCTTGCAGCAATTTATGTTCTATTTGTTTAATGTATATAAAGAACTTAAAAAGAAAATTGCAAACATAAAGCAAACTGTAGGTTCAGAAGGTAAAGAATAACCCTTATGATTAATTAAGTATTATGTTAAGGATTTGTATGCTTAATTATGCTTTTAGAACTATAAGGATACAGTCCTAATTATATTCTATATTTTCAGGGTAAAAATATATTATTTTAAATAAATTAAAAATTCATTAAAATTAAAAATTGATCAGATTTGCCAAATAATTACCTCTTTATTTATTATTTTGTAATAGGCATAACATTCACCATTTAATCTGTGGTGTGTTGGAAATACTAATGCTATTACTGAGAGTGAACTATGAACTGTATTTTTTAATATTATGCTGAAAAGTTCATCAACCATCAATTTGATCTCTGTCTCATTAACAGACCTTACTTAAGATGTCATTGACATTCATTCAAGAGTTCATGGGAGGAATAATTAAATATCCTTTGTGTGGTGGTAGTTAGAATGGTAAAAACCACAAGTGAGCTGAGTGGGAAGATCAGTAAAAATTTCCAGCATACCTGGGAGGTGAAGGCTTGCACTGATTGTGTGCCTGAAGCTCTGGCTTTGCTCTTTGAGAGGGACAACAGCCAGAGGAGAATGAGAGAGTTACCAGCAGTAACGAAAAGATTACCTCCCCAGGAGAAATGGAGAATCTTTCCAGACAATTTTACTGCAAAGAAATGCTTGGGGTGAACAGTTTGTCATGCTAAAGGACCCACTAATTCCAATACGGGCTTGAACTTTACTTAAAAATCAAGAGGTCAACTCCTGTGACCATGGATAAGGGAGAGTTGGTTGTAGAGCTGGAGTCTGAGCCTCTGTCAAATCTCAGTGTGTCTTAACAATGTTGCCTGGTTTACAGCCAACTACAGTTTTTCTGCTCAGCCTCTGCCAGGCTATGTCCTAATTTCAAAACAGTATCTTCACTATGTGTCAGTCCCCAAGGGCAGTAGCTACACCAAATTTAATTAAAACTGGAAATGCTAATCAGCAGGTCATCCTGTAAGGGAGAGATTTCTCGCTGTCCCAAAATTAAGTCACTCCTTCCATGGTGGGAAGCACTGAAATAAAGGTCCTGGGTGACAGATCCCAGAGTCTGCAGTGCCAACGTTCCTTACCTGAAACTTGGGAACAGCAGCAGGTTCATTCACGGATAGTTTGCCTTCAGATGGAGAGGTCACATAATTGAATTCTGTAACAAATCCCCTCTCTACACTTGCAAATCATAAAACAACATCAAGACTTCTACAAATGAATATGTGTAAGGAAATAAAAAGAACCTTGAGTAACTTAATGCCCTTCTTGGCACTGAGCTGGATGACAATTATACATTATTGCACTTTTCTGTTCAGGGCTCAGAGACCTTGATTATCCAGACTGCCCTAAGCAGGGCATCTCTCTGGCCCCTCTGATCTGTGCAGCTGCATTTTCTCCCCAGTACAGGGGTGCAGGATAGGAGCAGAGGTGGAAGCAGAAGCACACTCAGAAGTAGGAACATCCCAAACTTCAGCAGTTGCAACTAATCAGTGAAGTCAACAAGGTGAACAATTATTTACTTTGCTGCTTTAAAGAAAGGGG
>VWZN01009801.1:209809-253773 GCA_013396955.1 Regulus satrapa | reverse complement strand
GAGAGGGGAGAGTGAAGAGTGAGGAAGGGGGAATCAGGTGGAAATAGTAAGCAGTAAATGTTCATGCTTAGATTTTCACTGCTGTAGTGTGGTGTAAGAGTACAGAAATTTGATGGGTTTTACTTCCACAGGAAGTTTTGTGTTTGTATTTGATTTTTAGGAACCCAAGGGCAAAGCAAAGCAATTAACATGTTGAAGACTTAAAAATAAACTTCAGAAGCTTCAAGTAAAATACTTTTAGCTGATTAGTGTTGCAATGCATCTTTAATGAGAAATAAATGAGGATTGCATTGTTTCTTAGGATAAGGCGAGTTGTTAGATATCTGCATTGATAATAAAGGGCTTAGAAATAATCTGTGAGCTGCTTTTCTAGAAGAAAACCAGGAAACTTCTACATGGCCTAATGCACAGATTAGAAAAACAGTGAAACAAATACATTTGTACAAGTTCTTTCTGTAAAAAGCTTATTGCAAGGTGAATTTTAACACAGTCCTGTCACTCTTTGTTTAGACTCACCCCTTAATATGTGTCCTTGTTTCTATATTTTTGTCCAATTGTTAGTTTTTCTTAAACTCTGATTTTACTACAAACTCATTTACATAAAAAGGGCAGGGTGTCAAATGTAGCATTAATTTTGAATGACCCACATATACAATACTACCTCCTTCTGTACCCACAGCAAACAAAATTCTGTGGAAAACAAGGCTCAGAAAAAGGCTTTACAAAATATTTCTTTACAGTTATCCTGTCATGCTGTGTACCAAATGAAGGGAATATGAAAAATCCTTTGATTGGGAAGATTTGCAGCATCTATGTTTTAAAATAAAATTATTTTGAAATATGCATGAATTTATTTTGTTGGTTTAGTTGCTGCACAGTAAAAAGGAATGCTGTTCTCTGAACAATAATTGGTCTCTCAGCTCTCAAATTGGGTCACAGTGAACAGACAATGCTCTGGTATTTCTCTTCCTCTCTTACCTTGCTTTCTTGGAAAAGTGAATGAAACTGTAATCATTACTGCATTGAGGCAGTGTACTGATAAAACCCAGTGTTTTTCATGAATGATCCTGTTTTTGATGTTATTGTATTGTAGAACACCTTAAAGAACAATGTAGAAATCTGCAGTATTAACAGAATATGCTGAAATGCACTGAATGAGTATAGCAATCCCAGTTATTGCTGGAGTTTATTTTTGGTAAGAAACACTTCACCTTCTGTATGGGACTGTGGTAAAGTGAAATAAAAAAGAATTATTATTATTATTATTATTATTACACCATTTAACAGTAATTGTATTCCTAAATATGCCAAGTAACATTCTAAATATCCCCAAAAGGAACTGAGGGTGGGGTGAAGGTGACAATTCTGTTCTGCAAAGCTCATGTGCAACATCACTCCTCTCCAGCTGTATCTCCAACAGTTAAAATAGGTTGGGGAGCTTTTTAGAAGGTTGTGGCTGTTACCTTGTGAGCCAGAGCAGGAATGCTGTGAATCAGCCAGGCCTTTTTACTGGAATATGTGCACACTGAAAAAGGTACCATGGGATCTGTGAAGGATCCTCTGCCTGTGTGAATACAGTGACCACCCAGGCAGCTGGGGAACCTTCCTCTATGGGACACGTAAATGTAGAATATTAAGCTTGTAGAATATTAAGCACAGTTGGTATTTATGTTTTTGATAACAGTGAAAATATATTGATGTTGTATTGCTGAATATCCAGCACAGGCAGAGAAGTAAACAGTCTGCAGGAGTGTCCCCTAGTCCTTGAGAGTGTCAGGAGAGGATGGGGCCAGCTTCAGTCAAGGAGGGGAGCCAGTAGCTTGCTCTTGATGGGTTGTTTCCCACTTGTTTATTTCTCACCGATGTCTTAATCTTCTGATTTCATGGGGTGAAAGCTCAGGCCCTGACCTCTTGCCTTCTGCCCCAAGCAAAACTTGCACTAACTGCACTAAGTTACTTCAGGAATCCTGGTGAGTGAATCCCACACATTAGCACAGTAGGGGCCTCTCCAGTCCCTCTGGCTTCTGCATCAGTTGCAGGATAGGTGAATCCCCTGTTGACTGTCTCCAGCTACAGTCCCTGGCTGGCCAGGGTGGGAAAACAGCTTTTACACAGCTGAAGCAAGGTAAGGTAGCTCTACCTTCTCCTCAATGGCTAAAACAGAGCAAGACATAATTAATAAAAGGGTGAGACTAAGTTCAGCTCTGGCTTTGTAGAAAAGTGAAAGAAGATTCCATTTCTTTGTGCTTCATTCTTTTAGCAGCCTCGGCTTCAGCACTTGCAGGGTACTGCAAGAACTCCATTCTGCTGTGGTAATTTTCTCTTTGTCTCACCCATATCCAAACAGAGTCACTGGTGTCCTACCTGGAGTGCTGGTGACACGATTTAGGAAATCCCTGGACAGGCAGGTTGCCCTGTGTAGGGCTGTGGATCTTGGTTTGTTGAAGCAGCATCTACCTTTCTGTATTGCTGTCATTTCATATGGAAGAAAGTGAGAAGGATTTAAATACAGATAATGCCATTACCAGGTAATTTTAAAAGGCCAAATTGGGTCTTTTTACAATGCTAGGTCTTTCTAAGCAATGCTTGAGAAAGATAAGGATATATTTAGAAGATGGATGTTTCAATTTCTGGCTGCCCAAAAGTGACATAACAAAATTATAAATTTAAATAGGATGAGGCTTTAATGGGTCTCCTGGAGGAAAAAAAAAGGTGTTTATTAGCAGATATTTACTAAACTATCTGCATTTGACAAAGTGCTAATGGAGAAAATTACTTCTAGAGAAACAAATGAAAATGTCAATTAAAAAAAAGTAATGGCTTTCTGAGTTGTGGGTTGTGGTTTTGCTTTTGGGAGTGTTTTTTGTTTTTTTTTCTTTTATCCTGAAGAGAAATGTTGGGTATGTTTTCTGTATTGCCTGAAAAGCTTTTGATTTGTTTGTGCTGCTTTAGTTCTTTGAGTGTTGGGCGTTTCCTGGGGATGCATGCCCCTTCTGTATCTGCTGCTGCACAATTGTATTTCATTTTGGCTGGAAGCTAGTTTAATATGCTGGTCTAATGCTTTTTCTCTATTATGTGTTCTGGTTTTGCACTTTATTTAATGGAGCATTTTCCAATGAAGTGTCCACAAGCACAGTGCCTGTAGCCTAAACCACCCGGGCTTTGCACTTCTGTTCGTGCCAGGGATGTGATGTCTCCTATGTCCACAGAGACATCCCTGGTAACTGCAGAATACTGGTGAAGTGCAAATTCTTTCTTTAAAATTTTCTGATTCCCATCAGCCTTCTCTCCCTGGTGACTGGGAATCCTGAGGTGCCAAGTAATGTCAGATTTGCTTGGCAGGCACACTGGGAACTGCTGGGTGTGTGAAGGTTGCCCTTGCTCTAGAAGATATTGTTGTGTTCAGCTGGAGTCTGCACAGAAAGGCTCAGGGAGGGCATGAAGAGAAGCAGCTTTTTCCCAACAGCTCACACGATGAGTGTGAGCCTGCAGTGACACACACACACTTGTGCCACAACACACAGGGGGAGCTGAGCCCTTCTTAGCAGTGAACTGTTCAGGTTTTAATGCTGCTGTTTGATTTGCTTATATTAGATGTGCCTTCCATTATTTGTCTCATAGCATAATAAAACCAGCTATCTGAGGATATGGCTGGCAAAAGCAGACACTAGGAACCAAGCTGCTGAGCTGAGGTGAGAAGGGAATCACCAAGCAGTAACCATGGCACAGGCTGTCGGCAAACAGGGGTGAAAAAGGAGACAATACATCTACCACTGTAAAATGTGATTAAGTTTTAATGAGATATCAAGTGTTTAATTTCTGTCTCTAATCAACAGGAGCTGAATACTGTAGCCCTATAAAATATTACCTCTATTAAAACCTGCAAGATGAGATGCTGGACCCAAGTGCACTAAAGGCAAGCAGTAGACAAACAGTGTAGTCACGTCTTAATGACTTTTTGGAAAGGTTCAGAAATAGTGTGGTCTTAAATTTGCTGCTTACACTGAAGCTGGCAAACTAGGATTTCTCTCAGAAACACAGTTTTCAGTCATTTGCCTTGTTCACAGGTCTTCCCCTCAGACTGTACTTAATTATGTACTATTTGGTTACCATCACAGGTTGCTCTGGTGTTTGAAAGTGAATTTTTCTCATTTAATAAGAATCATCAAGGTTTATTTCATCCTTTTAGCAGCCTAAGAGAAACCAAAATGAACTGTGGTCACCTGATGCTTTTCAATCTCTGCCCAGCCTCTCAAGCCCACAGCAACACGAGGACTCCCTTGTTTCATCAGCACTTTGAACTGTTAGTGACATCTTGCTTTAAAGACAGTCATATGCTGACACTGACAGAGAGTTACAATTACCAACCCTGCTGGAGGTACCAAAATAATGTCCTGAACATCAAAAGATGTTGTTTTAAATTATAGTTAGGGTGTCCATGGGTGAATTGTTTCATAATTTAACATATTTTATTCTTCTTGACATAAACAAGATGAGGCAGAGTGACAGCAAGGACCTCTGCCATTTCAAATTAGTTAAAGCATCAGTATTAACTCTAAATTAGCTAATTACACTGAGAAAAGTGAGAAAATGACACCATTTGTCATTTATGCTGGTAAAAAACCACATTCCCAGCTTATTTCTGTAACTTTATACTACATACAGAATGTCCAGCCACAGACTCTGGTTAAATAGCATTCCCACAGTTGTATTATATGGCTATACAATGTTCTCTCCTTTTCCACATTCTACTGAAAATGAGGCTGTGAAGACATTCAGCTAAGCAAAGGCAGCTGGAGAATACAAGCAAAATCACTTTTTTCCTGAATCAAACATTACCTCTGCCCCAGCTGCTGCCATGGGGCTGCAGTGCCCAGGTGCCCCTGTCAAGCTGCAGGTACAGCCACTTCCCTGCTGCAAGGCAGTGCTACAGATGGGATTTTACAGTCTCAGCAGCTCCACAAATCAGGCTTGAAGGAGACTCCTTGATAAACTGTTGTGACTAAAATGTAATTAAACTGACTCTTCAGCACAGCATTCCATACCTCTCACCATATTTAAATACCTGTAATACCCTCTAGGGAACACTGTTGTACGTGAGTACATACATAAAACATGATAGAATGCATTAATGATGCTCACTGTGTTCCTCCCCCCCAGGTGCCAAAGCTGCACCAACTCCAATTCCAGATAACCCATGGCATGGATTGTAATGTGTTCAACTAAATAGTTAAAACCCCAACAGGTATGAGTTAATTACATGAAGACTTTATTTGCAACAAATTACATATACTTGCTACAAAAAGAGCACTTAAACTATTTTTATAATTTTTAAAGACTTATTGCAGTGAAGAAAACATACGTTTTTGGGGTTTTCAATATTCTGTAGTGTTCTCAATTACCTTACAGTAAGGTACTCTACATTGTATTTGGAAATCAAAGCTCTCTGCTTGTCTAGGAATCAACAAAGTGATTTCTGATTACAGTATTCTGTACAGAATATTCTCTCCATGCAATTATTCCAACTTCCTTAGCTACAGCTGGGGTATATGCCAATTGAATGGTGGTGAAATTTCAAAACAAAAGTAGTTGTTTCACCTTTTGTTTCTGTGAGTGACATTTATATCAGCCTCATTTACAGACTTTTCATTATATAAAACTATCTAAACGACAAAACTATGTAACGTACAAAAATTTATAACAGATATAACAGAAACCCAAGCTGTGACTGCAAACCAGAATGTGTCTGCTCTCCTATTGCTCCTGGCACTGAAGAGCTAAAGTGTGGGAAATGGGGGAAAAAATATGACAAGGTAACAGGGTATGATCCAAAAGTTGCTAAGAATCAGCAGAAGTCTGCTGCTTTCACATTTTTTGGTATTTGTTTCTGTGAAAATGCGCCCCATTCATATTATCCAGGAGGTAACAAAAATTACTAAATTTATTGATCTTGAAATACCCTCTCAAATTAAAGGGACACCAGTTTCTCTCTAATAAGAAAGTATTATCTAGGAGCAGAGTGAAAATTTTCAGAAATGTACTTTTCAATAACACATTACCACATTAGCTCTGCTCTTCTCCCATATTCCTCATAAGTCTTGTTTTCAAAAAGAAAAATGTGTCAACAACCTCCTTGATATTTAGGACGACAAACAACAAACTGAGGGCTGTTCTGGGACATTGCAGTCAGAAATCTGTAGTTCTGCTTGGGGAAACTTTATGAAACTGTTTATATTTATCTCATATGGAAAAACATCTTTTGACACAGCCTACTTTTGCTCAGCAAGCATATCCAGCAGCTCTTTCTCGATGCCGTGGCTGCCCAGCTCAGTTAAGCTGCAGTATCTGTGCACCACCTTCTCCTCTGTCACAACCACCACTCGAAGGCCGTGGGGGTCGTGTCCCAGCTGACATCCTATAGCTGATGACACCACCATTTCCACGCCTTTGTAGGAGCCTCCAGCATTCCTATGGTAATGCCCAGAAAATACAGCTCGAACGCCTGTTAAGAAAACCAAAACAACAAAACCCCCAAAAAAGACAGAGTATGTATTTAATTAGCACCTTACAGGTGTCACATTTGCTTTCATTCTTTAATGGCTCATTGAACATAAAATAAACCATTTACCCAAACTTGCCTTTTGAAAAAATAATGAATAAACAGTAGTAAATAACAGGAATAAATAATCAAATTTTCTTGTGCTCCACCAGCTGTGTGGAGCAGGGTTACTGGACTCTGAGTTCTTTATGCCCACTGCAAGGTGTGTTTGCTGTCTCCCCACTCCTTCTCCTGGCGGGGTGGACAGGTGGTCCAGAAGCAGCTGATTAAAATGAGATACCTGCCTAGAGAATGATGGGACTGAAACACAGGTTGAAAGGCAAAGACAGTGGAGCTGCACTTGACAGTCAGCATGAAGAAACTGCACTAAGGAGAGCTTAAACCTGTACACCCAAGGCCAGTAACCTTAAAATAATAAAAGGGGCAAGACAAACTAAAAGCATACATGAGAAGATAAGCTGTAGTCATTTCACAAGACATTGAGGGCATCAAAGATGGAACAGAGCCAGGTACATCAAAGAAATCTAATAAAGCAGAGTAGGTAGTGAGTTTAAAAAGAGGGGAAGAAAGAGGAGCAGACAGGAAAGGAAAGGGTGACACCTGCAAGAGTCTGGCTTGGAATGACATGAGTTAACATTTATCAGGTATGGGGACAAACAAGGCAGGTTAACTCTGATTCCCTCTCTATTTTTAATGACTTAAGGCTGTAGACTTTACTGGAGTAAAAAATATAGAGTTTTTAACAGAAATTTTGAAATAATTTGAAATTAAATTGTGTCATCCTCACCTCCAAACCAGTTTTTTTTTTTTTGTTTCTGCTGTCTTGCAAACATAAACAAACAAATGGGTAGAAGCTGTACTCATTACTCTGGTCTTTTTGACTGTCTTCACAAGTAAGATTCAGGCTGCCAAATAGATGATCTTCCCCTTCCCATATTTCATAAATTTTAACAAAATGTTTTTATTACTACAAAATAATGAAATCTACTTGAGTCTGAGTTTAAAAAAAAAAGTCATCTTGTTGCCAAGTACTTCTCTTTCCTCTCAAAGTTTGCAAACCTCCTCACAAGAGAGTTGAAAATGCACCTTCCTCCCCAAGAGAAACGTTCTGCCCCAGACACAGCTTCTCATTCACAGCTTATTCCACCCTTTTTTGCCATTTAGCCTTTCCATGCTCTGCCCATAGGTACAGCTGAGCACTAACATCATCCTTTGCTTTTTGTGGGAGTGAGTGATATGAAGACTGATATAAAATATATAAACTTGGCTCAAAGTGTAGTTAAAAATTAAGCAGCTTGGAAAGCAAAATATAAATTATTCTGCTGTGTGTCTGGTAAAAGCTACATGGGCTTTCATATTTCAAATCCAAGCCCTTCTGGAATGGCAAATGAGCCAAGGTAGAGAATGGAGAATGAAGCCCCCTTGTCACTGGGCAATGGCCCAGGGCCCTGTCAGCCCCAGCTTGTCTGCTCCCCTGCTTTAGCATATCAGAGCTAGTTGTGCTGCTGCTGGAACCTCTCCTCTGGCTGCTGCGTGATGGACACTTATGAGTAAGGCTGCAGGACCACTCTGGGAGCTTGCTTTGACTCAGCACAAACCCAGAAAAACTGGTGAAGTGTTTTGACATTTTGGGAGAAACCCAGCTAGAGGCCCTCAAAAGGCAGTGGTGGAATACCGAAGTCAGTGATGCTGCTACAGTAACAAGGTTAACAAAGGCCTTTTCAGTGTTTCCACTTTCCCTGTGGCCTAGCAGAAGGAGTTGAGTCTATGAAAAGTTAAGAACAAATAAGAGTCATAAACCCATGGTGAGGTACAAACCAGTATGACACGCATTTAGGAATAGAAACAAGTACTTTGGAAGGGAATTAAGTTCTCTTTTTACTGGAAGAATCTGTGTCCTGAAGTAGCATCTGCTCACCATCCAGAGAATTTAACATTTCAGTTTAAAAGAGAAAAAGAAGCCAAGACTTTGTGTCACTATATATGTAAACCAAACCCTCAGTGTAATTAGAAGGACAGAGGACACAAAAGTCATAAAGGAACTGTAGTTATGCTAAAGAAAGAAACCATTTCACTTGTCTGATAATTATCGGAAAGATCTGGAGAAACCCCTCCTGGACAGAGAAAGACATCAGTAAAAAATTTTGCCCAGACTTCAGCTTTCAGCTACCCTTTAGTGCTAGTGCTAGCATTAACTCCTGTTATTGCTGGGTTACAGGATGTTACACCTTGAACAGGGGAACAAGCAGGGCACTGCTGGCTATTGACAGGATGCTCACTGATGGGGTTTTCTGCAGGAGCACTTTGCTGTTCACTCAGCTGTACTTCACCCTCTTCTATGAGTTAGCACAATGAGGAAAGCTGAACCAGTCACTGCAAGAATACCAAGATGACAGGCAGGCAATTTACTTTGCTCTTGCTTTTGATCTATAACATAAAAAGAATCTTAGAGATGTAGGCGCTCATACTGAAGTAATAGTATCAGCTTGCTAGCAACAGACATCCCCACCCCTTCCCCCCCTCCAAATTTGTGAGGAAAGAACAGTGTCCTGGCAGACCTCATTTTTACAGCCCACTTTAATGTATCCCCAGGTCAGTAAAATGCAACCAGCTAGACACTAAAACAGTCCCTTCCCACTACAGCAAAAAAAAGGAAGAGCAGTGATTTGTTTTTTATAGCTGGGTTCTTAAACAGCAGCTGGAGGAAGCATTGATATAAAAGCTGTAGGAAATACTAAAAAACCCCTCTGTAAATAAATGTCCAAAGAACAGCACCTTTACAAGCATTCATTATTTCATTTTTAATGAAATACATAGTTATTTGAATTAAATTTGTGACTGGAGATTTCACAGTATTCATTTACTAAAAAAAGCTGGATCCATTACTGCAAGACACTATTCATATCTAATGGATTATTCATTAAAGAAAAAATTGATTAAAATCAGAATAAAGTAAAAAACTGTGCAGTTACTCTAAAAAAAAAAAGAAAATCAAAACAATCCACACATCCTGTATCTGTGATCATCATCATCATCATCTGATGTGAGTCAGACTGCATAACAACATGACACAGATTAGAGTATCTGCTAAGCAAAAAAAGTCTGAAGTGCCAAATCAATTTTTGATCAGGACAGGACTGGAAGCCAGAGATACAGGGCAGGCTCCACCCAGTGCTGGCACCAGGTTTTGTTCTGTCTGTGGGTCAGAACTTTACTTGGGTCATGAAAACACCTTAACCCACTGAGCTTCACATCTGCTACTAAACATGAGTTTTATGAATCAGTCAATATGCAAATAAAGTCAGTATCTTTGTAAAAAAAACTTTTGATACAGGAATTGCTTCTGATTTTAGTAAAGCAAAGCTTCTTCTCTGGCTGTGCCAATTTACCATCATTTTCTGATCAAGCACAAAATGTCCTTTTTAGTTCTGATCTGAAAAAGCTGAATCCGAAAGACTAGATTTTCTTTCTCCAAAGATCAGATGATAATTCTTTTTCCCCTCAGAATAATGCATCTCTACTAAAGAATGGCATACCTATTCTGGTACAAAATAGAGCCCAGAGCAGCCTACTTATCCAAAATAATTCAGGATGTAACAACAAACACAAGCAAGAATCGTTCATGAGTCATGTGAGGAGATGTAATACTGAAATATGTTGATAAGCCTTAGACTTTTCATCAGCTCAACCATGCAACAAGCATATAAACACTTTGGTTTTATGCTCATTTCCAGACTGCCTTATGGCTCTTGGGGCTGTAAGGCTACACAGTGGCTGTGGCAAGGCAAGAGGGGAGTGCATTACCAGTCACACAGTTCAGCATGCTGCCTTTGATGCTGCCTGTTTCATAGGCAGAATCTTCATAGCACAACAACATTTTAATAAAATTTCAAACTAAGTTCACATTTTAATTTGGATACCTTTTTCCAAGTCCAAACTACACTATGAACACTTGACTCATGGTTTCTATTGCAGACATTTTTCAAAAGGAAATCCAAAAGCACCTCTGAAGACTTTCCTCTCCTCTTTTGTTTCTTGTGTCTGCTTTCTAAAGCCAGCTCACCAAATAAGTAGTAGAGCTTCACCAAGCTCTTGTTGATTTGCATCTTCCTCCCTTTAATACAAGCTTTGGGAAGTTGGGCAATTTTACCAGCATTTTCCACCTTCACTTTTTCTGTTGGTTCTCTCAAGGCTTTGTGACCCACACCAGCACAATGTATTTATTAAAAGGTGCTTTTCTTACAGGGAGGGTGTAACAGGTACTGTTCTACTGCCCCACTGGCCTACCAGGGAAAGGTGTCTATACAGTGTCTGAGACCTGCTCTGGATGCTGCACAGAAAAGGATCAGGAGGCTCCAAGGGATCCAAGCAGGCTCAGAAGCAGCTGCCTGTGTACAACCATCACATCCTCACAAGCTGCAGCAGTTTCAATCTTATAGAGATTATTCTCTGTAACTGCGGCCATCTTACAGCACTTCTGAGCTCCTGAGAAACCCAAAGCAGAGGAATGTTCTGAAAGAAACCAAGTCCTAACTGAAATATTCACAACGTTTTTCAATGCTGGAGATACCGAAGAAGCCCAGAAGAAAACTTTAGCTATTGCAGTGTTGTAAGCATACGGTTGATTTTATTTCTGACAAGAACCAGGTGAGAAAATACTTCATTAAGACAAAAAGAAACAGCAGAGTATCATGCAGGAGGCAGTTTGTCTGTCAGCAGGAGAAGCTGAGGTTGTTTTACAGAATTTTTAAAGTGCAGCATACTCCTACAAAATATCATTTACCACTCAGAAAAAACCTTCTGTAGCACCAGGGAAAAGGGTCAGCATGATTTTGATGCAATTGCATTGTAAGAGAACAAAGAGCTGTGTCGCATGGACAATTCTCCTGGGAGTGATAACATCCCTGTCCTAGCTTATTGTGCAGCTGCAGTCCTGTAATTCCCTGACTCCTGAGTTCCCCTACCTGGGACTCGACTGCTGTATTCTGTAGCTTAGAAAAATGTAAGGATGGGGAAGACTGGCCATGTTTTCAACTCCCTTTGGGCAGGAAAGAAAGGGGACTCTGGCCTGCCTTGTCTGTGTGGCCCAACAACCAGCCACATCTTTTCTATTCAGTGTTTTTAGCCTTTCTGTTTCAGAGATAGTTAAATCATGTTAGTGTCTCCACTTGATACAAGAAATACTACACCAATCATCTTGCTTTATTAAACAAACAGGTGTATTCTGTAACCATGTAACAAGTAAGATTTTGTGAAACAGATAACACCACTTAACTTCTTGAAAATTTTACTGTTTTCTATTTGAATTCCAGAAATACAGACTGAGCTGCAGTCTCTAGGGAAACTGACTTGCAATGACCCAGGGTGGAAAACAATGCACCCAAGTTTATCTTGAAATATAAAAAAACCCAAAGAAACATGCACCTGGGAAACAATTTTTCTTACATAATCAGATCATATTGAGTTGTAATTCAGACTTGAACTAGTTAAAAATCCAGGGATGTCTTACTCCAATATATGTAATTACACTAACTTCTATGGCTTGATTCCAAAACCCCCTGAATTCAGAAGAAGCTGTTTTCCAACTCTGGTTCCAAATGTACAAACCCCATTTTTGAAGCAGGTTTGCTGTGTCCATAATGTGACTGACCTCATCTTATAGCTGGAAATCAAACTGCTCAACCCAGCACTATGGACAGAGTGAAAATATAGGAAAAAAAAAAAAACAAAACACAAAAATAAACCAAAGAAAAGCAAGCAGATTTCCAAATTAGGAGAATGCCTGGAATAATCAACATAGGCAATCAGTAGCATGCTTTATTTAGACTGAGCCTTCAATTAAATAAATGCTTTTCTCAGCAAAAGCAAATGAGACTGTAAAAGAAGGAGAAGGCTAAATTAGTGCAATATGAATGACATAATAAATATGTAATGGGTACAGTACAGACCTTGTGTCTCTTCTCATGCTCTCTGTAGAGAATTTAGTGAATAAAAAAGTGATTCTGACTGAATAATGAAATTTATCACAGGGTTCAGATTATCACCTTTTAAATGCTGATTAATGAACTATTTTTTATAGTAACTACAGATATGTATCAATATTCACTGAATTTCATGAACATGTTGATGATGGCTCTCCACCCAGACTGCAGGTGAAGTTCAAATCACACAAATTCTTCACAGAGCTGTGAAACTTGAAATTGCCCTCTGCAGACCATTGTGAAAGATGACAGTTTTCACAAATCAGCTGAACAAATCTAGAGAGGAATCACTAAACTGCATTATGTTGATACGACACAGTAAGTCCTTAAAAGAAAAATTCTTGGAGATGGGAAGAGGCCTGGAAAGAAATACCATTTCTATCCTATGCCCTTCCACAAGAGTTTGGGGACCAGGAGCAGCAGGAGACAGGGCTATTGAGACCTTCATTCTGGTTCTATTACTCTGCTTTTCAGTTAGCTGCTCCAGTTTAATGATAAAATTAGATTTTAAATAGAATTATGTTTATCCAAACATCCCTGTGTCACCACAGAAATTAATTTCTCAGTCAAGGACTGAAGAGATATGATAGGCTAGAAAAAGATGATCCTTGATACATTTGCTCCCAAAAGTGCAGGAGTTACAGAGGAGAGCACCAGTAGAGCCAAAGTGGAAGCAAACAAGTGGAGAAGCAGCTCTGTAAGGCCATTAAATTGTATTGGAGGATCTCAATGTTATCAACACTCCTGTACCTTTGTTTTCAAAGAGAGGAGAACTAAGTAAGTACCCAGACAGAGGGAGGTGCTACTCTGAGATGTGTGTGTACAGCCCCACACAGGTACGAGTACACAGGCGTTTTGTAAAAGGCAGTGTGCTGGCAAATACAACCATTGAAGTCATACGGATAAATTGATTTCAAACATTTTCCCTGGAGTCTCAGGCACAAACTGGCTTTTCTTTCTTCCTTTCACTTGCAGAGTACAGTTGCTGTCTGAAGTGCTGAACAATGTGGTTGGTTCAAGAGTAATACCTGTTCTCACAACGATTTTGCACTCCAAATGACCAAAGAGCCACATTAACCATAGGCATTTTTTGCTGCACCTTTCTTTCTCCCCCTGGGCACATGGTGTACCTCATCTTTTCAAGACTCCAGTGCTACACAAGGAATGATAATATTTACAAGTCTTTGAAAACAAAATATCTTCAGTGGAATAGAATTGATTTTATCTCATTGCAATTTCAGAGTGCTCGCACTGCCTCATCTGCTGAGCAGCAAACAAAGATGTGAAAGCATCAGTCAAAGCACTGTTAACTGCTCAGTGCTCAGGCAGTTCTCAGACCCTATCATCAAAAAGAAACCCAAACCAATAATTTGCCAAAAGAATAGCAGTAGAAGGAAACAGTCCCACTGGTAAGTTTTGGGGATCAACATCCTCCCTTTCATAAACTTTTTGGTCAGCCCTCAGACTGACCAGAACACACAGAATTGTTTTGTGTAGCCCTTTTGAAGCTGTCTGCTATCCCTCCTCAGAAGAGCTGTATGAATAAAAGAGAACTGAGTAATTAGAATTTACAGCTCTACAAACATCTCAATAAAAAATATCCCATGGACTGTTGTTAGCAAATGCTATCCTGCAAATGTGCAGGAAACCTCTGCCTTAATTCTGCTTTGTACCCTAAAGAATCAGGAGTTTGGTGTGGCTGGTGGTCAGTGGGTCTGTGTAAGTAGCAGACAAAATATTATTTTGAAAAATGCATTTATGTTGAAGTCATCTTCTATAAGACAATATGAAATAGAGCTATACAGAAAAGGATTTTAGTGTCACTTGTTTTTCCTATATAATCAGAGCAGAAACAAGAGGCACAGAGGGTGATTCCAGATGACCTAATTAGAGCACTGGTCTAAATAAGTCTTTATAGAGGTCCTGTGTCTAGAAAGTCACTCTGCCCTTCAAGTTCATTTTTGTGCATGCCTCTTGTGACCTTTCACTGGAATTTACTTCCTGGTTTTGTTACTTTTTTCCATTTGAAAGTGATGCTTTCTCAGAGAGTTGACACAAACCCAAACAGTCCTGGATTGCTGTATGCTCTAAGGATCAAGAAGAAGCTTTAGCCCAAGTGGATAAAACTGATTCCAAAAATTTATCTGAGAACAAATACTACTTAATGTCTTTACAGACTATATGTATTTTGTAACTGTGGCTAAATTTCTAAAAAAAAAAAAAAATTAGAAATCTATGTCAGTGTGTATTTTCATGCAAGATTTACATTACCATAGCTGGGGAACTGTTCTTACATAGAATATATCAGATGTGGTCACTCTACCTGGGCCACAAGTGCATAACTGCAATCTGGAAAGAGGTTGCTCTGAAGTTGAGAGCATTTAAATGATCTTAAATACTGACACATAAGCACTGAGATTACTCATTCAATGTATGGGCTTTGCCAAAATCAAGGTCTCAATGGCAGGAAGATGAAAATATTACTCCCTTGTTAATTCTGATTACACAACAAAGAAAATAATGAAACATAGCATATGTTGTCTGGTAAATTTTAGAAACAACAGCTTTCAACACTCCATGCTTTAATTTTGTGCTCAAATATATCTCGGCTGTGGATGTTCTGAGAGCTTCTTCTTCCTTTAACACTGCTCTGCTGTCACAACAATTCTAAGAGGAGAATGTAGATATATCACACTCTTTTAATGAGTGAAGGTGTTAGAAGTTACAGCACCTCCAGTCACAAATATAATTAAAAAATACACCATTTAATGAAGTTAGGTTGATATTTTTGCCCCTATGTGCATATTAAGTACTTTTAACCACATCTGAAAAATTGCTTTGAAGACACTTGGATGAAGTTAAAACTTTTTAATTAAAAGAAGCTGAAGACTGCTTCTTCAGGAAGGGAATTTCCTTCTGCATATTTCTATCTCCGGTCTAGTTATTTTCTCTCATATGCATCATCTCTCAGCTACAAAGACCACCCATATTCGTAATCTAACTCTGAAACAAGATCTTTTTTCAATCCTGTGGGTGAAAAACCATCTATTAATTTAGATTTTATTCAGTAGAGCTCCTAAACAAGTTCAGAAATTTGCTTAAATGCTTTAGTTGATTTGTGCCATTAAATCCCATTTATTACTATACTGTATTATCTAATATAAGTAATGCTCAGTGTGTCAGTGATGGTTCTAAAGACAAAAGTCTTTAAAAGATTGCCTATAACTCACCAAAAATACCCATACTTTTCAGGTCATAGAAAAAAAATGTCCTGAGAAAACGTTACTGGAATGAGATATATAAGAAAAAATAGGTCTGCTATTACATAAATTGCCTAATTTGAAAACTTAATTTGCTGCTTATGTTTATCAAAGACACATGACTTGCAGACCAGATTTTTGGCTAGATCATTGCTACTTCTTTACTTTCCCTGTAATGCTATGAGGAAACCCATTTGTATTAGCATTGTAAAATCCTCCCAAGTCAATTGTGCATTTCATGCAGCAGAGCTGAGTGACTCCATCAGATCTCACAGATGAGAACGTCAGGTCAGCTCTTTCACAGCTCCTGCACGTGGGTTTTTCTGTATTTAATGTCTGCATGTAGAAGAGACAGAGCTTTGACAACTTAGGCTTAATTTAGAGAAGTTATACCAATATACCTTCAGAAAGGTGTCTCTCATCAAATGCTAAACTCTGTTCTCAAGTGAGTTGGTTTTCAGTGTGACCCAAATCACATTTTTAAGGACAATAGCTGTTATAATGCATTTAAAAACAACATGGTCTAGCAGGATTTCTTACACATGCAGCTTACAAGTATGGTTTAACTTTGCACAGTAGTAATACATATTTACAAGTGCCATATTTTCAATTATAAATATTTATCATAAAGACATGATTTTATCTTTAATTAGCCCAACTGTTAAGGACACTTCTAATGCGAGAAATGTAATTCAGTATTTCATACCAGATGTAGCCTCTACAGCTAATCTTTTATCTCTGCTTGTAATGAGCAGATACTTACACCAAAACCTTTATGAAACATGGAAGTGATTAGAAAAGAATAACTACAGAAGATCTGGGCTTTGGAATTAGAATAAGAATTTTCTAAAGTTGCATACCTCAGTTTAAAGCACCTATGATCATATGACCATCCTTTAAGTATCTGACTGTTTCCTACACACTCCATCTGCATTTCTTTGAAAGACCTGAATTACTGGATTATCTTTCCTTTCCTGTACCTCTCTAACCTGCTAAGTTATGGCACCACGTTGGACATGTCTAGAAAAAGTAGAAACATGAGAACTGGGGCAATTCTGGGTTTGATATTGGGTTATAAATAACTGGAATATGATGCTCATCTAATGTCAGACATCCTAAACCATGCATGTTACTGACATAATGACACAACAAACATGGTTAGAAGCACTGAAACAGCAAGAGGCAGAAGGAAGGAAGGACTAGTGACAGGTTGGGGGAGGAAGAATAGTGGCAGCCTGATGGTCTCCTGAAAAGGCAGACTGACTTTCTTTTTCCAGAATAAACAGTTTTACCAAATTTCTAAATTAAAAAAAGCAAAGTGTGTTGGGATTTCATTAGCAATATTCTGTGTTTTAATCCTCCAAGAAGGTATGAACTGGAGAAAATCAGTTTCATGTCTAATGATTTGCTAAACTTGATTATTCTTTGGCAAAGCAGAGGCTCAGAAAGCAAGTGGTGTCCTTGCATGCCTGTGCCTCTACTCCACCATGCCAACAGCCTCTCTGCAACCCGCTGAGACCTCTGTGGTCTCACAAAGGCTGCTCTTAAACAGAATAATAAAATGGAAACAAAATGCACCAGTTACTAAGGTAACTCTGAGCCAACTTTTGATTCAGTTAATTTTTCTCAGCAGTCTGAGCTACCGAGCTGCCTGTTCTCTGCATTCATTTCATTAGCAAAATGTTTGATTATTGGCTTGCAAATGTTACCTATTGACTCAGTGTACAATAACGAGCATGCCAAAGATCAGTGTTTAAACACATTCATTAAGGAACCAAACAACTTATAAGAGATGGGAATGAGGGACACAAGGAGAAATGATGGAGGGAACAGAAAGGTGGCTCAGAAAGGAGTTTGGGATGAGGTTTATTGCTTACTTCCCATTCTGGTCCTTTTCCCTAGAATCTGAGGCCACCCCACTTCTGGTTAAGCCTCTGAATACCCTTCTAAGAAACACGCCAATGCAACAATAATGTTACAAGGATAACGTTTCTTTCACCTCTTGATGAATTGTACTGCCAGCATTAAGTGTTGTCAAATGTTAGTAAACTAACTGGATGACAGAAAATCCTAGAACAGAACTGCTTTGGTTGCCACATTAATGCCAATTTCCTGGGATACACCCGTGAACTAGATATGTTCTGCAGCCCATGGTACACAGGCAGTCAGAGCTGTCCAGGTCTCCAAGAGCAACACTTCCCACTATATTAACACTGACACAAAAATGAAAAAAGATATGAGGTGTTCTCAGCATGTCTTCTTATGGGGGGAAAAACCCCCACTTGTAAATTTTGAATCTGCAAATATATCAGTGCGCTGGAGAGCCCTAAGATTGCTGTGAATTTTGGCCCCCTGATTTGAAACAGTAGGACATTAAGAGCTTGGAAATTAGGCTGAGTTGGATGAGGCCAAGCTTAACAATTAGATGGTAAATCAGGAACAGGATCATAAAAATTTTGCATTGTTCAGTAATCCAAATAACACTCTCTCTTATAGATACAGAGAAAATGATATTCTGATGCAGAGATGGCAGGAAATTTTGAGGGACTGGCACACTCCAGGAACATGAAGACAATTACCAGAAAACAATGGGAACAGCATGGAGGAGTAGCTGTGTACTGTGTCTGTCTCCATGGCACTCAACTGGCATCTCACAAAGCTGAGGGGATTTGGTACAATTACTCATTTAGCACATGCTACACCTGCCCTTCATCCCAGACATGGCCCCTATTAGACATGGATGTGGCAAAGGATTGATTTTAGCAGAGCAAGACTTGTTTTAACACTGAATAAATCTGGGGTGCATTACACTCTTGGTTTAAAATTGGCACAGTGTGGGAGAAAGCAACCTCCAAGGTAAGTGTGAATTCTGTTTCCATGTTTTATGTAAAACATAAATTCTGTATTTTTCTCCTATACCTGATCTTCCCCTCTGTAGGCAGAAAAAAACTCAGGTTGTCTTGTATCTGTTGGTACTTGCAAAATGGGACCCTTGCTATTTATGTTAAGGAACCTTTCATGTTTAGCTTTTTACTTTTCACTCCAAGTTTAAATTTCATTTGGCACTTTTTCCAGGTGAGTAGATTCAATTGGTAATTTTCATCTATGGGAAACAATGAGACATAGAAGCTGTGTTCAAAAACTCCTTGAAGCAGTACCATTTAAGTTAAATGTATTTTGTCTGGTAGCAAAGCCATTAACAAGTTTAAATTAACAAATTAAAACAAAAACTCAAGAGTAGAAAAGTTTGAGAAAATACCTGCTTTATGAAACTTTTCCATTATCTCCTGACGAACCAATTTATCCAAGTTGAAATAATCGTTGTCTTCATCAGGTTTTCTCAGAAACAGAGGGATGTGCTGAAATACAATTATATGCTTGCATTTCTGGTTTGTAGCAACAGCCAGCTGCTCATCAAGCCAGGCATCCTGGGCCTGCCTTAACTCAGGGCACTTGGAAGAATCAGAGTATAGCTGAGAATTCAACACAAGAAAGAAAACACCTCCAACCCAAAAGCTGAAGTAGTCATCTCCCCAGTTCTTGCAATAATCATCTATGGTTTCTTTTGTTGGAGTATTACCAATATCATGATTCCCACTGACGAATACCAGTGGTATGTCCTGGTCAGTGTTTTTCAGAACATCCTTTAAATCTTGCTCTTGCTTTTGTTTCCATCTTGTTCCTAAAGGAAAAAAAATACAAAACATTTGAATGTTTATGGGGTTTTTTCGTCACTTTCACTGTTAACTTTTGTTTATGGAACTGTGCATAGTTTAAGAAAATACTGTGTATTAGATGTGATCATGAAAACATTTCCATTTTATCGCTGCAGATCCACCCAGCCCTCTCCCTCCCCTTACCAAGGAGCCATTTTCAGAAGGTGGCCTGAAGGCAGGCTCTGGACAGGAGCCAGCAGAGAGCACAGCAGAAGGTGATGCCATGGTCACTGCTTTGCACCAGGAGCTTCAGCTGATTCTTTTCATCTACAGACTGATGATGTGGTGAAAAAATGCAGCAGCCTTGAATGGTGTAAAGGCACAAGAGTAAAAACCAGGTGAACTGGCTTATATTTTATGGCTGTGCAACAAAATTAAGGGTTGTTTGGTTTGAGGCTTTTTTTTTTCTTTTCATTACAAGAACTATTTTAACAGCAAAAATTTAATCAGTGTCTTGTGGTGACTTATTTATATGATGAGTCTCTTTTAATAATAAGCAGTGATCAAATGAAAAAAAATGTAGTTCGGTACTTTGCTAGTTTTCCCTGCATCTCTGCCTTTATATTAATATGCATATCCACACATCTACTCTTCTGGATGGCAGGAATTTATCCCTGCCTACAAAGATTTATCTTATTTACAATCACTGAAAAAATTTAAGAAAGGAAGTTTTAAAAGGGTAGTTATTTTCTTCTAATGATTACAGAGGTTTTCCTATGTTTTCTAAAGACTAATCTTTAACTAGAGGCCATTGATATGATTATTAATAATGAATTAAATGAACATGTATAATTATATTTTTGTCCTACAATATATAACACACATCCAGTACAGGCCCATTTCACAAGTATTAACTCCATTTTATAACCAAAAGCTATAAGAGGACTTGTACAAGAACTCTGAATTCCAGTTTCTAACATACACCTGCACACAGGTCTATGCCAATCAATCATTGTGTACTTTTAAATTGTGTTCTATTTTCCTAACTACACACATACCATATACACAGAAATGCATAAATGGGTTCCTGTATTGCAACTATGAGATAAAAGGGGTTTTTACAATTTCTTCAAAATATTTATGATTAATATGTTGACAAACATTTTATTTTACATACCCTACAGTTACAGGCTTTAGTATCACCTTACTGCTGTTACCAGAATTATACAGCTTTAGAAAAATATTGAGAAAAAAACCTATAGTAGGTCTCAATTATGGCTACATGTAAGGACATTGATATGAGGTGCATTCAGTCAAAATCCACAACTCTCTTGGGTTTAACTGCTGCAGAGGGTAGAAAGTTACTACAGGAAAATCTTTGAATAACTTGACAAATACTGCGCATATACAGGTCCAGAAAGTAGTGGAGAGCAGATCTCTTTTTGGGGTATATTAGTGGTCAGTTTAGGCTGTTCTTGTTAATGCCAGAAAAAAAAACCAGGGCATATTACTCAGGGACACTGAATTTTAAAAAAATAAAACCAAAAATTCAAATAAACCTGGCACACTGCTGTCCATGGGATGAGGAACCTGGCTGAGAGTTCTGGAAAGAGTTGGAAATTTTAAGCTCCAAATATGAAAACGCATGGGGGAGGAGGGCGGGGAAATACAAGGGGAAAATGCTCTGTTCAGATCCATGTAAACACATTACACCATGTTCAGATCCATGCTATCACTTTGGGAAATTTAGCTAACAGTTGCAGAGTATAAAGACATTTATGCAAAAGTTACAGAAATAATTTGCAGAATTATGTATACCTCCTTCCCAGCGGTGAAATTCAAACTCTAGAGACTAACACTTAGATTAGATTTGTCAAAAGCAGGGCACTGATTCCCTCATTTAATGATATATTATTTCTATAGCAACAGAGAAACATATTCAGTGTTTATTGCAGAAAACAGATTGCTCAAAATGGAAAACAAGGTCTCTGCCCAAGAGCCTAGGAAATCCTACTAAGGAGAGACTGGTTAGAACAACTGCATCTTGGCTTGACCTTTTCTTGGCAGAAGGTCAAAGCAACTTCAAAATAAGAGAATCCCACAGAGATAAAAGTGGGGAAAAGTGGAGGAATGTCTCAGGACCCCTTGGTGGAGTGCTGGAAGGGTTGGATGTCCCACTGGCCCTGAGCTGCACAAGCACAATGCACAGTGTGTGCCACAGGGAGCCTTCCCCTGACTTCTGTCTGAGGTAAGTAACGGGTACAGAAGACAAAGACAGTGGTAAAGAAGGAAGCCACTGGAAAATTAAAGTCGTCACTGCCACAGCATACAAAATATCCTTTTAATCTCTCTCAGACACAGAGCAGTAATATCTAATTAGTCCAATTTTTATGAAGATGATTTCTGCTTGATGGACATGTATTTCTTTGGCTTAGAGAGAGCTTTATTATAGGTGAATAGGGAAATAATATAGTGCCAAAAGGCAATACAAAAAAACCCCTATTTGTGAAGTGCCAGCGAAGACGCAACTGAAATAAATCTCTGTGGTGTTTATCCTGGCATCATGTGCAGTGACATTTTTAAATCCCAGACCACAATTTTCTCTCTTTATGTTAGGTTGTGTAAATAAAGTCTTGCCCTGAGATAAATGACTTCACAAATTATTAGCCCATAAAGGGCAGCTTGGCTTTTATGAAAAACATGAAAGTGAGAACTGTTGCTGGTGCAGTTGTGTGCAATTTTCCACAGCTTCCCAGTCTTTCGTTTTTGAAAGCTGAGCGATGTGAGCAGCAGCATGAAGGTGCAATGCCACCATGCCTGTTGTTTTCTGTTGTGTATCCCTGTTTGACTCAACAGCTTCAGTGCTCTGCTTAAAGGAACCAAGACAACCAGCCTTCTTCACACACTGAAAGAGCAGATTTCAAGAGAGTACTACAGCATTTTTTGCTGGAGCTGCCTTCAGTCAGAATTACATATTATTCTGCCAAAGAAATAATCCTTTAGCTACTAATCCTTAGTTACAGTTTCCTTTGGTATTCCACAGAAGGGTGCACCACTCTAAGACTGGGCTGTTTTTTTTAAGACACCAGATATCAAAAGCAACTTAAAGCATTGTTTCCCCCCAGGCTCTATCTGCAATGCTGACAGCAATTTTTGTATAACACAGTCCTTCCCATACAGTAACCTCCACCAACACTGGAACTTTTCCTCCAGAAGTATTCCAGATGTTAACTGTTAATTAATCAATTAATTAACAACAGCACCACTTTTTCTACTGATATGAATCAGGACAGGGAAAGACAGGGGTTTATGATGGCATTATGAGATGGTGCCCCCAGGCATTTCTGGCTTGGTATTAGGAGAAGTCTAAGTACTCACCCCAAGGCAGGAGAAGCCTTTAGCTCAGACATCTTCAAATAATTTAACAATATGCAAAAATGTGACACAATCATTTCCTGGATTTCTCATTACTTGGTCTCAGTATTTTAATGTATCTTAAGTGTCCCAAACTTAGAGGAGCTACAAACACATTGTTTTTTAATGGAAAGGTCAAAATTTTAGTTTGAATTAGAAAAAAATGAAAAATTAAGTTTTATGCCAGCAACACTCTTGAAAGGCCCTGATATGACAACTGCAATCTGTTTAACATTTAACCCAAGAGACTATCAAAGAAGTAAGAGCCACATTGCAGACAAAAATACTACAAAGGATATCAAATAGAAATAGTACCTACATTTGATAAAAGCAAAATAGAAAATATTTGTTTACCCCAGATTAAGAGGGCTACAAGCAAGAAATGTGATAATGGACAGGGCACTGCATAGAAAGGAAAGACCTCTCTGGCCACCCAGTTGAGTCTTTCTGGTGCTTTTCATTGTTTCCTGCTTTAAACTTAAATGCTTCCCCTCTGGTGTCTGCTAATGCAACACACTGCATCATTCCAAATTATTACATGCAAGAATAAGCTAATCCATTTTAATAAACCCATTATGGTCATGTTCTGAAATAGGTTTTTTGCTTTAGTCTGTGCTGTAATAGCTAAAATGTCTCCTCTCTCTTCTTTAGACAGAATCTTCTTTAGATTAGAAATATATAATCTTCAAATAGCCTGAAGACAATTTTACGATGAACAAAAAAATAATGCAGTTAAAAATAATGTAAATATGACTATGTTCACTCCTGAACAAACTGTCTGACTTCTCAGTCTAACTTACAAAGAACCTTATTTCATTAGTTCCAGTGAAAAGCAGAATCTGCAACACTCATTTGTCTACAGCTGTAAGTGACTTTTTCATTACATTCGAAACAAGTAATAATCTGTCCCGAGACTCAAAAAACGATCACACAAAAATTTCCCTACATGAGAACACAAATTCATTTTATTACATAACTTTGGGCATTAAAACAAGAAGAAATTTTAACTCTAGTTTAAGTTAATAATGAACAACTGTTACAATAAAGCAATGACAAAATCCCCAACTGAACAGGGAAGCCTATTAGGGGATCAACTGCTCCTGGTTTCAGTGCATAATATTAAATATAATGATTGCAAATGCTGACATTTTTCTGAGTGCCAGCCACACAGGTGCCCACTTAACAACCTAATTCATAGCATTTACTGCTCCATGTTCTGCTGTGAAAATAAGTACTATCCTTCACTTAAGCTCAACTCTGCTCTTATCCTTACTCATCTCCCAGCAACGCAGAGCTGTCACAGCAAGTACAGGCCACCACTGCCTTGGGTCTGTGCTTCTGATGAAATAATCACATACAGGAAAAAAAACCCACTACAGTACCAAAACCAAAATTAATTTAAAAAACCTTCATACAAACATCTAGTACTTGTACTAGATTTTTAGTACTGTCTCTTGTATTATAAAATATAAGATCTGAGAAAACTATGTAATTAATTAATTACATCTCCAAGATTTTAATTTTTAGAGATATGTATCTGCCAGTCAAGATTTCTAAATTCAACTGTAGACTAGACATGGTCTAAAATACAAATAAATACATACTTGCTGAAGATGAAACATTTGCTTCTGACAGCCCAGTGGTGTCTCTGCAATATGAGCCTGTTGGATATGTGTGGAGATCTCTGATGCTTCCCTGCTCTGGACCAATCAGAGCAAATTTAATTTCACAGTAAGCTGTTTGAGGCTTTGAACGCTCCATTAGGTTTTACTAGAATCAGATAATTACTACAAAATATTTATTTATGCAACCACAGTGGCATTTCTTTAAACAGTTACTATTAGATATTTAACAAATGAAGTGCTGCTTTACCCAAATTCTTAGCTATTATTAATTAACATTGGCCTAAGAGTTTGGAGAAGAAAATAGCCAAGAATCATTCTGGTTTGGATTCCATCCTACCAAGCATAACAGAGTTAGTTTACAACAGCAAAAGAAATAGATGCAGTGAGTTATTTAGATTAAGCTACCTTATAGTCAGGAAATTAGGTCACTCCTAAACACTGCCCTATTGATCAGGCAGTGACATATTAATAGAAACGTTATCTTGCACTCAAACAAATACCACCTTTACCTATACCCTGATTCAGTAGAAACATTTTAAAGCCTCTGCTTCTGCCTTGAACCTAAAAAGTCAATCTGCGTCTTTTCTACTTCATGCTCTATTACAATTCTCCACTACCAAAGATTCAGGAATTGGGATTTAGTTGACAATTTTGCTGAAACTGTAAGTCACACTAGAAAACAGCTGCCTCCTCCCCAGCTGTGCCAGGCAGCTGGGAGTTAAAAAAATACACAAACTTGCTCTTGTTAGTCAACCAAGCAGCCAGTCCAAATGGCAAAAAAACAAATATAGTAAAGGTGAAATGCTTACAGCCATTTTTAAAGGTAGAACTGTATTTTAAGACATTATTTTTTAACCTGCTCATATGCCTGTCATATGGACAAATCAAACATCAGCATTTATGCTCTTGCCTTCTAGATAAGGGATTTTTTTGAGAATTATTGTATTTTTAGTTAAAATTAAAACTTGACAAAATATCTCCTTATATCCATGCCTCACTTAAGGACTAGCAATGCAGCCTAATTTTATCTGGCCAATTTTTTTTTTTTTTATTAACGATACTTTGTTTTAGCAAAATTAGTTATTTAATGGTAATTTCAAAACAATATTAAAAGCAGTTCACAGATTTTTTCCTTTGTGGAATGTCTTACCAGATCACTGTATATAGCATTAAGAACTTGAATTGGACCTGACATTTCTCTGTAATTTATTCAGTTCACAAATGTATAAATGGCAGTTTGTGCATTTGCATGCAGATTTCAGCATTACATTCCAATCTCATCCTGTGTGCAAAACCCACCAGCAGCAGATCTCCAGCTCCCAACACCTCAGTGCCTGCAGTGTGACCACACCAGTCCCACGTGATGCAATTAAAGCATGACTGCAGCACCCGCCTCGCCAAGGACAGCTCAGCTGCTGCAAAGCAGCTGCAAGGGTACAGCCCTGGCACAGCACCTGGCTGGGCAGTATTTCCTAACAGGGAAGAATGCACATGGGCACACGACTGTGGATTTTACCAAGTGCACTAAAACTGGACATTTCCTCAGCGTTCCTTTGTAGTGGATCCTGGACCAAAAGACAGGCAGGACTTCCTGGGACGTACCAACTTCAGCACAAACCAAGTGTCACCATTCACTGACCCTTCCTGACCAGCCCAAGATGGATTTTTAAGTGAGAGAATTCAGAACATTCACAAATAGGTTTTAAACAATAATGCTTTGGCTAGGAATATTTGTTAGGGTGTGTGCTTTCCCCAGTTTAGAAAATAAAGCAAATTTCAGAGGGGTTCTTTAGAGTTACCCTGTAAGGTGTTTGCAACTATATGCTGCAGCCTGTGTCTCAAGATTTATTGTCTATAAAAAGTACACTTTTGGAGGGAGTCATGTTAAGGCACTCCATATTTAACAGAAACAAGAGAAAAATATTTTGGACCATGGCATTGCACATCCAGTTTGGCCATGGGAAAGAAGCTCAAGCTAATCCAATTGTGATTCTCCCAGGAGAGAGGATGCCTTCAAATACTAGTGATTATAAACAGAAATGAAGCCATACCGCTGTCTGGCCACCAGAACCATCAGCTCTGATGTTCCTCAGCCCTGCAGCTTGTCTGTTCTGAATGTAAATAACTTCACTCTCCTCTGCAGACATGTCACAGCTCATAAGAGGGACTAATTGTAAAAAAGCCAGTTGCCCATCTCATCTCATATTCTGATCATCAAATTGTCAAGCAGGAGTCAAATGGAGAAGTACTGATTTGAAAAACTGTCACTTAATTGCTGTGTAAATACAAACACAGAATTCCAACATTTGGCACCTGTTTTTAAAATCTTGTTGCGCATCATTGCCTGTTTTATTACATGAAGAAACACTGCATGGGAGACAGAATAAGGTACATAATTTTGAGGAGACATGCAGCCAGCAGTTTCGCTTTTCACATAAAGAACATACTGTTGCCCAAAATTGTAATTAGCTGAACTGAGCTGATGTGCCTTATTGAGGCTTTATGGAGGAGTTAAGAGCGCTAGTGGAATGTGCAAATTCCTGGGGGAAAACACAAACTGGTGATGCATACACACAGATACACACAGAGATGCACAGAGCACAGGATACAGGCAGGGGGAGCTGGCTGGCACCAGAGAATGTCTCAGAAGTTGTTGCTGCACCTGGAAGCAGCAGCAGGACAGCCACACGTCCCAGCTGTAGGCAGGGGCCCTCAATGCTTGAAGGAAAGTAGGGAGCAAGACAGAGGAAAGACACTGGGGCAGGGAGAGAACTTCGCACCTCTGCAGTCCCACAGTGATTCTGCCAGTGACCATTCTTTCCCAAATTCATGACTGCTTTTTACAGTATGCCAGATGTCAAAGGTAAGCCTGTACCTTTCACCAGGACAAGCTGCTGCAGCTCTGGGGCCTTTCCCAGCCCCATTATACAGAGTAATCTTTGGCAGCTCTCAAGGCTGCAGCGCCTCAATGACCACGAATGCATCGGAAATGAGCTGTGTATAGTTTGGGCATCTTTTTTTTCAGCTAGTTTACTGTCAGGGCCTTTTCTGTCACCTCCTGTTTAAATTATTCCCAGTAACAACACATGCCCAGGCTCACAGCCTGAAAACACAGGTTAGATGGCACAGTAAAAACATGAAAATATGTAACAGACACAGTCCTGGAAGATCTTGCAGTCAAAGCATGGTCCAACAAAGAGAGTGAGAGACACAGCAAGCACACCAAGGACCAGTAAGAAAACATTACTAAATATGACTGCAGCTCTGTAAGGCTGAGTGAAACAATCAGATGTTTTAGCTTGTTCCAATTAGAAAAGATAAATTTATAAAAGCACGAATGATGAAACATGTCATAAATTTGAAAGCCCTTCATTAAACAATTTAAAAACATAAAACAAACGTAGAAAAAATTTAGAAAAATGTCACTACTTGGGCTTAATTGACAGAAAAGGATGATGTGAGATTATAGAGCATCGCATGACCTGGGTAGGGAATGTGTATATTAGAGATTATTATACCTTCACTTTCACTAAAAGAATTAGTACAAGTGTTCACAGTGTATTTCAAGTGCCATAATAGTCAATTATAGTGATTTTGATTTCTTGTAATTAATATATACACACAAATGAATTTAAAACTGCAAGCATAAACATTACTTGCTCACTGATCCATTATCACACGGCTAACAGACCAAGCTTAATCAAGTGCTATCAGTTTTTTTGTGATTATACACATTATTAGACAAGTCTTGTTTCATTTAGTCTCTAAACAGTTCCATTTTATTACAGTCAGAGCTAAGTAAGTTTGCAAGAGATGTGCTGTCTTCTTTTTACCTGTGTAGCCAGAACAATTAATAAAAAAATACATCACATAAATAACTTTGCTGGCTAGAACTTTCACATTACTGATAGCACCAGCATTATTAAAAAAGTGCAGTTAATTTCCTCTGAAGGAATTCAGCCACTTAAAAATAGTTGCTGGATTCTCAGCTTCACAGTTCGTGTTTCTCAGTGGCTTCAGCAGGGTGACCTTGGCTACCAACAGCTGAATTCTCTCCTGCTGTAACAAAAGGTGTTGAAATGCTGACGCTGTTTCCTGGACACCAGTCCACACGCGAGGTATGGGATGGAGAAAGAAGCACAGTGCTCATGTTAAACTGGAACAGGAAGGACAGACAAGAAGGAAGGTGGGGGAGTTTGCCCCGTGTTTGGAGGGCACTATTCAATGGAATAGACACCAGCCCCATTGACCTTGAGTCAGGATCAGGGAAGAGCTCAGCCACTAAAGGTGGGATTTTGCTACAGACCATCCAAAATGGGCAAAAATGGATTAAGGCTCCTATGAACAACTTGAAAAATCACCCTGGCTCTTCTGGGATATGAACCTCCCTGACACCTGCTGACTGCAGCCCAGGAGATCTGGAACCAGGAGGAAATCTGGGACAATCCCTTGACACTGACAGGCCAACCAGGGCCCACTCTCCCGGGCCTACTACTCCCAAACACGGGAGTGCTGGAGGATGTGTTAATGCCAACAGCTTTGACTGCTGCTGCCTCCAAGGTGGAGTTTCAAGATCCCAAGGGGAGTAGGAAAGGCAGAGAGCACATCTGGGGCCTCAGGAACAGCAGACAGGTTTGTTCAGGGATCAGCTACAGGATCCTGTGTGAGGCTGTTTTGAAAGCAAGAGTTTGAGAGAGTTGGCAAGTCTTCAGAGACAAACTCCTACAAACACAGGAATGGTCCTTCTGGATACTCAGGGAAGGGAGAGGAGAGAGAAAAATGTAGGCTATAAGGAGAATGACTTGGCTGAATGAGGAACTCATGCCTGAGAACCAATGAAAAGAGGATATAAAAGGGAGTGGGAACCAAAGACATACTTGAAAAGAATACTGAGTAAGTACCTGGGTATGCAAGGCTGCTGTCAGGAAAAGCACTCTGAGGGCTGCAACTAGAAGAGGGCAGCAAAAGCTCCTACCGCTACTTTAGCAATAAAATAACCAAAAAAATATAGCCCATTGCTGGGTGAGGCAATGCAACGGACAGGTACTCAGAGCTTCCTTTTGCCTCCATGCAGTGAACTGTTCTGCCAGAGCTAAAGGAGCACAGGAAACACCAGGGATGGAACAAGTATCTCCTGAAGATCTCAATGCAGGCCATCCCACAGGACTGACAGGATGAATCCATGTGTACTGAGAATGCTGGCTGACAGCTCTGTGGGGGAGGTAGTACTCCATAATCATCAAAGGGCTGTGGAGCTGGGATGCTGCAGTCTGGATGAGTGGAGAACAAGATGGAAGAGGAATAGGCTGTGGGGCTCAGGGTGTATCGGTAATGGAACAAGATGACAAATTTTCATAAAACAAACCAGAAAGTTTCATCTTGATATGTGTTGCTGATGGTGGAGACAGGCATGTGACATAACTCACCGAGTTCATGAATCAACAGCCTGATTTTATTGATGTGTGCCCCTTTATAGGGCCTTTCAATTTCCCACTCTTACAAATGGGACTGGTCAGGGGTCTTAGCTGCACCCACTGGTATGGGTGCATTCATACATCAAAGGGATTGGCTGGGGTCCCCTGTTTGAGTTTGAATCTGACCTATCAGTAACATGCTCACAGACTTGTTTACTTCTTACTCTGTACCCAGCTAGGCTGGTCGAATAAGTGTCTGTCAGGACAAATTATTTGTGCAGCTATAGCTGTCAGAGATATAAGAACAGTAACATATTTAGAAATACATTTCTGAAGTTTTAGAAAAATGCAGTCAAATAAACACCATCTGATCTAAAATATTTTACAGGTTACCATTTTTGTCACACTAACTTATAATATACTTAATACACACAAATGCCTTAAGAAGGGAAGTCCTTCATTGTCATGGTGTATCCAAATGTAAGCACTGAGTTAATAGAAATTATATTCAGTGACACAGTTGCACTATAAGGTATTGCTTAAAATTCTTGATGTGATTGTACCACAATATTAGTGTTACCAAGAATAGATATTCTATTCTTGATTATGTAATCAGGAAAAACTTCTGGAAATAATGTTCAGAGTACAAACTACTTTTAATCAGCAGCTAAATACCAAGATATGATTACTTCGTTGCTCTAATGACAACTGTAATGGATTCCAAGTGCTGTGTCTGATTGCTTCCCAGCTGATCAGGATTCTGTTCATCACTTCTAGCTGCTGGAATTCTGAGATTTCTTGGAGTTCCTCTGCAAAAGGCTTCAACACTGGTTCAGTTAAATGACTACAATGCATGCTTTCAAACAGTCCATCAAAAACTTTACCCACAGTACTCCATGATAAAATGTTTCAAGGGAAGAAGATCTGTGCTGCCCACTCGCTTTTTACTGACAGGCATTGATTAGAAAGCTGCACAATCTCCCTGTCCTTTTAGGAAACTAGTCCAAGACTGCTAATCTACAGGTATCTGCAACAAAGAGCAAGTCACTGTTACCTCTGTCATCAGTTTAGACAGAAAGACAAAGGCCTGCAAAATTGTACTTTTATGTACAATTTAAGGGTTAAATTGTACTTGTATACAATTTTTTTTTTACACGGCAGAGCGAGCCATTTGTATGAACACAAAGGCAGTAATGAAGTGAGCAATTGTTCCAGCTGAATAGTCTACAATTTCTTTTAGTAGTGCATTTCCTTAACCACTTTATATAACTACATGATAACACAAGCTTGAAAACTATTAACATAATTTCAATCACCAAGAACTTATCAGACAAGTTAAAATATGGTGGCTCAAGTGAAGTAATCATGGAATCATTGAATCATTTAGCCTGGAAAAGACCCTTAAGTTTACTGAGTAATGAACTGCTCTTTCTTCCAATTTATTGGAAATTGCACAAGGCAGCTTCAAATATTTATACAAGGCACAGCACATCCATCACACAATGCAGGTGATCTCACCAGTACAATCCACTCAGTTTCTTTCACATGTCTGTTAGCAAAATGAATAATGCTAATGTTTTGCAAAGCCCTGACAGGCTTGTATTTAAAACATTACCAAGTCTGAGACATACACTGGCAAAAGAGACAATAATGACTACAGAGAACCACTGCTAGGAAAAAAACCCAACCAAATACAAGAAGTACCACACACAAGACTTACTGTACCCAGCCATTTAGTACCCAGTAGAAGTCAGAAGATTGCTAGCTCTCTAGTTCACACTTAAACTCTACCAAAAGAGAAGCTTTAGAATAATGTTGTTACAAGTCAAAAGGAATAAAATTACTCAAAACTTTGCACTGTTTGATGAGTATTTGAGAAATATCCAGGTAAAAAGTAACTAGCTTCCAGGATTATTTAATTTTTAAGTGAAAAATATTTTTTAACAGGATGTGTAACACTCATTATTTGTTCTGATTTTTCTTCCTCTTACAAGGGATACTGAAACTAAAATATTTGGAACACCGACACAAATTAGAAGTCCTAATCAAAATATTTATTAAAACTCTGGAAGATGATTCCAAAATTAATGGAAGCACGTAAGCCAATAAAACTGCATCATGACATACTTTATGATCAAGCTACTGAGGTGTTACACAGTAGATTTAATCAAGTTTAAATCTGTTGGTTTTTACACTTTCCCACTCTTTCAACAAAACTGTGTTCTGATCAAAAAAAGCCTATAAATACTGTCAATCAATTTGACAGCTAAAGTCTTAAAATTAAAACTGTGGGACACTGAGGGAATTAGTGCAAGGTCTCCAACATGCTCATGCCCATGTGTGAGCAAGGGCTGGGAAGCAGCTCCTCAGGTGCAGGTGGAGTGTGAAGCAGAGTGGAGCCCAAGGCACAGGATGTTTGCAGGCTCCCTGGGTGCACTGTGGGGCTGGCAGTGACAGAGCCAGGGCTCTCTGCAGCTCTCTCTGCTCATCAGGCCTAACAAATGTGAGACACTCTTCTCAGATCTGCTTTCCAGACCACTGCTCAGCAGGTAACACCACTTCTGATTTAACTTCCAAGAAAAGTTCTCATCTTTCTAGTAACTCACCTTTCTGGATCGTCTGTTATTCTTCCTCTCAGTGTACAAAGAAACACTCTGAACTCAGAGTCCCACAGCCACAGGACAGAATTGTTAAGAGCTTGAAGTCACTGACTTTCAGCATTTTAAATCTTAAATATTTGAACTTATTAAGCACTAGAAATCTAGAGAATTCTTTGAGCCTTACTCACTTTAGGTACTCAAAAAGCCGTATCTAGTTTTTGCTATTTTCTTGGCATTAACTTTCCCCAATGGCTAGAGCCCTTTTTTGTCTCAAAACAATTTGTTTGGGACAAAGACTTACTTCAAAAAAATTTCCTACTGAGAAGAAAGCAATTAATTAATGAAAGTCTTAAGATAAATGCTACAGGAAGTCAAATGAAGAAATCAGAATAATATTCAAGAATCATCTAAAAAATCACAGGTTTTTTGCCTCAGAGCACCAAAACAGTAATTAATACTAATGATACTTATGAAAGATGACTTTAAAGTCAAGTACATTAGCCTTATTGCCAATATAAAATATACTTTAAAAATGGACTTACCACTTCCATTCTGCACTTTTAATGGCCTTACCTGGCATGCCATGGACAAGGTCTCCACATAGCACAAAGAACCTAGGTTTAGGGTTTAGTTTGTTAATGGCCTGCACTGCTTGCTCTGCTAATTTAATTTCTTCTGCCCATTCATCATCTCCATTTTTAGTGTCTCCATGTGTCCAAGCTTTCATCAGTCCAAACTGAGGATCTGCTCCCTGGATGAAGTAGAAGGGCCCCTTCCATTGGTACTCAGCATCTAAGGAGAAAGAAGAGGAGGAAAAAACCCTAGTAGAGACACTTAAAAGAGAATGAAAGTCTCCACGCATCATTAAACTGATTGTTCTTCACCTCAGTAGGTTGACACTGCTTTAATGCAAGTACAGAATTCTGTAGTCATTCATACAGGACAAATATAAAGACAGAAATACAAAATTTTTCTCTAATGTGTAGCTGTAATAAATTAAATAAATGGAAGTATATTAATCTAATTATACCACATAGTAATTACAGACTGATTAGAGGAGAAGTATGTGAAGAATTCAGCAAATAGTGCTGGAAATTACAAGGCTACAACACAGCACAAGTGTGTAGCATTAGATTTCAGTTGAGTCTTTTAAGATTACAATTATTGCTTCTTTAATTAACAAGTTAAAACATACACAAGTTCCACATTTTATGGTTCCAGTAGACTTCTTCTTAAATTATTAAGGAGTTATGTGCTTTTTGTTCTTCTAGTTTTAGAGAAAATTTGGATGTAGCACATTCTTTGGAGTCAGAACTGAAGCCACGCAAGAGGACCAAGGTCAGCAAACACTAAACCCAGCAACGTCAGAATCATCAGCAACAATGAAAATCCAAATTTACTGCTGCCACAATTGCTCCCAAGGCCTATCACAAAAAGGTGAGAACTCAGAAACAAATTTCCATTGATAGAGTCAGTGTAGGCAGAGGGTAGGATAGAATCTGTACTGGTACCTTCTTTTTGTATACTTCTTTCTCCAATATTCTAATACCAAGTATAACAAAGGGTGATATATATGACTACAGGCCCATTTGGAAGAAAAAAAAATCTCAACACTGGGAAAATAAAACAACAGTTGGGTAGAAATTTAAAACAAAAATGGGTAGCCTGTTTCCTACACTTGTGGAAGGAAATTCTCAAGCTGGAATTGAAGTACAAACACGAGTACACTGTGGTTTCTCCAGCTGTCTATATGCATTCATTTGCAACCTCAATATTTTCTTTTTGACAGCTCTATTTGGTCTAATACATTTACTGTTATTGGAGGTTTCTAAACACCATTTAAACTGTTAAAAACTCATTGACTTCATCCATCTGTAGTTGAATCTAAAAAGAAATTATACTAATTATTTAAAATTAAAATATAATCCATCAGTATACTCTCATATCATGGCAGTCTGATCTAAAATTCATTCTGAGGCAAAACTGGTCTTCTAGTAACAGTAGAGAAATAGCACGTCCAACACTTGGATGTACTTTTGATTTCCTTCCACCGGCTCTAGAACTGAAGCTTCACACTTTGCAAGAAGGGGAGTGTGCTTCTTTCAAGCAAGGTCAGAAAGCAGAGTTAAGAATTCATCTCTTGCACCATGGATATGGATAGACTGGAGTGAGGGATGAGGAATGTAGGCAACTCCAGGAAGCTGCTTGTAATTGTCATCTGTTGCTATGGCATCAGAGCATTTTGCCAAATGAAAGCTTCTGCACTTTACTTAAACTAACATTTCATTTCTAAACACCATTATTTATATACCAGCACTGACTTAGTCTAAATAATAATCACATATTTTATAGACAGAAACTTCTAGCCACTCACTGGCTTTTAATTCTGAAATAAAATTTACTCGTCAAGTTACACAACTGTTCAGAGAAGTGAAATGATCCTTCTATCCACGAGTTTACAGTAGAAGCCTTATGGAAACAGCTGAATGCCACCAAGTAATTTAGATTTTTATTTTATGACTTGCATGAAAAAATACAATTGCCATAAAAGCAGTTTACATGATACAGTAAAGGCACTGTGCAGAGAAATCAACTTACTGGTTTTATAGGTCGAAAACAATAGGAAAAAATCAGTTAAGGAAGCTTGCATCAGAAACCCTTTATGACCTCTACGGAACAAAAATGAAAAAAGGAAATGTCTGAAACAGGAACTTGGTTTGGAGGAGTGGCACAATTTATTCATTAAATGGGGAAAAAAGATCAAACCTTTGAACAATATGGCAGGACTAATGCTTAAAGGGACTAATGCTTGTCTCTTTTCCAGCAACTTGACAGACAGTATTGATAAATCAATGCTGAGCAAAATTCTACTTGTTTTGTATTGTTTAATATGAAGACAATATTTTTACCACAGTAGCCTAAGTAAAATGTAGTTACATTTATTTATTTTTACAGAGACTAAAAAAAAAAAGAGCTAGCATTTGTTTCTAAATGCTGTGTTTCAAGTATGGCCAGACTGTGTTACCTTTTCAGAGCCCCAGCAATGGTATGTGGTGGCCACAGGTAGCTGGAGCACCTGAACATACACAGGCCTGGCAAGCAGACAATGCACTGCCAGGGAGCAGGTGGGCAAGCCAGACTAGGGGTTATTCTAATATATGTTTCAGGGATATTTTATTTTCCTGACTTATATTCCTACCAATACTCTCTAGGTTTTAAGTACCTGAATGCTTAAGACTGTGCACAAATGCTCTGGTTTGAGTGGGTGAGTGATGGTCATGTGAGGCAAAGAGAGAGACTGATAAGAAGAATTTCAAAAGAGAAGTTCAGTACACAGACAGAATCAAGAAATGGCAGAAGAAAGGAGAAACAGAAGATGCAGGGGTGGAGGTGGTGAAGAGTGGGGAGAAAGGAAGGAGATAGGAGGTGAAAAAAGAGAGGAACTGAAAATGATGCAAAGGTATATGCTATATTCTCCTGTAAGAAAGAAAAAATGAAGAAACTGAAGCAGGAATATCAGAAGAGAGCCAGGAATTAGGGCTACATAAATAACATTTACTTAAAATATTAATTAACTGGTTTTAGTCAAATAATTCAGTCAGTGGCTATTTCTGTGGTATTCAATAACTCATCAAATAATTACAAAAGTAACAGTAAGGTTAGATAAATATTTTCTACCTTTGTCTTGTTATTTGATCACTCAAACCATATAAACACTAAAAACAAATAACCCTAGTACTTAAACCAAATTCCATTAGTTTATTACTTGTCAGTTGTTACTCACTGCTTTTGTTTCCAATGAAACAAAAGCACATGGGAACAAAATAATGTAAGGACACTGTTTAAACCTACAACTTCTACCTTAAAATCATGAATGTACATTAATTACTGCAATAAATATAAAACCAGAATATCATTATGAGAGCTGTGTAAGTACAACACCACCACTGGTGTGAACTTGCACCTGGCACTAGTCTTAAAAGCCTGTTCTGAATTCAGCTCATCTGGGAGGCAACTCTTGAGTGCCCTCACTGGTCTGTCTTCAGAGTTGTTTTTGCAAGTTTTTCGTCATCTGTGCAAGCCATGACACTAGTCCAGCTAAAGTTTCAAGTCCTGCTTCTAGTGCAATTTCACTGATTTTGCTGAAAAGCCCAGGACTAGGTGTGCATGAGTGCTTTTCCAACAAATCAACATGGTAAGAGGATGGCAATGATAAACAGTTGGGAAAAGCATTTCCCATGACCACAGATGGATCCAGAATTCTACTGCCTTACAATGCAATGGTTTCTCAATGGACCCCGTTCAGATCATTATTCTGAACCCTCCTTTTCTCCCTCACCAGCTGCTTGCTGGCACCCACAGAACAGGTACTGTGGGCAAGCAAAAGAACCTGGTCTGCCCTGTACGTGAGGCCCCAAAGGAGCCTGTCTGAGCCCTTTCTCTGGTCTTTGCACTGAATCTTAAGAACGGAGCTCAAAGAGATAATTCTGCTCCCATCCTGGGGGTCTCCCAAGCCTGGCAGAGGGGAACTAACAAACTCCACTGGGCACGAGTGGTGGGAGGGCTAACAGCTGCTTTCGCAGTAATCCTCTCCTCATGATCCAGGTCCCAGCTGCTGCTTCTGAAGGTTTCAATTAAACACCACCTGCAATGGCTATCATCCCCTCAAACATAGCAAATACTTCTGTGGGAATAACAATAAAGGCACCCTTCTCCCCAGGAGTTTGAATTTTCAAACCTTTAGATGAGCCATGTAGTTGTATTAATGAAATGCATGCAGGTAAAGCAATAGAAAATTAGGATTTCAATTAATGCTGTTTGCAATTTTCAGAATTTACCAAGAAGAAAACACAAATGCAGAAGAAGGTTGACGGACTTCTCAGATAATTGATATAAAAATGGTTTCCATTTCTGAAGGAAAAACTATGTCTGTGAGCTGTTCTTACACACCAAGCAACAGAAAATTCCTATTTCAAAACAGTTTTGGTTCCAGACCTCCTTAAAAGAACAGCTGATCGCCACAGAAGAAATCCAACTTCCGAACGTGCTGTTATGCCTCAGTTTCAATAGCTTCCTACTCTTTTTCTGCTCCTATGCATGCCAAAGTACAGATAGAGGATCAATGCAATATATTTTTAGTAACATTGGCTGAAAAACAGTGCCCGCTTCTAATTTTATCTAAGTATTAATTCTGTGAAGGACCGAAGAAGTCGGCAGCAACTCACCAGAATAAACCTCAGCCATGTCTCGTGATCACAGGCAAAAAGACACTTCAAGGACTTAGGTGGGGTTTCAGCCGAATCTCCCAACTTCTAAAGGACAATAGCTCATCTCTTGCTGTGCCTTCATTTTTTCCCCTTTTGCTTTTCCTAGTTTTGCCTCTCTTTTTTTTCCCCATCTCCAAGGATCACAAACACATCTATTGAGATTGCTCACAGAAACCACTGGCCTCTGACATGTACACAATACCGGTTGGATTTTTTTAAAGTACATTGGTATAGTTCAATAGTATATTGGTGCTCTTCTCCCTCAACACCCTGCAGAATCTAACAGAAACAAATTAGACATGGAGAGTTACTCCTGTCCATAATCTCTCCTTAGACACTACTGAGTCAGAGCACTTTGCACATGGACACATCTCCAGTGCCTGCTCAGTCCATCATGGGCAGTAAGAAATAAGAAAATGTCCTCATTGTCACATTGGTTTGACAGGAAAATCAATACCACTTCTCTGAAAATCAGAGCACAGCAGAAATTAGGAACATGGTTCCCTGCCCTGAGTTGCCTCTGCCTACAAAGCATGCCTGCCTGGGAGTCTTCTTCTGGGTAAAACTGAAAAGAAAGCACAAGTTTGGTTTTCCAAAGAAGTTCTATGCAAGAAGGAAAATGGAATCTGTTCAGTGAAGTCAGTGTTCATACATCATAGACAACACAAGCAGCAACAATTTGTTTCCATTACTCTCAGTCCTGAAATAGCTTGAAAACCAATAAAGGAATTGCACTGCATTCTTAATGATTTCTTGTTATCTATTAAAATATTATCAATAGATATGGCTTAGAAAACTCATTATTTTTGTATGTCTAAATACAGAAGATTTCAGTCTAAAGAAATTGGCACATCTTTCAACTGTTTTTTTTTCCCATATGTACCCAGGAGTCTACCAAAGATATGACTACTGAATGTTCTGCTAAATGACCAAGGGAACCTATCACATGAATTATGCAATTTTAAGTACCAGGGAAAAAAACCCCTTCAAAACGGGTATTAAAATTCATTTTCAGAGAGAAAATAAAACCTTTTAAAGCATAATAATTCTAGAAATTATGTACTACAAAAAATACTGTCAGTAAAAACACTAAATGACAGAATATGGTTTCTCAAATAAATGCATCAGTGCTACTGTTATCAAAAGACATAGTTTTAAACTTCTTAGATAATGATCAAGGTAAGAAATGCCCCCTCAGACACAGTTTATTTGTACTGAGGGCTACAGAAGCTAAATTCTAGTCATGCCCACCCCCAAATTTAACATGTAAACTCATTACAAAAACTTTACAGCCCAGAACTGTAGGTGTGAAGGGGGGTGGCTTGCATAATGACAAGGTGAAGTCACAGAAAGTTTCTCAAAACCCACGTAAAAATTTCCCTAATCCATATGAGAGTTGGAGACAGTACTGGGAATGGAATATGCAAGCTGGGAAGCAGTTCTGATCAGTGCTCAAAAATATTACTGTTGAAGAGCTCTAGAGCAGTAATCATAATGTGCTAAGATCCAACACTCTTCTGAAAGCAAGAAATCAACTGTGGTTGTATTTAATTTCAAAGGAAGGCGAATTATATATAATTATGATGCTTTTTAAAAGTACAAAAATCCTTGAAGGCAGCATGAAAACTATTCAAAGACACTATCCCAGAGGCTCAGACCATATGCACAGCATTTATTAAGGACTTCAGGACCAAAAAGAATCCAGACTGTTTAAACTACTTAAGTAACAGCCAAAAGGAGGCTACTAAGTGAAGGACAGGGTCCTTTGAAAAAGCATTTAAAAAAAACCCAAAAAACCCCCAAAAAAACCTCAAAACAAAACAAAAACAAAACAAAACAAACAAACAAAAAATACCCCCCAAAAAAACCAAAACAAGAAATATTTACACACTGGAAGGTTAGATACTAAAATCCAAGAAGTCATCCTAAAAAAAGTGAAGAACTGCAAACAGCAAAAAGTCCAAGAATTAATAAAGCACTTTGTAGGGGAATTAGAAGGATTCTAATCCTTCTAGCCTGCCAGACTCACTAAGGTTAATAGATGTTCCAGACATGCATGATGCACCCAAAAAGGCTGAAAAAAAGAAAAACAAGGTACATTTTTTTTATCCACATGTATTGTGAGGGAACTTGTGAAGATCTAATGTGATAATTCCTCCTGACAGACAGCATATCAGATCTGTCTCAAATCAGAATACCAGTAGATGATTCAACACATGAACATAAGCACTAACAAGCCATGCAAGGTTTAGGTGGCATCCATAGTGTTGCCTTGGAAGGCTGACCTGGAACAGAGACCAGACAGAGCAAAGGATAAAACAGGTATTATTTATTAAAAGGTCTCAGTGGCTACACCTTGGATGGTGCAAGAGCCTGGTCAGACCCAAGATGAACCCAAAATGGTCACAAAATGGACGAGCGGTCACGAGGTCTCACACTTTTGTAAGTTTTGGTCGATTAGCATACTGGAGTTAATGGTCCAATTATAGCTTCAGGTTATGAAGCTCCATCCTCCTTGTTTTTCCTCTCTTCACCTCACCATTCTTTATACTTCTTGGACCTGAAATCTGCTTCAGATTTTCATTGGTCCTTGGTCCCAAGCTGGAGAAAGAATTGTTTTGTCTACCGCTCAGTGAAAAGAGCTTACTACCACTCAATATGAAGCCCAGAATTACACTAAAATAACCCAGAATCTGAAAAATATAAAAGCTAAAACTTAAGGCACCAATAGAACTCCTCAAAAAATGAAAACCAATGAACTTCTAGGGAGTTATGTTTAAAATTGCCCTTGCACCAGAGGAACAGGGAGGTGGCCACTATTAAATCTATATTTATAGGGGTTTCCTGAGCAACCTGGTAACAACTGACTGCAAAACTGATGGAAATGCTAACCAAGACAGTAGCTCCTGTGTTTATTGATTCTTCAGAAAGAGCAATCAACAACTGTTACAGGGACAAGGGAAATTCACTTGATCCCATCTCCAAGAGGCACCTAACAGTTACTCACCAAAGACTCTTAAGGAAGCCGAGCTGACTGGAAATATGAGGTCCTTGCATGCATAGCAAACTGGTAAATACCAGAAATGGACAAGACACCCAGACCCCACCTGGATCTGTATACTGTTCAACAACTCAAAACAATCTGTAACAGCAACTGAACAGAGAGGAAGTGGAATTTGCTAAAATTAAGCCATTTGGCACCATGAGAACCAGGCCTGGTCGTGAAGAGCTGAGGACAGACCTCCTGTGCAGTGACTGCTCAAAAATGGGTGAACTTCATGCAAAAACGTGGAGCATAGTGCAACTTCATAATATATGGAGTTTTACCAAGAAGTCACCTCAACATTCAAAAATGGAAAAAAAATCAGACATTGGAAAGGAATAGAGAACAGAGCAGAAAGAAAATATGAGAAGTAACTGAATAAACTTTGAGAGTAGGTAAAAGATAGGTGAGGGAGGCATGACAGAGGAGCACAAAATCACATGTGGAACTGAGACTGCGAGGATGCAATACTGGTTATTTGCCTGTTCCACAGAAAGGTTTTGGAACCATCAACTGAAACTAGCAAAAGACAGGTTGAAACAGACACTTTTCAACCAGTTAAACTGACAGGACTATCACTTGATCAGCTGCTTGAAAAAAATGTTCAACCACTTCCACAGAAATTCTTTGCACAGCATGCTACTGACATACTAGGGACCCAAAAAAAACCCCAAAAACAAACCCACAAAAAAAAAAAGGAAAAAAAGAAAAAAACCCCAAACCATCACCAAAAAAAATAACCCCCTGACTTCTGGAGAGAAATGGTGAAGACAGCACTTACCCAAACACATGGTCCTGTTTTCTTCACTCACATACTAATAGAAGGAGTAGACAGTGGAAGCAAAATTCCACATGGGTAGAAAAGAGATTAATTTCTTTAAAGCCAAAGTAAAAATAAAGCCAAACCACACAAGGGTCTCTTGCCAATAAAGTGGGGTATTTATACACTGTTTGCTACTGTGCTTCATTGATTATATGGATAATTTCAGTCTCTCACCTCAAGCTCCTCATTTACATGTCCCACATCAAGGGCAGATTAGAGCAGGTTACAGGTAAAACAGAATGAACAAATTACCAGTAGGGAAAATGGACTTTGCAGAAAGGGTAGGAAGAAAAAAAGGAAATTTAGCTCTCAATAGTGGCTCTGAAATTTTAAAAGGAAACAGTGTGCCAAGCTATAGCAGTGGCAGTAAATGCTTTATGTGGATGTGTGTTAAACAGGAGTGAAACCTTAAGACTGAAAAAATCAACAAAACAGAGATAACTGATTTTCATCTTAAACTGTGTGAAAATTTGCCTCAGTTTTATCAGCCTTTGGTTCTCTTTTTTCCCTAATAATTTAGTAATCAAAGCATTGTGTTGAACTTTAGCCTCTTAAGAAAGACCCAAGTGAATAATTTACAAAAAATACTGCACCCAAAGATAGTAGCTGGACTATGATAGCCTAAGAAATCCTGAACAAGATTAAAAACAATCAACTGGCAAGAAAAGTCTTAATTAATATTTAAAGAATTCCAAACAAGGACACTTCAGGAGAAAGAAGCACACCTGGAAAACAGATTCCCAAGTGACTTTCACTTGCATGTGTAAGGAAATTTTCAAGAAGAAGTTAGATACAGCTTTTATTCAGAAATTTTTACACTGCTATTGAACACTCTTTTTTTGTCAAAATTTCACTATACAGTTGATTTAACTAGATGGCTTGTCTTCCATCTGTCCCCTTATCAAACGCTAAGCATTCTGTTCCAAAACAACCAGACCATCTGCAATTAATAGGTTGCCAGAATGGCTATATGTACATGCTGCAGACAGGTAAAGATATTATAAAATATGGTTTAGGCCCTGCTACTATAGCTAAGCTAGCAGTAGCTTCTCAGTTCCCATAAAGAATTAGAGGAATGAGAAAACAGTAGCAAAATAACCTATTTTAGAAAGAGAACCAATTGCACATGCATAAAAAATAAGTATGTCCCATGAGAATCAGTTAAAATATGTGAACAATCCAGGAATGGAGAGACTTGATGGAAAGCTAAAATGCCAGTTACTAACCAATTAATTAAGCGACAAGAAAACTACTAGCCAATTAGAGTTGAACACAAGGTGTGTGAAAAATGTATAAAAATAAGTTATGTGAGTGAAGAATGGGCTCCCCTGCTTGAAGGAACTGAGTCCCGTCTGCTTATTATTGCAAAATACACATATAATTCACATGCTCAGAGTTGGTAATTTTTCTTTATTTGGCAACAAACAAAACCAAATATTTCCAGTGCAACCCAAAAGAAGACCACTAAATTGTTGGGATGGAATAGCGTTGCTGACCGCACCAAACCAACACAATTTGAAATTCATAAATACAAAGGAATAGAAGACCTTCTACACGTAGCCATAGGAAATGATTTCTTAACACAGCCGTGTCCCCCGAAACACCCCGCACGCTGAAGAACCTCCATCCTTGGGAGAATTTTACAAACAGGTGCGTAGACGGAGCTGTTCAGCGCGCTCCTCCGTGTCCAGCCACAAGAAAGACCCAGCAGTCACAGGCAGCTGCCACCTTCGGCTCGGCCTGGTCCCCTCAGCCACCTGGCAGGAGTGGAAGCACGTCTGTCTGGGCTGGCTGCACCAGGGCTCGATCGCAGCGCTGCTTCTGCACAGCGGGGAAGGGCCAGAGGAACACCTGCGCCGCGGACCCGCACCCTGAGCGAGCCTGAGCACCCAGGGAAAGCAGCACCGCGCCAAGCTGCCAACCACCCTACGGCTGCTTTCCTTCGAGCACCACCATCAGCGACCCAGCGGTAACCTGTTAGGTCACCCCTACAGCTACAAACACAGTGCAGCACAGTGCGGGCACCGACAGTTTCACAGGCTACGGAGACCCGACAGAGCAGCACGGACAAGCATTTTAAAAACTTGTCTGGCACCAGACAAGTGCCCGCATCAGAAGATGCTGACATCTTCAGGGGAGCCGGAGCGCGTGAACAAACTTGGGCGGTTGCGGGCGCGCCCCGGCACAGCCGGGTCAGCGGAGCGGCCACAGCCCCAGATCCGTCCTCGCTGCGGCCCTGCCGTGGTCCCTGCTCCCCGCCACGGGCTGGCCGGCACACGGCCCAGGCCTCCGCGTTCCACGCCTCCCTCTCCCCGGCGGCAG